>JAJMRV010000007.1:0-456096 GCA_030578435.1 Scheffersomyces lignicola | reverse complement strand
GTATTTGGTGGTATTGATGAAGACAAATTCGAGCCCCCATTAGCAGAAGTATCTATTCTGGAAGATTTTTCCCTTCATGTGAACAATGTTACTATCAACAATACTACAATTAATGTTGATCTAAAGGCTGTGGTGGATACTGGTTTCCCAAATATTCATGTACCAGATGATGTTATTACTGCTGTTGGTGAAGCATTGGGTGGTGTCGGTGATGCCAAAAAAGGTTACAAAGTTCGTTGTGAACAACCTGATGACGAGTATATTACTTTCAACTTGGCAGCTGGTGCTTCGATCAAAATTCCTTACTCAGATCTAGTAAACACAGGATCTGAATATGCAGGTCACTGCTCCTTGAGCGTTCAGGGTGGTTTTGATGTTTGCATTTTTGGTGATAATTTTATCAGACATGCATATTTGGCTTATAATTTTGACCAGAAAACCTTCGGAGTTGCTCAAGCCAAGTATAGTGAGAGTGAGCATATCGTACCATTCTAGACGAGCGTCTTCAGTTGTAATTTGAATATTATAAATAACAGAGTTGTGCTGTTGATAGTTATCAAATAGCTGATTTCCTGGTAGACTTACAACCTGGAATTTTTCTTGCCGTGAGATTGTTTTTACTAAGACGTAATAAAGTTTTCTATGTGTGTGTTCAACCGTTACCTTTTAACCGCTAAAAGTACTACATTCGAGAGTCACAAATGTAAGACAGTCACATTAACCTAATCTAGAACCTTAATACATCCACCTAAAGCTGATGTTATCTGCCCCCTCGCTTAACTCTGAAGTTGGCACATCTTGGTATGACTTGTTGACGCCCTGTATCTTATTTCTTCTTCTGTTATCGTAAATCATAAACGAAGTCATACTGAGAATAATAACAATAGCCAACCCACCGAAACCAGCGGTTATTCCCAAAGCCGGCACGTATTTAGGGGCATCTTGGGGACGGAAAATATTTGTTGAAATCAAACCAGCGGCATTGGCCAAGGGAACACCAACAGCAGAAATAACTGCTCTGCGGTTAGCATTTGGTGTGTTATTAGTATACCAGGTAGAAGTTAGCACAGAAGAAGCGGATGCACCCATAGTCATCAAGAAACAAGAAAAGTATGCTACACCCAAGTGCTTCTGAGTTTCAATGACACCAAATACTAAGAAACCAACTAAGGTGCACAAGACTGAAAAGCAGACGAAAATCGATCTGATCTTGAAGTGATCAGAGATGAAACATAACACAACCAATACCACTGCACCCCAAATGTTTGGTGCCACTGTATACAAGTTTGTCTGCACGGTTGATTTTCCTAACACTCCCACAATTTGCGGAAACCAATTGTTGATGGAGTTCAAGGGAACACCGATACAGATCTCGACCATCATCCAAGCAAGCACGACCGGGTTCTTGAACACTTTGACGGAGTCCTTGAATGAGATCTTATGAGTCTCGACGACATCACTGGAATCAGTTTGGATTCTGAACGTGGCGTACTTTTTCTCCTCGTCTGTCAAAAAGGATGCTGACTCAATAGATCTGGGTAACATAAAGTAAGCAATTACGGCAAATATTATAGAACAACTACCCTCAATGAGAAACAATATTTGCCAGCCACGCAAACGGCTAGAGTTAATTTGAAAACAACCGTAACTCAAAAGACCAGAAAACGAGTTGGCAATTGCACTGGCGGAATAGAAAATGGAGATTCTACTCCCAAGCTTGGCACGAGGATAAAATGTAGTCAAGTAGTACACAACCGCTGGTAGAATAGGCGCCTCCATGCACCCAAGAAAAAGCCGGGCCGTCAAAAGCGAGCCAAAATTAAAGGCAGAAGCAGCAAGCAAACTGATTGAACCAAATCCAAACACAAGTAAGGGCAAGCAATTAGCAGCATTGTATTTCTTAATCAACATGGCCAACGGCAAGGCACACAAGACAAAAGGAATGTAAAACACCGAAAGCATGAGATTCCACTTGTAGCCGGTGATACCCAAGTCAACATCTATACCATCAGTCTTAGCATTGGAAATATTACCCTTGTCCAATGCGTTGAACAAATACATGATGGCGATGAAAGGAAGAATTCTAAAGTCGAGTTTCCGAGTGATTCTGCCTTCCAAGGCGCTGTCAACGTAATGGATGTCTTCATCTTCTACCGAGCCCACATCGACATCCAAGTCATCTCTATTCAAAGTCTCAACCGTGTGAAGACTGCCGTCTTTCACCGAGACAACACCTAATTCTTTATCGCTAGACATGCTGATTGATAGAACTGTTGTTTTGTTTTTAGTACTGTGGAAAGCCCATCATTGTGGGACGATCTTGTGTCAGAATCGTGAATATTTATATTGGAGTGGTCCATATCGCTCGCTGGAATCTAATGATTGAGCTAGAGACAATAAATGCTGATAAAGCTAGCAGTAACAAAGATTACCGTTGTGGAAAATAGGCGATTCAAAGATTAGGTGCAGGACTGTCCAGCATGGGCGAGATAAGCGCACCGGCGTGGTGGAGGGAGCAATGTTGGTGGAGGGCACATTCCCCCAATTGGGAACGGCTATACTTAATCGAGTCACCAATTTAAAAGCGGATCAAGAACAACTTTTTCAGCAATGCAGACCTTTTTTGTTATCTCAGAGCTAATCTAAGCTATCAATTGCTGAATAATAATGCCTGCCGAAAAATTGGAGTGGTCTGCTATCGACGGCCAAGAACACCCAGTGCTTGGGCCAGCCTGGACCAGCAACGGGCACGTCTTCACGTCCGGGATTGTGGGCCAGAATTACACCACGGGCGAGATTCCCGAATCTATTGAGGAGCAGACTGCGCTTGCCATTGCTAATGTCAAGAAGGTCTTAGAGAAGTCTGGCTCTTCTGTCGACAAAGTGTTCAAGGTTTTGATGTTCATATCCGACGCCAGCTACTCTCAGACTGTGAACAAGATCTACGGAGAGGTGTTTACGCAAAAGCCTGCCAGAAGCTGTGTGGTTGTAGCATTTATGGACCCAGCCATAAAAGTTGAGTTAGAGGTGGTGGCTACGAAAGAGTGAAAAATTCCGCACCCAAAAATTGTGATAAAATTTGTATCGATCAAATCGCATATAGCCTGCTCTTACCAGTGTTTTCGTAGTGTAAGCTAGTTTTTCTTGAATAGACAATTATGGATGAAGGCGAATCCGCTAAGAAGAAACGTAAAAGGACATACGGGACGTTTGAGTGCGATTATCCCAACTGCAAGCGGGTATTTACCCGTGCTGATTTCTTATCTCGACACCAGCGCAACCATGAACCCAGAAACAAGCTCCAATGTACGTGGCCCAACTGCGACAGAAGTTTCTCCCGAAACGATATCCGAGAAAAGCATTATTTGCGGCATCAGTCCAGATCAGAAAGGCTTTCTGGCGCTGCGGCGGAAGAACCACCAAGTCCGGAAGAGATCCCGTTGGATTCACCACCGCATTTGATACCGTCTCTGACGGCCGCTGTCACTCCCACTATCACTAGCTCGCCGCAAATACCCAAGGTTGCCTACAGCTCCCATCATAATAATGGCCCTAATGCCCTATCCCCGTACGATCTTATCGAGTGGTTATATCACGATGACTCATTCTCCAACGGAAAGGTATCCAACAACGAGTTCTACAAGTTTCCCAACGACATTTCTCCTTCGACGTTGCTCGAAAGTGTGTTTGCGATATCACCCAACTTCCCCCATTCCAACAACAGAAAGAGCATAGATGAAACCATACGGCAGAAGCTCTTAGCATTGTTGCCTGCATTAAGTGCAAATCCCGATTTCGGCGTGGCACAGATAGAAAGATACTTAGAATTATACTGGTTGCTCTACCATCCACAATACCCTATTTTACACAAACCGTCCTTTTCGAATTATGAAGCACATCCTCTCCTACTTTTGGCTATGATTACGCTAGGTGCTAGTCTTGCTAGTTGCAGTGGCCAGTTTGAACCGTTGCTTGGTGATCCACAGCATCTAGCGGAACAAATAGCTGATCCTCTCCGATGGCTAATATTTTCCCATCCCGACTTTAAGCCGCCGGCTAAAGTCTACATCATCCAAAGTTTACTTTTGTTAGAGTCTTTCGAGATCACTAGTGCTTCAAGGTTTTTGCATGAAAGGGCTTTCATTTACCATGGCACGAAAATACAAATCCTACGTCGAAGCCCTTTGTTGGGGGGTGACCCACTAAGAAATGACGTGGAGAAGCCGCCACAAGCATGGAAACAGTGGATTGAATATGAGTCTATGAAACGTGCTTGTTTAATGGCATTCTACCTTGAAACTGTCAATTCGACGGTGTATGGTCATACATTGATATTGTACGCGTACCAGATCCATTTATCATTGCCATGTGAGGATTATTTATGGGAATACGACAATCTGTTACAAAAATTAGATGCCTCAAGTAACAATTTGCAATCCCCCAAGTTTCTAGATGCTTTGAAAAAGGTATTGCACCGAGAAAATGTTCAAACGACCAGGTTTGGGAGGAGTGTTTTGTTAGCGGGCTTGCTTACTATTATGTTCCAGATGCAGCAAAGAGATTTACAATTATCCTTTTTAGAATGGGACTCGATGAAGGACTCTTGGAACGAAACAATTTCACTTGCTATTGATGTCTGGAGAGTGGAAATGTGTCCCAAGGGATGCTGTGATACTGAGTCAGCTGTTAATTTGATAGACCTTGATAAACAACAATTACCGTCAATGATGAGACCCGAGGATACCCGCTGTAAATTTAGTCTTTATCACATTGCTCAAATTTATATGCGAATCACGCACTACGATTATATTGTCTATGCCGGTGCCCCAAGCAGAATGAATGTCAAAGTAACCCATTCAGAATACGCAAATGTCAAATTGAGGGTAAACGAATGGGCCCACAGTATAGCTGGGGGTATTAGTGTTGTACATGCGTATTTGATCTTGTGGGAGATGTTATTGTCACCCAACGCTGAAGACATCACGTATCTCTATGATCCGAATTCAGACCCTTTTCTTCATAGAAAGAATATTATCATAAGTGCAGTTTTGGTGGTGTTTGCTTATACTTTTGTTTTGGAGGGCCCAGAATCCAATATTTTTGGTAGTATCTCCAACGATTATCACCCTGATAAAGAAGATGCATACTCTTATTTAAAGAGGATACGAAAAGAGCTATCACAAAGTACGGCGGGAAAGTTCACTCTGGTGGATTCCGAGAAAATCAAGCCAATTGAATATAATGCAAGAATAAGAACATATGCCCAAGCCCTCAAAACAATTAAGAACAAAAATCATATAGTGGGGCTTCTCAAGTTATTCTACAAGGCTTATAAAACCAGCAAATGGGAAATCGGTATCGAGTACTCCAACTTGCTACGCAATTGCATAGAAAGAAGTTTAGGGAGAGAGTTTGTAACTTGCGAAAACATGTATTTATCGCATACTTAATTTTTAATACACAATTGGTGAGTTCACCATCCTCTAAATGGAATCCAGATATCTATTACGGTATCACTCTCGTCGACTATATAATACCATGGATGTGATGCAGCAGTTATGCAGCAATGTTGAGGAATTATCTTAACTTGAGTCCCATAGGGGATGAATTTAGTAGTTTCTTTAGAACCCTTTAATGGAACCAAAATTCCATGCTCTTGACTTAATCTTCCGACTACCCATTCACCATATCCCTTTGGCTCTGATATTATTCCGTGACCCGGGACGGGTCCGAATTCCCTGGCTAAAGCTATGACACCTGCATTGATTAGTTGTTCACCAGGAGCAGCCTCTCCTCTCTCTGGATATGTCGATACAATCTCTGCAATTAAAGTTAAAGACACATCTTCTTCTTTAATACAGCCAGTGGACATCTGTTGTAAATCACAGCATGGATAGTTTCCAGCATGTAATTCTAACTTTCCTGCGAGTTCTTTAATGTTCAACTTCGTTTTCAATTCTTGCAATGTGAGGATCTCAGAAGCATGCGCTGTTGGAGTAGCACCAACTGAAATATGCAATTGCAATGATGGATCTAATTCTTTGGCGGCTATAGCAGCATAATTAGCGTTTTTGATTTCTTCAATGAGAAATGACTTGGCTGAGTCTACAGTGGTCGAAGAATATGAATGACCAGCATGACAATAAAACCCATAAACTTCGACAAACTCTTTAATGGTATTGTCGGTAAGAGCCTTCTTCAAAGTTTGATCTAAATGTTGAGTATCTATAAGTAATCCAGCTCTGTGAGTTCCCATGTCGATTTTTATGAATACTGACCATTTCTTAGTTCCGGGATGAGATTTACTGAAATCAGCCAACACGTCCAATTGCTCACTGTCATCTAACATAATTCTCAAGTTAGGCACATGTTTACTGAACTCGGCTAATTCTCCCAATCTAGACTTAAGCACCGGTAAACTGAAATGGACATCATTGATATGGCCCAGTTGCACCAACGGTAAAATGTTCCAAGCTTCCATCATGGTAGATACGACAATTTTGTCAGTTTTATAGTCGCCACTACCTAATTGCAACAAAGTACCCTCTAACGTTTTATGAGTCTTGATATGAGCTCTAAAATTGGCTTCTAATCTGACTGCGTTGTCAAGCATTCGAAGGCAATTCTTTTCGAACTTGGACTTGTGAATAACAATAGATGGAGTTGGCAACTCCTTTATTGATTTCCCTTTGTACTTGCAGACTAGGACATCCTTATTGGCTGTAGGTGTGTATTGATATGGATACAAAGACATGACAGTTGTCATCCGCTAATCTATGGACTGTAATGGAGTGGTTTGGAAAAGTCTGTTATTAATTAATCAAATAAATACGTAGCATACGTTTCTGTCCCTCCACTGAAGTTGAAAAATTCTTCAGATCAGTAATAATGAAGTTAAAGTTGAGAAGATAAGGAACCATGCATAAAATTAGAAGTACCTACATTATCAAAGCCTCGAACGGCACAATTATTGCAATTATAATCATACCTTAATAATCAGCCAATGATGTAGTATTTTGATGCGTCCGATAAAGATATAGTTTACACAATCACGAATTAATGCCCTCCACTATAGTTTGTCCCTCCACCAAAAAGAATTATATTCCTTTTTACTTTTACCATTTTTAGTAAGGCGGAACGTGGTACTCAAAAAGTTGATAGGTATTTAATTATAAATACTGGATTTCACTATACTCTAAATTCAAAGATTGAAGTCAATTCGGTAGCAATGTACACTATTCAAGAAGATTACAGCTTTGCTGGCGGAATCCCACAAGCTCCGTACACCATTGATAAATCGGTAGTTGGGAAATTGGATCCTGTGTATGTCGATTTTTATAACAAGACATTATCCCACAACCCCCATATTCTATATACACATAGGGTACCTTTGGAAAGCATTAGAAAAAGTGGAAATGAAATCCCTGGTCAAGCTCCACCCAGCGATATTGAAAAGATCTATGATGTTAAAATTAACGGTACCATTCCAGCAAGAGTGTTTGTTCCTCAGGGAGAAGTTCCTTCTGAAGGATTTCCTTGTTTCATATGGTTTCATGGTGGTGGTCATGTTTTAGGTGGCATCGGTACAGAAAACTCGTTTTGTTCACACGTTGCTGACTTAACGAAATCAGTGGTCGTTTCAGTAGACTACAGGTTGGCTCCAGAGCATCCATTTCCAGCTGCTCCTGAAGATTCATATGCTTCATTATTATGGGTATACAATTCGGGACCCAAAGAATTGGGAATCGATGCAAATAAAATCGCAGTGGGAGGTTCTTCCGCAGGCGGGAATTTGGCGGCAGTAGTCTGTCATAAATTTGTCAATGATCCTAAGACTGCTGATCTCCCATCAATCAAATTACAGGTATTAATTGTTCCTGTTACAGATTCCACAACTAATCCCGAAAACAGCGAATCTTGGAAGGAGTACGAATTCACCCCTCAATTACCAGCTGAAAAGATGCTTTGGTATCGTGCTTTGTATTTGCCTGACCCTGCAGAACTTACCAACCCCGAAGCGTCACCTCTTTTATATGACGATGCGAGTTTCTCTAAAAATCCGCCTTGTATTGTTGCTGTGGCTGAATGTGATGTCTTAAAATCCGAGGGTATAGCATACGGTGAAAAGCTACAAAGGAATGGTGTGAAAACGGATATACATGTTTATAAAGGTGTTCCTCACCCGGTCATGGCTATGGATGCTGTCTTAGATCAAGGAAGGCAGTTGTTAAAGGACGTGACGTCTGCCATTAAAGCGTCAGTTATTTAGTATTCTATAAGTTTTAACTAAGCAGAGTTGACTTGATGCAACAAGAATTGATGCTATTCTTAAGACTAGGAATAATACAATACACTAAAATTTCGCTGCATCTTTCTCTAGATTAATAACTTTTAAAACATTATGTATTCGTTAATTAAATATTAGCTATTCAACATTAGACATAGTCAAAAAGATAGAAAGTGATTATTATTCACAATACTTAAACTTGAAGTATTTGCTTGGAAGAATTATCGCTACTGTTTTCAACGTGACTGTTAGTAATCTTTTCATCTGGAATAGCCATCAATTTAATGTTAGCTTTTTCTTCATCACCAAAGACAACTGCAACTTCTTCCAAGCTGTAACCGAAGGTTTCGATGTAGAAGAAGTAAACGATAACAAGTTCTGCTGCAAGAATACAACAGTAGACGATATAGTATTTCCATTCAATGGCTTGCATTGCGATCGGGTTAACAAAACCGTTATACACGACAATAACTTGTTGTGATAATTGGAAAATGTTAAGACCCTTGGCTCTGTGTGAGTATGGTAAGATTTCAGTGATATACACGTATGGCAAACCGTTAAGACCAAGATCGTAAGCAAAGTAGTAAAGGAAAATCATGGCAAGAACACCATTGGCCAATGATTTCTGCTGGAAGTTTCTTTCTTGGTTGATAGCAGAAAGAACAGTCCAAATAATATAGGTAACCAACATACCACTAATAGAAGCCAATAATAAGTGTCTTCTCTTGAATCTGTTAACAATAGTAGCGGCACCCCAAGAAACAACCAAGTTGTAAATCAGCAAAACACCGTTAATTTCTAATTGTTCTTTAGTACCAGTAATTCCAATAGAATCTAACACCTTGTTCAAATAGTATGACACTAAACCGTTACCAGAAAGTTGCATCAACCAAGCAGTAAAGAAACAGTAGAACAATCTTCTTCTGAAAGATGGAATTTTGAAGAAATCAGCATATTTGGAAGTAGAGTAAAGCTTTTCCATTTCCAATGCTGTTTGAATTTCTCTGACTTCATAGTCTATTAATTTGTAAGCACGTTCATCTTCATCATTACCAGTGTGGTACTTGTGTAAGACTCTCTTAGCTTCTTCAGTTCTACCCTTAGCAACTAAGTATCTTGGAGATTCAGGAACAAGGAAGAAGCATACAAGTTGCAAAAAAGGTAAGAAGGCCTGTAAGTAAGAAGGAATCTTCCAACAATAAGCACCAGACACGTTTCTAGTACCGTAAGTAACCCAAGCTGCGATAATAGCACCGAAGTAGTAAAAACTGTTGTAAACAGCAGTACAGGTTTCTCTGTACTTTGGATAAGACAATTCAGCAATTAAAGATGGGGCAGAAACTGCAGAAACACCGAAACCGAAACCAATAATAAGTCTCGAACATAAGAAAAAGGCGTAATTATAAGAAGCACCTTGTAATACAGCACCAACAACGGTGACAAAGGAAGACACCATAATAGTGTATTTTCTACCGAATCTATCGGAGAAGTAAGAAGCGAAGGGGAAACATAAAATGACACCGAAGGTGTTACCGTTAGAAAGGGCACCTAAGACCGAACCTTCTGGGTAACCCATAGATTTTTTCCAAACGGTTAACGATTGTAAACCATTCAACATAGAACCATCATAACCATTGTTGGTAGAAGTTAATGTAGCCAAAAAGATGAAGAAATGTAACACCCAGAAGTGTTTATAGCTCCACCAGCCTTTTTCCAAATAAAGGTAATCATTAATATCTTCATGGTGTTCAATGTTCAAATCTTCACCTTTGCTTGATATGGAAAGCGAGTCACCTTGGTTGTTGACTTCGACTTCTTTATTAGACATTTTGTATTGTTTTAACTCTATAAGTTGTCAATGTTAAACAAATAAAAGTAAAATACTAACCTTTAAGAATAACAATCAATAGGATATTCGAGTGTATTTATAATAAATTTTAATGCCGTAGCCAAGATGCATGAAAGGTTTCAAATAATAAAATAAGAATAAGAACAAAGACTATTGCAACATGTACACCGTATTTTTCAGAGGGGTGAGTGGGGAGGCTGCCGGGGGTCAGGGTAGATTCGCATACTGTCAAACTATGTGTATATACAAAAAATTAGAATGATCCGACAGGAGATTTTAAAAAAAATATTTTTTTCCACATACTCAAGGGGGCTTTTGTGTAATAGGAGTGGGGTAAAGAGATAATCCTAATTTCGGGGGAATTTTTCCTTTCAACTGACGGCTATATGGAAATTTTCACGTTAAACTTTCAGTTTTAGGCAACCAGTCCGTAGTTTTTGTCAGCCGTTTTTGCTTCCACTTCTACTTTCGGTACCCAATCCTAGTGGTTTCGTGTGCCAAACGAATCTAATGCTTATTGTCCCCAGATATGTCCGTATGCATGAACAATATCTACTTTTCTGTTTCACTTCATTGGTCAAGTGACATTCACATGGTGCATCATGTAATCACCCTCCAAATATGAAGTTACTGTACAACAATGTACTTCAACGGTTATTAGATTGCAAGCATTCTTTGGCAATTACGACGGTTCATTTGTGCTCTAAATCTGGAGAATACGAAATCTTAAAACTGTTACTGCGATTTAGGAAATCTCTCCTTGAGTTCCGAGAAACATTAAAAGACGTTTAGTGAGTCTGAAAATATACGAGTTTTACTGTCCACGATTTCCCTGTTTCTGTACTACATACTTAATGAATTCCAAGCACTAGGTTTTACAATAAAATCATGTGTTCGCAGCAATTTACTATTGCGAAAAACATGTGACCAGTTCATTTCATTACAAAATCGGCTAGCTATTGTCACCTGGCCTGAACTATGGAAATTGTAAAAATTGTGGAAAATGCCATATCAGCCTGTTTGTGTTGAGAATCTTATTGAATATTGTTGTCCTGCGACAAACAGGGCTTGTTTGAAACAGCCAGTCACGAGACCACGTTTGAACGTGTTGTGAAGGTTCTTTTTGACAAGCAATGAGGGGAATTGCAGGTTTGGGGGTGGGGTGCATTAAGTACGCTCGTTAAAACTAGTTGTTCTATCGCTTTACTTGCTCCATGTGAAGTGGTAGCCCCCATATTGTAAAAAAAAAAAGAAATCGTAATAGTACTAAAATGTCGTAAAAACGAGCTTGTCGCACATCTTTTTCTCGATCCGGAAAAAAATGCAGATTTACCCCACGAACTAACCCCACTCACCCCATCCGCGCATATATTGGCGGATGCATTCCCCCATTAGGAATCGAATCCTGTCTAACAAAAAATGAAACACTTCCCCTTTCAGTAGTCCCCCCTCCGTGCCTCCACGAATTGTTCCACTATTGTCCCCAATCGATAAAATATCTGGCGTTATGACTTCATCACCATACTTTTGTTAAAACCGGCCCAATTCTGCTAGCCTCCCCTAGCGCTAATATTCCCACTGATATTTTGACCATACTACAACTGCAAGTGAGGAGTACGTACCAGTCACGCTAAGGATATATAGATCAGGTTATCAGCAATGCCATCACGCTAGCATAGCATTCTCTTGAAGGTATTTTGCTATATGTTTGTAGTAGTTTCTTTTTTGCGTGGTATCTAACATTTCGTTTTTGACCAAAGGTTAATTTTTCCGAGAATTATAAGACAATAATTCAATCCGGTACTCCCCACTAAACATATATAAGTGTAAATTTTTCCGGCCCCCATTTTTTGAACAAGCTGTTACTTCTTCTTCTTTCGTTTATAGCAATTCTACTTGTTAGTTAATACTGCCTCATATCAATTGACAAATAGCTGAAATGAGTCCTATCAAAACTTCCAGTCACAAGGAGTTGGACATTGAATACTTGATCCAAGAGTTGACCTTGGCTGAGAAGATCTCCTTGCTCGCGGGTAAAGATTTCTGGCACACTGTTCCTATTCCTAGACTAGGTTTGCCTTCGATCAGAGTGTCCGATGGTCCTAATGGTATCAGAGGAACCAAGTTCTTCAACAGTATTCCATCAAACTGTTTTCCATGTGGTACCGGTTTAGCTGCTACCTTCAACAAGGAGTTGTTAGTTGAAGCCGGTGAATTGATGGGTAAGGAAGCCAAGATGAAGGGTGCATCCGTTATCTTGGGTCCCACCTGTAACATAGTTCGTTCCCCATTAGGTGGTAGATCTTTTGAAAGTTATTCGGAGGATCCATTGTTGTCCGGACATGCTGCCGCCAGTATCGTCAAAGGTATTCAAAACGAAAAGGTTTGTGCCTGTCTTAAACATTTCGTTTGTAACGATCAAGAAGACGACAGAAAAGCTGTTGATACCTTGTTGACTGATAGAGCTTTCAGAGAAATCTACTTGAAACCTTTCCAAATTGCTATCAGAGATGTCAACCCAAAGGCATTGATGACTTCTTACAACAAAGTTAACGGTGAACATGTTTCTCAAAGTAAGCCTATTCTTCAAGATATCTTGAGAAAGGAATTCAAATACGATGGTACTTTAATGTCTGACTGGTTTGGTACTTACTCCACCAAGGAAGCTTTAGATGCAGGTTTGAACTTGGAAATGCCTGGTCCAACCAGATTTAGACAAGAAATCCAAACTACCCATGCTGTCCAAGCCAATCAAATCAGTCAAGAAGTCATTGACGAAAATGTTCGTTATGTGTTGAAATTGGTTAACGAAGGTTTGAAGGCTGAAATTCCTGAAGATGTTATTGAATCTGCTAATGAAGACCCAGCTGCAGGTGAATTATTAAGAAAAGTCGGTGACGAATCCATTGTGTTGTTGAAGAATGAAGGCAACATCTTGCCATTGTCCAAGACCGCTGTCAAAGGACAAGAAAGAATTGCCCTTATTGGTCCAAATGTCAAGGCCGCTCAAGATTCTGGTGGTGGTTCTGCTTCTTTGGCTGCTCGTTACAAGATCACTCCTTGGGAAGGTGTGAAGAGCAAAATTGAAGAAGGTGGAAACACTGTTGCTCTTGAATACGCTTTGGGTGCATTCTTAGATGCCAACACTCCAGACGTCGGTGATCTCTTGATCAGCGAAGATGGTACTAAGGGTATTGACGCAAGATTCTATAAGCATGCACCAGGCTACAAGGGTGACAGACTCTTACTTGAAACTTATAAGTTATCTACTTCCAGAGTTTTCCTTTCTGACTTCAGTAGTGAAAGATTGGAAAAGAACGATATCTTATTCTACGCCGATTTCACTGGTGTCTTTATCCCAGATGAAACCGCCGAATATGAATTCGGTACTTCTTGTTTAGGTACTGCTCAAATCTTTGTGGATGATGTTTTGGTTACCGATAACAAGACTAAGCAGGTTGATGGTGATGCTTTCTTCTTGGGTATGGGTACTAGAGAAGAAAAAGGCTCTATAAAATTAGAAAAGGGTCAATCATACAACGTCAGGGTTGAGTTTGGTTCTGCTCCAACTTATACTTTAGAAGGTGCTCCAGTTGAGGCCGGTGGTGTCTACTTCGGTATTAGAATCAAATCAACCCCAGAGGTTGAAATTAAGAAAGCTATTGAATTAGCTAAGACTGTTGACAAGGTTGTCGTTGTCGCTGGTCTTTCTAAGGAATGGGAATCGGAAGGTTTCGACAGAGCTGACATGGAAATTCCAGGTTATACTAACACTTTAATTGAAGAAATCGTCAAGGTTAACCCTAACGTTATTGTTGTTAACCAATCTGGTTCTCCAGTCAGCTTCCCATGGTTGGACAAAGTTCCAGCTTTGGTTCACGCCTGGTTCGGTGGTAATGAATTGGGTAACACTATTGCTGATGTCTTATTTGGTGATTACAACCCATCTGGTAAATTGTCTATGACTTTCCCAAAGAGATTGCAAGACAACCCATCTTACATCAACTTCGGATCTACTAATGGTCAAGTTTGGTATGGTGAAGATGTTTTCGTTGGCTACAGATACTTTGAAAAGGTTGATTTGGAACCATTGTATCCTTTCGGTTATGGTTTGTCTTACACTTCCTTTGAATTCAACAAATTGTCTGTTAAGACCAGCCATGAAAATGTCACCATCAAGGTGGATGTTACCAACACAGGTAAGGTCAAAGGTTCTGAAGTTGTTCAAGTGTATATTCAACCAGAAAATCCACTTATCAACAGACCTGTTAAGGAATTGAAAGACTTCAGCAAGGTCGAATTAGAAGCTGGTGAAACCAAGACTGTTGAGTTAGTTGTCAGTATTAAAGAAGCCACTTCTTACTACAACGGATTCAAGCATTCTTGGCAATCCGACAAGGATACCTACAAAGTCTTGGTTGGTAACAGTTCTAACAACATTCACCTTGAGGGTGAATTTGCTACTAGCAAGACTTTCAACTGGGTTGGGGTCTAATTATATAGGCTTGTATTGAATGAATTTTATAGATTTATGAGTTGCAATATAGTTATCTTTATTTAAGGGTCCTTATTTCTAGTAAATTTTTGCCAATTTTTTACAAATTCTACGAACATTTTTTGAATATTCATAATTATAAATTGTTGTCTATATCGTAATCATTAAATAAAGAAAGGTAAACTAATGTACATGGATGTGGGCACCTAGTGCTTTACGGGTGCAGGATGAGGTTGCACATGGGGTTGTGGGGTAGTGTTCTGGTCTTCCTTGTGTTGTTCCAAGTACTGCTTCCATTCAGGGACTGGCGCTGGTTCTTTCTTTTGCAATTCAGCCTCGTGAACACTCAAGAGAATCGTGCCCAACAATAATATCACGGTAAATGCTTGTGCGTAAACTCTGGCCTGGACAAGTTTCTGAGCTCTGGTCATGTACTGGTCTCTATCGACCAACTTCCAAGAACCGTACAAAGAAGCAGCCCAGGAAGCCACAATGACCTGGTACTTGTTTTCGTTCAAATGGTGCAACATCTTCTCCGACACAGACAAGTTCTTGTATCTTGCCAACTTTTCGTCTTCCTGTTTCTTAAAGTAGTCTGAACGGTAGGTGTTGTTATCAAACTCAACGGAACCATCATCGGCGAAAAATGCACCGCAGGTAATAGTGGGCATAGCCCACAATGCAGTCTTGACGGAGGTGTTGAACTGGTTGTATCTGATAGGGTGCTTAAACTTCAAGTAGCTGGTGATTCCGAAGGCTACTCCGGCCCCAATTACACACCCTTTTAACCCTTGTGTGAGCACGTATCTGGAGTGGGCAGCTTTTTCTTCTTCTGAAATGATCTTCATGATGATGTTGTATGTATAAGAATAGTTATTATCGTACCTGTTTGCTGGTGGACAATGATATCAATTACAATTTTGCACCTAAATCGCAGCAGATGGGGCGCATTTATAGTGCGATGTTCCGCGGGTTTTGCACATTACGGGGTTTGAGTGAATTTCCCACACTTAAAAAGAAACGGGTGAAAAAAAGAAATTTTTAGCGCGCCATTTTCTGACCCGGCCCCAAAGACGTGATGGTGGTACCACTACGTAACAAGATGTGCATTGTGTGTAATTAAGCTCTAATTATACAGATGACTCAGGCAATACGATACCTCTGATTACGTAACCGCCAGCTGATGCTTATCGCGCATCTTGCGACGTTTGTTAATAAACAAAAGCTCACTGTTCACTGGAGCGGTAGCGCCCGCTGCTCCATTGCGGGTCAGCTGGTTCTTCTCTGCATCTTCGTACAACACAGATCCGATCGTAGCTTTGGTGCCCGAGTAGTATAAGTCATCTTCTATCAACGTGTCGTTTCCCAAGTAGAAGATGTCGGTGAGCTTCCCCACACTAAATATGATCGACTTGTATCCGAATTTTTCGATGCAATTGATCTCGGACATCACCAATTCACTGCTCCGGAGAGAGTTACCAAGCGGTATCTGGTAATTGATCAATTTTCCGTCGATAAGCGTGATGATAAAACCCTCCCACACATCTTCCACCGTGACAACCTTGTGTTCTCCCCTCTGCTGCTTGTTGTATGCAGTTTTAACCCTGGAGTTTCTGGACCGCAATGTCATCAACCCACTGTTCTGAATAAGTTTATCGATATTCTGTGTCCTGATATCGGAAACAGACTCGATTTCCTCATCATTATCCAGCGGGCTGTCGTCGTCCTTACGATCCTTCCGTTTCAAGCCGATAATCATGTTGACGTCCGTGAGCTCCCAGCCTACTAAACCACCGAACCAGTACTGATGTTCGGTCACAGCATTGAACCCAAGACATCTGATTTCACGAGGGTCTCTCTCCACTCTCAAACAGATGTTGTTCTTTGACCGCTTGAGCTCGATTTTGTAGGTGTGCACAATCAACGTTGGAGTATCGTAATCTTCGTATGCAATGGAAAACGACTGGATCGACGCACAACCACAGAACTTACAATGAGTCGGCTCCAGATGTGACACCCTGAAGGTATTTGGCTTGAACCGGCCCACCGTGAACTTTTTAAGCACCATTCCACTCTGCACGTCAATAAGCTCAGCAATCTGATCCTTAACAACGACAATCATACCGACGAAGTCAACATTCATCACTGTAGACCTGTTTATGCTGTGTTCCGAATCGTAGTTCGTAGTTAGATTTCCTACAGAAGGGTTTGAAGTGCTTGGGCGATTGGTAATCTGCTGGTTGTATACAGCACTGAAATCGTTGGAATTGCTCTGATATTTGTTCATAGCGGACATAGGCAGCACAGGTTGTACTGCAGAAGGTGCCTGGTTGTAGTGACCCTCCACAATCGGCAATTTACGCAATCTCCAGTTATTGTTGACCACTGTAGCCACAATAATATCGGAATTACTCACCTTACACACGATCCTGTCGTTGATTCTGGGCGTGGTCACCTTCTTGGATGAAGTAATGGTTAGTGGCACCACCTCAATGTCTGGATATAAACCGGCAAATAGATTGAGAACTTTGGCACTGCCATCGTTACATGCAAAAGTGATGAGTTGGCCCGATTCCAAAACAACAGTGAACTCTACCTTAATAAGTTCTTTTTCCAACTGCTCAACAGTGGGCTCCTTTCTGTTCAATTCCCGCTGCTGTTCGCTGAATGACTTCATACTGATTGGTGGTGGGAAATTACCGTTGATCTGAGAGCTGACTGACATAAGGGAAGCATCACTGCCTTTTCTTGCCCTGCCCTCACCAACCTTCTTCTTCTGGCCTTTTTTGAGAAGCATTTTTCTCGCTAATACACCTGGCACGGTCTTTCTTCTGAAAAAGTACTCTAGGATTTTAAACTTCTTCTGCTTGATGAGCTCAAGTGTCTCCGCAGGTAAAGACAACTCCCATTTAAAATTGAGTTCTCTTCTTTCAAAACATTTTATCAATCCGAACTTATAACAGATCAAAACAACGTAGCTGCCATCATCACTAAGTGATACGTGATTGATGGGCCAGAATTCCTTGCCTTTGTGTTCTCCTGATTCGACTTTAGACGATATGTTTATCGGTTCCGGGAGGGGTTTTCCGCTCAATGGTGACCAAATCAAGACTTTGTGGTCAAGGCCAACAGTAATGACAAATGAACTTTTGGAATTAGTTGCTATTTTGAGAATATCCAAGGAGTGGCCATGCTTGAAGTTGTCCTCCAACTCAACCGCATTGAAATAGCGGCTAGTCTGCTCAAAATCAGATTTGACTAGTGGTTTAATGTTCGTAGATGAGTTGTTCACCGTGAGGTTGAATGCAATTGAACTCAGAGCCACGATAAACAATAATATGGCAAATAACTCCAAATAGTAGATGAAAGTATTGTTATTGCTAAGGATCTTGTTTTCACCCAATCGTATCAAGTCTTTTGCGTTGTTTAATAGACTGTAGGGTATTATGACCACCCAGTGCATAAATATGCCCAATAGTTGGATAAAACACACTGAGGTCAAAAGTGCTGGGGACGCACTAAACTCGTCCGAGTAGTTGATTCTCAAGAAGAATTGACCCAATTTGTATCTGATGCTATCTCTGGAAGGTCTGCTCTGAAGCAAAAACGAGGCTACAAAATTGCCTGCTTCGACTTCCTTTGCCTTCTTATCCGCTTCATCGTGATCTTCCCCAGAACCAGCATCATTCAATGCACTGTTATTGCTTTGCTGGTGAAGACTCAACATGTCTGTCAATTCGAGTCTTTTGAGATCAATAATAATTATGCCCGCCAAATAGGCCAATTCCAAGAAGAACTCAAACACGAGACTAATTACCACTGCCTCATTTAACTTTGTGAGTCTCTGTGACACATACGTGTAAAAGTAACCATCCACATAGAAGTAAAGAATAGACGAGCCTACTCCATAGACGATAAGCAAACCAAGCAAGTTGAGAAGAAGGTTCTTCAACAATATGGGCGCACCATGGAAGCCTGTGTAAAGCTTATATAATCTTTTATGTTGCTCCGATTCAACACTTGTATCGGAAAGTACCTTCACGGTGGTAAGAAGATTGTTGGTGGTGAGAAGCATGATGGTGAAAATATACGAACTCTTAGTAAATGGGGACAGCGGTTCAAAAATCAATCTCCATGACTTATATCCGTGCAAAGTAGATACGGTATTGATGGCTGCAGTGCTGCTGATGAGCACACCTACGAGCCAACCTATCAACAACCCCACAACCGACCTGATTCTATGACTGTTGGATATGGCCAAGTAAATGTATAGAACAAACGTCACTATGACAAAGTATATTGCCCAGTTGGTGGAGGAGATGAAAAGCCTGGTCCAGAAAGCGGCCCTATTCTGGATAAGATAATACTGCACAAAGCCCCTGATGCTAGGCACGTGACTTGTAGAAATGACTTCTTGCAAAGAGACACCGGCGGTCTCCAGTAAGCAGTTCGATACGTATGATTCGATGTCGGTATCGGACGGATGTATCACAAACAACCGCAAGCTGTTGGCGTATTTTATCAAGTGGTTAGATTTTCGTATGCCATCCACAAAAAGGAAAGTAAGTAGATTATTCAACTCGTAGTTCAAGTACCGGATGATGTAACTTTTGAAAGTGCGATTTACCAGTGAGTCGCCCACGTATTTACTGTCAAATACCAATGGACACGCCGTTATGGGCGAAATAAGCGCCACGTCGCTGAATTGGGACGTGAGATTGCGCTGCAACTGGTCTAGCCCGTAGAAAAACAGGTAATCGAGTATGGACGATGGCTCCGCGTCACCTGGAGTTGGATTTTCACTGCGAGAAAGCACGAAACAGGACAACTGCAGACTGGATTGCACCAGAAGCAGATTCAAACCCCGCAAAACCCCGTCCATTGCCAGCGCCGCAACCGCAGAATCATACTGGAACACGGTGGTTGCACCGAAATGGTGGGCAAGCTGGGAGTTGAGCTGTTTGATAGTGAAATCGTACACGACCCCGTACGACAAGATGAATATAAGTACGGACGGTACTAGGATTACCCGTCGGGGACTGGCTAATACCCACAGCACAAAGGTGATGACGGCTGAAAAATAGTCGGACTTCAATCTCCGTAGCACGTGCACTCTACTAGACCTGGCAACCATTGTGACTTGGTGCTATAGATGCATGAATTGAGCGGTGGTGTATGCTACTGGGTAGTATGTGGTATTTTAGGATGGATTGGAGAAATGAACAATTAAAAGACACACGCAATGACCCGTTTCTGTTGGTGTGAAGGGTGCTATATATATAAGCAGGAGCAGCAATCACGAATCTGCAGCAAGCAGCACTGTTTTCCGAGTGGTAGCGGGTGCTCTGCAGCAGTAGGTGTGACTACGGTTATCACGTTACTATGGGCAGACTGCTGGTTTTTTTTTTTCGGGCGGACCATTTTTTCGGGTGCGAATGTGGGTAGAGATTTGCAGCGGTACTGGGGACCAACTTGTAGTGGCGGATAAGGTGATGATTGGGCGAGTGCACGGTATGTTTGCGTGTCGGTTTAGCGAGTAGGTTAATTGGTTGATTAGTTGGTTGATTAGTTGGTTGATTAGTTGGTTGATTAGTTGGTCGATTAGTTGGTTAATTAGTTAGTTAGTTAGTTAGTTAGTTTAGCGAGTTAGTTTAGCGAGATTTAGTGACATGTAGCGTGTATAATTGTAGCGAGCCGTATGGGTAATGATGTGATTTAGTTCGCTATGGGTGACAGCAATGTAATTGAGCCATGATATGCACTGATTACAGAGACGTGGGGGAGTGCATAGAGGCGTAGTGTGTTTGCTGACTGCTGGCGGGTGTTTGGTGTGTATTTAATCAGCCCAGTCACCTGCTTCGCGGTACGCAGACTTAGCAGGGTTTATCATAGTAAGCTAGAGTTGCTTTTACGTCTAGTAGTCTTTTACCATGTAGTACTTTTACGAGCTTGTAGTCTTTCCAGCAGTCTGTTACTATCTAACAGTCTGTTACTATCTAATAGTATCTAGAACTTTTACTATGTAGAGCCTTTACTATGTATGTAGTAGTATTTTACTAGTCTTTTACTATGTATCACTTTTACTATCTGGTAGTTTTTTACTATCGAGAAGTACTTATACGATCTATTAACACTTCTACTACCATGGCTCAATTGCAACAAAGCTCACTCTTACCCCAACCACTGCTATATACACACAAACAGCAATCCACTACCACCATGACTACAATCACATACAATCGGCAGCCTATAATACAAACCCATCCTACACTCTAAGCAATTTCATCATGTATTTACTACACCCCTACTTGGCCCCAAGACTGGTGATGTTCAAAGCATTCATCTGGCCCAACAAATCGTCAATCTTCCCATCAAGCAACCCATTGGCATATTCGTCTCTGGAACTCTGGTCCAAGTACTGCTGCACCTGTGCCAATCTTGAGTACCCCTCCGTACAGAACTTCAACTGGATCTTGACCAATGCTTCAAAGGAAGGATCGTAAAAGGGCACTCTCAACGCAATCAACTGCGGCAATTCCGCCTTCAACTGCTCATTCAAATCGTCGTATATCTCCTTGGCAACCTGTAGTTCTTTCTCTGCACGGGGCAACTTGCCCGCATCTTTGGCTGGCTTGTCAATCAATCTTCTTACTTTCGATTTGCACTGGTCGTAATCAGTCTTCTTATGGCTTCTCTTCTTGATGGCCTCATCAATCTCGTTGAAATAGCCGGCAAACTTGGTGATGGGGTCCAAAATGGTTTCTCTGAACGGTCCATCCATTTGTTTCACGGTTTCCTCGTCAAACTCACGCACACACTGCAAATACAAACTACCAACATTGGAGTACAAGGAAGGACCCTGTTTGGCTTCTTCGTATAAATTGGAAACAATCTCAGCAATCGTCACCTGCGACGCGGTGACTGCTCTTAACGAATCCAAGTAACCCTTGGACGCCTTCTGCAAATTGGTACCTGCTGTTTTCAATGTGTTGTACCGTCTCTCTTCCACATCAAAGTCCTTATCCATGGTTTTATCCACATCCTTCACAAGAACCGCACCACCGGCACGGTTGATGGCCTTTTTAAACCCTTCCCAAGACATATGTGTGTGTGTGTTTCTGGTTCTGTGTCCAATTGGGATAGCGGTACGCTCGCATTCGCCATTACAAAGCGATATTCCGCAGGATCCCAAAATAGGGAAAGCATCATTCACGGAGCGCGGTCGTGCGCAGGCAAAAATGCCTCTAGTATCACCGGATTGTTTGGGGCTGCTACCACCACCGTTACACACACACAACATCCATTGCACCGTATTTGGCGTATATTAGACGCCCACACAGTGCTTTTTTCGCTAACTCACCACAGCTGCTAAGATGAGCACCCACGATATTGAGTCCCAGACCGCGGTAGACGCATCGGTCCCGCATCAACAACCTTCCCACCAGGACAACCAGGCGATGATCGACGAGATCATGGAGCTCAAGGCCAAAATCGCCGGGCTTATCGCCACTGTACGCGACCTGAAAACCGTGTGCGCCAAGTACGAAAACGAGATCCAGTATCTACAGGAGTATATTGGTACGCTTATGCAGAGCCAGGAGATAAAAAACAAAAACTAGTGTGTTGGAGACATGTTCAGCGTGTATATAGTTGCTGTCAAGATTGCTGTCATTGCTTTTTTCTTTGGCGGGTTTTTTTGGGCGGGTGGTTGCGAAAACCGACAACCATTTCCTACGGCGATAGTCACCATACATAGCCCAATAGGAACCGAACATGGCAGAATCCGCCACCACGAGCTCCAGAATGTATAGTTCCAACAAGGAAAACGACAATCCAAACTACTTTTACAGTACCACCACCAGGATTCCAGTTTTCCCTCCAGCGGCTAAAGTTGATAACATCAACATTTTGCCAGGCAGTGATGGGAAAGGCGACTACACCATCGACACTTTGAGAAGGGTAAATGTGCTGTCTCACGATAACCTCCAACCTGCTATAGCTGCGGGTTCGATAATGGCGCCCAGTTTGTTGAAGCGCCGATTGCGGTCGTTAGACGCCGTAATAGCGGGATTACCAGTAAGAGAGCTGTCCGACTACACGTCTGCCACTGAAGATATGTTTTATGAGGCGTCGCCGGTGCTTCCAGACGAAGTAGCAGGTGAAACACAAGGGCCAGAACCCATCAAATACTTCCCGACCCTTCTTACTGAGTCGTATTCACATGTGGTGGACGTAGCACACAAACCGTATATGACGGAACCGTTACTGAATGACGCCACATTGAATTTGGAGGCGTTGAAGTCTGATGATAGTTCCATCGACTTATTCCCGTTGCGCGATAGTGAGAAAACCGTGCAGCGGTTCAATGAAATGAAATTAATGAGTATATTAAACGAGGAGCTTGGATTATTGAGTGTATCTCCGTCAAAAAGGACAAGAGCCCAGCGAATTTACGACTATTTTGGAAAGTTATTCTACTACCGCGAGATCAGCGAGTCACTGGCATGGAACCTTGAACAGGACTCAGAAGATGATTTGGAGTCGGTTAATTACAGTAGCGATTTAGAAAATGCGAGGTGTTTGTTGTATAGTTAGTTAAGCTTATGTTCATTCATTAATTCGTTAGTATTACACCCTACTTTTCTTTCTATACGTGCTATTTACTAGATCAGGAAATGCAGATAATCGTACACCAGCCGAGGTAGTTATTGCAGTTATATCTTGTCTTGTGATTTCTCGAAGGCCCTTTTGAACCATCCCTGAATATATACTTGCGCCAACCCACGATTCTAAACTGCTGTTAGAATTCACGTTAAACTTGGTGTATCTTTTTCTGATTTCTTGTAGAAGTCGAAACTTAATCCCAGGTATATTGGCTAATCCACCCACAAAAACGACATTCTCTATAACGTCTTTCCGGACGTGTATATCTAGTTCTCCGATGATGCGAGCTATGGCATCAAAAAGGGCATCGTTGGAAAAGAACTGCTCGACTATTTCATACCTGAACGAATTTGGTATGAACACATCTTCGCTAAGCTGGAACTGCTCCAGATAACCGACCACTGCCTCTTCATTTCTTCTAACAAAGGTATACTGTTCTACAAGCTCGCGTACAAGACCCAAACCATCTGGACCCAGTAAAATTTGATCGAGCTTTGAATCTCCCAACAGTAATAAGTACTGCACTAGCTTCAATTGCAACGACTCGCCACTCATTTCGTTGATTTCCCAGCGAACTGTTTTCTTTACACATCGCAAATCATACATCGGTATTACGCGTAGACTATCCCATCCCATATCAATCACCAACCCATTCCGCTGTCCAGCGGATAAAATAGCCATCTCTGGTTCTGGTACAAACAGAACAGCTTTGAACTGCAACCGCTCTAATAGCATCTGTGATATCTTGAATTTATTCATGATTGATAGCCCTGCATCCATTATGAGAACTTTATACGTAGGTGGGTTGATCAACAATTCTGCACTAAATATATCGAACAACATGTGGAATAACATGGTCTCATCTTTACTACTCAACTCACCATTGGAGTTCAACAGTAGTGTTTTATGCCGTGAACTTGTATACAACTTCTTTATCTGCTGCTTTTCTCTAGAATTCCCAATTCCATTAAGTTCCAACTGTTGTCTTTGCTGGATACTAAGACTATTGTCGTTATGAAAACCATACACTATTCGCTCTGCTTCTTGATCTGAATAGTTCGATTCATACAAATAAATCAGTGGCTCAACAGCATCATTCAATCCCACTTTTAAGCAATGATTTCCAATGGATAGTACTACCAAGTTAGAGTCATGTGACCCGCTTTTCTGCACCATTGGTGGTTACATGCTATATAGAATAGTAAATACAAAAAGCGCGCTAATTTTTATACGCAGTGTTTAGCACCAAAATCTATTGCAACCGCTATACAGAATCACTATACACATAAATATTGAAGATAATATTAATTACAAAAGATCAAGGTCATCGTCGTCAATGTCCATGAAATCATCTTCAGCTTTTGTGGCCACTTCAGTGTCAAACTGCGCTTTAGGCTTATGCTGCTGCTGGTATGTCTCTAACTGCTCTATGTTCCACACCGAAACACCTTCCAGGTCCTTTGGATTAGTTGGCTGCGCCAAACTACGCAAAAACTTTTTCGCAGTTGCTAGTGCCATATCAGTAGACAAGTTAGTATCAGAATCATTTAACGCCTGGTAGATCCACTTCGGAAGTTGCTTCCTTTTACTCAAGAATCTCCTGTCGGCCAACACCATAACCCCGTAGTCATCTTTACCTCTCAAGACTCTCCCCAAACACTGCGCGGCATGTCTCATGGCATCGAAAGACAAAAAGTCGCTTTCCTTAATCTGAAAATGGTCTCTCATGAACTCCAATCTTGCTTTCAATATTCTCGATTCCGTATACTGGAAAGGAATACCAATCATCAACACGGTTCTCCCGTAATGGTGATCAAAATCGATACCTTCCGAGACCTTACCACGAGCAACTGACAATAGAACGGCACCTCTTCCACTGGAGCACGCTTTTCTGTAAGTTTCCAAAGCTAAAGAAGTCTCCTGGGCATCCGGTGTCTCCACCAAAATAAGCTTATACTTCCACACCTCGTCCAACACACCCATATTCTGCCACATAGAAATGATAGACTCCATGTAAAGATACGACGGAAAGAAAACGACCATGCCGTCTGGTGTTATTTTAGCAAATTCGATCAACAACGATCCGTAGTTACGCACCACAGAAGGATCGTTTCTGATTTCAAACTTGGATGAAATTGAAACTTGATCTGAACCCTTCGTCACAATCATAGGAAGAAACGAACGTCTGGCCAAGGTCATGGCGTACGACTCCAGGATAGCCGTTTCGAAATTTAGCATCTTGGGATACATTTCTAAGGGGGAAATAGTACCCGACGTAATAATCACAGACGAGAAGCGTTCAAAAACCGGCTTGATGGCTATGGAAGCATCCAAACAAGCAAAATGCAATATCGGGTTGGGGACAGTAGAACCTTCTGCCTCAAATGGCTCAAGAATCAACTGGAAACCTGTTTCGTATGTGGACACTAAAGTGGCAAATGTGGCAATATCCTTCAATGCAGTGAAGTCTTCAATTTCAGACAACTCTAGCGTCCTCACCAACAAGGACAATCTTTCTGAACTAAACCGCAAGGGCTTTCTATCTATAAAGGTCAACTCCTTTAAATGCTGGAGGAAACTAGTAGGTGTTTCGCTGATAACATGCAACACCTTCATTCTTGTCTTCAAGTATTCTATAAACCGTTTCAAAAACGAAATGAAATGATCGGCCTTCCGGATATTACCAGGTATTGCTTCGTCTAAGAGATCCTGGGGCAACACTGGATTACTCATAAATAGTTCTTGTTCTCTGTCCACCTCGGCTTGCCTGAGCCCCTCCACCAATTTCTCGTACTCATTCTGTAGTTTCTCGCTATCTTGCGCCTTCATATCATCAATCGCGTCAGCCAATTTATTTGCGCCTCTGGTCGCTCTTTTCAACGTGTCGTCAGTCAAGTCCAACGATAACGACTCAATGCAGACGTTATCTATATTGTGCGCCTCATCAAAAATGATGATGCTTTCCTTCGACAACTCCTTCGACACTCTGTCGGCAATCTTCGGATCCAACAAATAATGGTACGAGTAGATGATAATGTTGCAGAAGGGAATCATTCTTCTCACTGTGAAGTACGGACACGTTCCAATTTCCTTACAGTACTTGAGTAGCGACTCAAATGAATAGACGCCCGAAGGAATTAAATTATGCTGATCGAATTCGTTCAACTTCTCGTGGTAGGTGCACAACGAATCCATGTCGGCGCCCTCTGCGGTGCCTTTCTGTATCTTTTCCTTCAACTGACCGTTTGTTATTCTTCTACACTTCTCATCCACAATTATGCCCTTTCTCTCCTTGGAGATGGTGGGGTGTAGACACAAGTTTTTTCTACTGGTCAAGCCCAATCCTCGGAAGTCTTCCACGTAGCCCAACTCTTTGGATCGGAAGTCCATCAAGTTCTGCAACTCGATCAATGCCTTTTCGATTTCGGACATGGTACGCGAGCAGTACACAATCTTTCTGTGCTCGGGATAGTGCATCTGGTAGGCAATCGTAAGCGATAGCAAGGAGACAGTTTTGCCTGTGCCTGACGGCATTTCCAAGACACTGTTTCCGCCCACATCTAGCGTCTTTTTAATGTCACACATATAAGCGTACTGTTCTGGGTATATTTTTGGGTACGGAAATAGCACCGGCAAATCGTCGATGTAGAACTTCATCTTTGCTGGATCGGAATAGCGGTGGGCCTGGGGCTAAATGTGAGGAGATGATGATGTAATTGGTGCATCAATTGATTTTTCATACACAATTTTTTCTACTATCGCGTGTAAAATTGCAGCTGGGATTGCTAGAGGTAATTGGGTAAAAGGTGATGGGAGTAGAGTTGGTCGGACTGAGAGGGAGTTAAAGCGAGAGTATTGTGGTAATAGGGTAGATGTAGTATATGTGGTGTATTTTGTGTATGTGGTATATGTGGTATATGTAGTAGATGGTAGACGAAGTAGATGTAGGCCCTATGATAGGCGCTACCAAAGCTAACCAAAAGCAGACATTGAGGCCAACACTCTAACAGTACTGACTAACACTCCACAGTACACCACCAGCACCTCTTTACAAACACATTCACAGTAAAATACATTCAAAATCTAAATTCATGACTATATGCTCTCGTACCAGTCTATGGCCGATGCGATCATTCTAATGCCAGTCTCATGCTGTTCTAACCATTCTAGCGCCAGCCTACGGCAGTGGTGGCGGTGCTATTTACAGAAGTTGTTCTCCACTAGCTCAGCTAGTTGTGGATACACTATGTCCGAAGTATTGCCGCTGACCTTATACAACACGTTCTGGCTGCGGTAAAACTGCTTCAACGGGGCCAATTGTTGGTTGTATTGGTCCAAGCGTCTGGTGACCACCTCCGCGGTATCGTCCTCTCTCTTGCTGAGCGGTTCGCCGGTGACATCGTCCTTGTACGGCACCTTGGGCGGGTTGTAGTCCAAATTGTACACTCTCCCGCTGGGGATGTGCACCCACCGCGCCTCGATCCGATCGATAATCACCTTTTGGTCTACATCGAGCTCTACAACCATGTTGATGCTGGCGTCATGGGGCTGCAACACCGCTTCCAAGGCCGAGGCCTGTCCCACCGTCCGGGGAAAGCCGTCCAAAAGCCAGGTAGCCGTGTTGTCAAGCCAGCGGCGCTGGCGCAATTCGCCGGTGATCACTTTCACCATCAACTCGTCAGGCACGAGCCTTCCGTTCTTGACATAGTCGGATAACTCGGAGCTGAGGGCGGAGCCGCCCGCCAACTGAGACCGCAATATGTCGCCGGACGAAAGGGACGAGATGGTGGGAAACTGGTTCAAAAGACGGGCCGTTAACGTACCTTTACCTGCACCGGGTGCTCCGAGCAACAACAAGCGCAAAGGTTTTATGAGGGACATGTTGTTGGGGGAGCGGTGCAGTGACGGAATTGGGCGGAGGTAATTTGGTAGCATTTGATAGTGGGCGTAATTTCGCAGTGCGATATTGCGAAAATGTTAGTGGATGCAAATGGGGTGGGAGTGGTGGAGTGGATAAAATACACTGCAAGTACACTGCAATCACAAGTATGCTACAATTACAATTACGCTGAAAAAGTGCAAATACAGTGCAAATACAGTGCAATTGCAGTGCAAATACAGTGCAATTGCAGTGCAATTACAGTGAAATTACAGTGCAGTTACAGTGCAATTACACTACAAATAGACTGAAAATGTAGTGCAATTACACTGAAAATTCACTGCTAATACTACAATTACACTGCAAATACAAATACACTACAATTACAAATGCACTGCAAATGCACTGCAAATACACTGAATATACACTGAATATACACGACAATTACACTACAAATATACTGAAAATACATTGCAATTACACTCAAAATACAATACAATTACACTACATCACACTGAAAGTACTGTGAAAGTACTGTGAAAATACTCCGAAAATACTCCGAAAATACAGTGCAATCTCATTAAAGTTAGACTATAATTACACTGCAATAACACTACAGTTAGACTACAATAACACTGCAATTACACTACAAATACCCTGCTATTACACTACAACAACCACACACAATTACTCGCGTCTATTCCTATAATACACTACTCGTCCGAGTCCGAGTCCACGATCCGCCGTCTCTTCCTCTCCACACTGGCTTCCAGATCCTCGGACCGCTCCCTGTACCGGGACGCACCCTCATCCTTCAACTGCTTCAACCGCTCCGCTCCCCGCTCAAACCGCTCCTCCTCATCCTCGCCGTCGCCTTCTTCCTCCTCCTCCTCCTCATCGTCCTTGGCAATAAAGTCGTCCTCGTCATCGTACTCATCCTCGGCATACTGGTCCTCAAATGTCTCGTACGCCGCCTCACGCCCGTACTGGCTGCCGCGGAGCCCCGGGCTGGCGCTGCGCTCAAGCCGCTCCTCCTGCAACCGGCGCTTGGACTCCAACTGCCGGCGCATCTTCAACGTCTTGCGCTCGTTCTCGTCCGCCATCCGCTGCTTGAGCATGGGGTCGTCGTCGGTGATGGTGCTGAGGATCTTCTCCTTCTTCTGGCTGTTTTTGACCGCGGCCGTCAACTTGCGGTGCGTCGATGTCAACATGGACGCCGGCAAGAGATTGATGGTCTTGGCGAGCGTCAGGTCAAACTGCAAGATCTCGTGCGCGTCGTGCGTCTTGACCAAGTAGCTGTCGGTGGCCGGCACGTGGCGCACGTCGAACAACTCGCTGCCGATCTTCAACGACACGCTGCCGTCGTCCCACTGCACAAAGTGCGCGTTGGACTGCTTGACAATGTCGTCGGTGCCGCTTTTGGAGTACCGCCACCGGAGCGTGTTTTCGTGGAGGAGTTTTTCCGCCGCCAACTCGCTGCGCGCCTGTTTTTCCGACATGGCCGCGCCGGCCCGGTCGGCGGCCCGCTGCTCCACCCGCCGCTTGAACTCGGCCGGGTCGAACGGCTGCGGCTCAAAGTTGAGGAACACCGGCAATTTGAGCGCGTACACGTCGTCCTCCATCACGCCGGACTCGGCGTGACGCGGCAACGAGATGGTGGCGTACTTGCGGTCGCGTCTGTCTGCGTCCGCGTCGCTGTCCTGGTCGTCGGCCTCGTTTTCGTCGTGGTCCACGAAGTCATCCGGGCCGGTTTCCGGTTGCACCTCTTCCGCTTCGTCGCCAAACAAGTCTTCTTCTTCGTCCTCTTCCGGTGCCCGGATCGATTCGCGCTCTGAGTCGGACATGGCTGTGTGTGCGGGGCGGTGGTGGTGGTGGTAGTGGTGCTGCTGGTGTCTGGTGGTGGTGGTGGTGCTGATTACGGTGCTGAAAAACTGGTGGTTGGGTGCGCGCACGACCGCGCTACCATGTGCGCTACCATGTGCGCTACCAGGCACACTCGGGTTACTCGTGGCACCTCGGCGCGGGTGTGCATTACGGTTAGCTATTAGATACAGGGAGGGCGGGGTATAAACTCTATCAAATAAATAGGGCGGGTCATTTGTCGTCGTCTTCGCCGCCGGTGGTGTCGTTTTCGTTGTCGTCGTCGTCGGACATCTCGAACGGCTTTTTGGAGATCACGATCGGCGTTTGCAGCAGCTTGTTGGGGTAGCCGACCAAGTCGACGTCGAACGGCGTCAGCGAGAGCGATTTGCTGTGCTGTCTTTTGAACAGGCGCAGCTTGTCGGGGCCGGGATCGGCGCCGGAGGGGGTGTTGTTAGTATTGCTGATGTGGCTGGTGTTGTTGGTGTTGTTGGTGCTGGTGTTATTGTTGTTGTTGCTGTTGTTGTTGCTGTCGTTACTGTTATCATTGCTGTCGTGGTTGTGGTTGTGGCTGCTGTTACGCGTGTGGCTGCTGTCGATGTAGGCCTGCACCCCCGTCTCGAGGCTGAACGAGGTGTCTGCCAAAAAGTAGTGGAAGTACTGGATCAAGAACTCCACCACCGTCTGCGACAAGATGTACTCCTCCGGGTTCATGTCGTGGTTGGGATGCGATAGTATGGACGGCTGGAAAATGGCAGCAAGGTTGCGCGACGACATGAGATTGACCTCCACCTCTAGTCGCACCATCGAGAGCAAGTCGAGGATGTACAAGAGCAACTGCTTGGACGCGGGCGGCAACTCGGTGATAAGCTGCTTGTACTCGTCTATGGCCGAGAGCACGTCCTTCTTGACCTTCTCGTACTTGCGCTTCTGCTTGGTGTGCTTGCGGCCGGCGGCGGCCTCGGGCGCGAGCTCGCCGGCACCGGCACCGGAACCGGGACCGGCGCCGGAGCCGGCGTCGTGCGCGGGCTCAATTCCCAGCACCGGCGCCGAGTGCAGCAGCGGCAGCACCACCACGGCCGGCGCGTCGGAGTGGTTGAGGCGCCCCACGTTGGCCTCGGTCAAGGGCTCGGCGGGCTCGGCGGGCTCGGCGTTATCGGCGGGCTTGGCGTAGGCGCTCGGCTTCTGGGCCAAGTGCTTGAAGTAGTTGCTGATGCGCTGGCGCTTGCGCAACGGGTCGCGGAAGGACTCGTACATGTCGAGCGGCACGATGGGCTCCGGAAGCGCGTTCAAGTAGCGGCGGAAGATGGAGGCCGCGTCGTGCACGGTGTAGCCGTCCCACGAGAGGTTCTTGCCAAAGTCGGGCGGGGTGTTGAAGATGAGCTGCAACTCCTTGACGCGCTTGGACGAGCCGCCCACGCGGAAGATGCCTTCCACGCCGAGGCCGTTTTTCTTCAAGAAAACGCCGCACTTGGCCACCACGCGCGGGATCTGCCCGTACTGGGCGTCGTTCAACACCGAGGTGGACGCGATGCTGTTGGCCACGTCGAGCGGCATGCCAAAGTACTTGCTGTTGTGGTCCACGAGCGGGTTCTGCTGCAAGTACAGGTCGCGGTGCTGGCGCAAACTGGCCGACTTCTCCGACTGGTTCAACGAGTTGGACCGCACGCGGTTGACGTTGTTGGTGGAGCGCGACTTGTGGTGCAAAAGCGGGCGCAAGAAGTCGGCGTTGGCGGCGCCGGTGCCGGCGCCGGTGCCGGCCGCCGGCGGCGGCGACGCCTGCAGCGCCGTATGCACCGAAGACTGCAGGTGCGACAGGTGCGGCAAGAGAATGGCCACGGGCGCCGTGCGCGACTGCAGCCGGCGGCGCGTGTGCAGCGAGGCCAAGTCGGAGTCGCTGGGCGCGTCGTTGAGGCTGTCGTTGGAGACCAGCGTGCCCTTCTTCAAGTTTTTGACCCAGCCGAGGATCGATCCGCCGATGGTGGGGGACAGGGAGTGGCTCATGGCGGGCGGAGGGGGGCAAAAGGGAGCACTTTTTTGCTGTTTTGCGTGGCGGGCCGGGGCAGGAGCGGAGGGCGGCGAGGTGGGGCTGGTGGTGGGCGCGTGCGGCTGATGTCGGGCGTGGTGGAGGTGGTGGTGCCGATGGTGGTAGATGTGTTTTCAGACGTGTTGACGGTGCGAGTGGTCCTGCACACAGACGGCGGTAGTGTGTGCTACTATTCCTGGTGGATGTAATCTGGAGAGACTGTATATACTGTATATGCTGTAGATGCTGTATATACTGTAGATGCTGTAGATGCTGTAGATACTGTAGATACTGTAGTGGTTGTAGTGTTTGTAGTGGTTGTAGTGGTTGTAGTGGTTGTAGTGGCTCCTGTAGTCGGATTATAGCGTAGATTGCAGCGCAGGGAGCGGTCTGTGTTGGCGCAGTGGCGGCAGCACCAGCCCGTCAAATAGCTGGCGCATCTATTTTTAACTGGGCCCCATCACCGGCGCCGGGCTGAGATCTGTCTCGCCATGGCTGCCCCTGGTGGCCATTGTTTGGCGATAAGATCGTGCACGTGCGGCGGCCCGATCTGGTTCCAGGCTCACGCCGCACCTGCTGTCTGCTATGCTATCTACTACTCTACATTGTCTGCTGTCTGCTGTCTGCTGTCTGCTGTCTGCTGTCTACTATCTACTGTCTACTGGCTACTGTCTACTGTCTACTGTATACTGTCTGTCTACTATCCCCTCCGCTAGCCTGACGTCATATGGACATCCCCTGCCCCATCCGTTGGTGAACAATGGCAATTTGTCCCAATCGGGTCTGTGTTCTCGGCTATTTATAGAAGCGCGCGTTCTAGACCACTGCGCCCAAATAATATTCTATTATTAGATGTGGTAGATAACTTAGATACAGAAAACAGTCCAGCGGGCACCACCAGCTGGTCAAACAGAGAAGGAAGAATTCGTAGTAATAAGACACTTGCCCCCCGTGTAGAAAGGAAGGGGTGGCGTGGGGGGCACCGAAACGTAGCTATATACCTATATACTTACTTTAGCTTACACTTACAACAAGTACACCATGGGCACGGCCGCAACCACCATGTTCCACATCCGCGGCATGATGCTGTCTCCGGAATTGGCCTGCGCTACGCTGTGGGCACTGGCGCTGCCGGCGCCCGTGGCTGTGGCAAGGCTGCTGATGGAAGCGGCGTTGTTGTTGCCTGCACCGGCCGTCTTGGCGGATACTGCTGCGGCACCGGAGGCGGTTGCGGCTGCAGCACCGGAGGCGGTGTTGGCAGCTGTGCCAGCAGCCTTACTCTTGGCTGCACCACTGGTTGGTTGGGCATTGGTTGGTTGGGCGTTGGTTTGGTGCGCCTTGGTCTGGCCGCTAGCCTGGTCTTCGTCCTCAACAATTGTAGTGGCAACACCGTTGCTAGTAGTAGTGAAGGTTTTACACTTGGTGCACACCTTTGTCTTGGTCACGGTTTGGTTCACCGTTTCTGTTTCAACCCCGGCGTGGCCGGTTTTGGTGGCGCCAACTTCTCCCTTTCCAGAACTCTCGTCGGTGTCAGTAGACGTATTGTTAGCATAGGTAAAGCTCAGTTCCGAGTGTGCTGATGTCACAGTAGCGGCGTCTGGCTCGCTAGCACTAACGTTCGAGTGCGATGGGTCAGAATCAATGGAATGGGACGAAGCTGCTGCCTCAACTGAAGATTGGACCGAAGACGATGAGCCCACAACGGAACTGGCTGGAGCACTGGAGCTTTGACTATCAGACGAAGCAAAGTCTGAAGAAGATGCTGTGGCAGAAGACGTCTGTGGCTCGGAAGAAGTCTCTGCTTCGGAAGACGTCTCGGGTTCGGAAGAAGTCTCTGGTTCAGACGATGTCTCTGGTTCAGAGGAGGTTGCAGCATCGGATGAAGTTGATGCTTCTTCTGAACTAGTTGGGTCAGCACTAGTAGGTTCTGCTGAGCTAGTCTCTTCGGAACTAGTAGGTTCGGCTGAACTGGTCTCTTCGGAACTAGGCTCTTCGCTGGAAGCTGCCGGTGTTTCTGAGGACGACGTTGGCTCGGCTTCCGTTTCGGCAGCAGCAGCGGCCAATGCATCAGAGACAGATTGTGGAGGCATCCAGTATGGATCCCACACACCAGCACTAGAACAGATTGAGGTTGCCAAGCTTCTCATCGTGAGGACGTTGGAACCCTTACAGTTCTTAGCCACACAGTTGCCAATGTCTCCCGCAAACATTGGCATAATACACAAACAACCAGTATCCCAGTATGGGCAAGGTGTCAGACCCGTGTTTGCAAACATACATGGTTTAGCACATTCAGGCATTTGATCATAAATCTTGTCAGCAAAACCATTGATGGAAGCAGTTTTTTCAACAGTTGGATAAGTAGCCCATGGATTGTCAGCCGATGTGGTGGTAGGAGCAGCAGTAGTTGGTGGCTGCGTACTACTGGATGTGCTACTTGTAGTAGGAGTAGTGGACGTAGTGGACGTAGTGGAACTGGTGGAAGAGCTTGTTGTAGTCGTAGGACTGGCGGAGGTTGTGGTGACACTGGAACCATCGTCAGTACGCGCCTCAGCTGCGGCCAAAGATCTAGAACCGGCGTTCATTGGCATCCAATATGGATCCCAAACATCGGCAGCCATACAAGCAGACGTGGCTAAACTTCTCATAGTTGCAACATTTGAACCCCTACAGTTTTGAGCAACACAAAGGGCAACTCTATTGGCATATTGAGGCATGAAACACAAACAGTTGGTATCCCAATATTTACATTTAGTATCAGCATAGTCTAATAGAAGACATGGCTTAGCACATTCTGGCATTCCATCCCATACAGCATCGGCAAATCCGTTGATTGTAGCGGTATGGGTATCACTGGAAGAAGAAGGAGAAGTAGTCGTAGGAGCATCAGTGGTAGTGGAATCACTGGCAGCTAAAGACAACCCGAGGGTTGCAAGGAAAACCAATCCAAACTTCATCTGTTGATTGTTTCTTAATTTTTAGTATATAAAGTTATGAACAGAGGATGGATGGCAAACTAGCACTATTAAATATCAAGTATGTTACAAAAGACGGTATCCATAACTGCTATTGACATTTGGACGTCATCCAGATATAACCAATCAAGAGTCAATACAAAATTTGGTTTTGGTTCCAGATCGGTTATTCAACTGATCAAAAAGATAATTTTAAGTTTAACATCTTCACCTGAGTCTAGTTAAGTTCTAATATGGTATCACAACAATTTCTTGGAATGAAAAATATACGAATGAGCTAGGCAAATACGCGTTGTAAATTTAGCGAAACATGAATTAAGACGCATTGTGTCCGGTTTGGGCTATTGTATCGTAAAATTATACTTTGAACAGTATTATTGCCGTTGCAAAACAATTTACATTTTCTTAGCTTTATTATGATTTAGCGATTATAGACCCCTAATGCGGATGAATAAGAAATTTTGCAGCTGCTTGTGCGAACATGGAAAATTTTATGGCGGACTTATCGTTGTCTTGTCCGCTTCGGTTTTATCGCTTTATAAATATGCTCGCTCTAATTTCTTGGTAAATATACATATTAGCTTTAGCTTTACGTGGTTCGTGACGAGTGGAATGTTTGTCTCTGATTCGACAACGTAAGAAGATGGTCGCAACAGCTGATCGTATATGAAATTTTGAATTTTTGTATTCTATTATATAAACTGCAGGTCGCCGGCTGATGACTGTGTGCCTCTTTTTTTGGAACTATTAAATTTTGCAGCATTTACAGCTCTGTGTAATTGTGGAGCTTTTAAATTCAATCTCCCGCTCATATATGTGGAAAATTATTGGTTGTTCCATTGTTTATAAAAACTGTGTATAACTAGTAAGGTAATAAAAAAGTGGTGGCGCTTATGGAACGAGTAAAAATAATAGCTCAGGGGTTTTATGCTGAGTTATTTAAAGGGTGAAAACTTCTCTGTGGTCAACATTCAACAAAATTAATTGATGGTTGAATGGACTAAAGCACTCTTGTCAACTGTCCTTTTCTTCAGCCCTTTTTGGATTAATAACATGCCAAATATTACTAAAATCGAATTGCCCCAACTTGATTGGGGGTATGATGAATTAGAACCCTATATTTCTGGAAAAATTAACGAAATTCATCATACTAAGCACCACCAGGCTTATGTTAATGGTTACAACGCTGCAGTCGACCAATTGGCTAAGGCTAGCGAAGTCGGCGATGTTAAGGCTGCAGTCAAAATTCAACAGAACATCAAATTTCACGGTGGTGGACATACTAACCACGTCTTATTTTGGAAGAGCTTATCGCCGGCCAATAAGCATGGTGGTAAACTTCCATCCAAGGATTCAAGCTTTGGTAAACAAGTGATTTTGCAGTATGGAAGCTTTGATAATCTTATTAATATTGTCAATGACAAGTTGGCTGCAATCCAAGGGTCGGGCTGGGCTTTTATTGTGTACAACAAACAAAATGGTAATTCATTGGATGTTGTGACCACATTCAACCAAGATACAATTCTTGATCCTTTGGTTCCTTTAATTGGAATCGATGCCTGGGAACATGCTTATTATTTACAGTATCAAAATGCAAAGATTGATTATTTTAAGGCAATTTGGAATGTTATTAATTGGTCACACGCTGAAGACAATTATCCTAAATAGCAATTTGGTAAACTATAACTATAAGTTAATATAAACTGATTCGTATATACATTACTCTTAAAACCCTTCATTTTCTTTATGTTCACAGTGAGATAACTGTGGTTTGTCGAATGATTCATCGTAACTAACATCTCCACCGAAATTTCTTGCAATTTCCACGACTTTCCATGGTTGCGAAACTGGGGTCTGGTTGAAGATAATATCCATTTCTTCCAAGGATCTGCCTGCAGTCTCGGGATACAAGAAGTAAATAACTGGAGCCATTAAAGCATTGGTGGCAACAAAAATTGTATAGGTGTAACACCCAATGTTCCTAAAAGCAACCGGAGTTATAAGCACGACAGCTGTAAATTATTGTTAGTAAGAAAACTTAAAAAAAACACACCAAAAATAGACATACCAAAATTTGAAATCCAATTTGCCGCAGTAGATGCAGCCGAACCGGGAGCTCTAAGTCTAATAGATAATATTTCAGGTGGTATAAGCCAAGTACCACCTAAGTAAGAAACACCGAAACAAGTGTTGAAGGCAAACAAGAAAAAAGCGGCCGCGATACCTGCCCCTTGACTACCATGCCTATCTGCATACCAGGTAGTCACTGTTAAACACGCCATGACAATTGCTTGGGAAACAGCACCCCAAAATAACAAAAAACGTCTTCCTAGTTTTTCAATTGAATAAAATCCGAGCAATGAAGCTAGGAAATATTCAGTGCCATTTGCAGCAGCTAATATTCTGGCATTAAATGGACTCATATTGATATACGATTCAAAGATAGTTCCGGCATAATATGTGATCAAATTAATACCACTAATCTGTTGCATAAGCTGAGACCAAACTGCCAAACAGACTCTATGAAAATTTCTAGCGGGACCCTGTATAAAGAACTCTTTTATTTCAAAATTCCCAATACCAGCTTCTCGTTCTAATGCAATGGCACTTTGAATTTCTTCGATCTGTAAATCAACTTCAGGGTCATTTTCGGGAACATTATAGAGTGCCGCGAACACTCTTCTTGCTTCTTCTTCATTACCTTTACTCAATAACCATCTAGGTGATTCTGGGAACTTAAATACAACTGGAATCAACATCAAAGGGAAAATACATTGAAGAGCAATCGGGAGCCTCCACAGAATTTCAGGTACACTACTATTCCTTAAGAAGTAGAAACCAAAGTCAATCCAATATGAGATTGTAATCCCCAAAGCAATTATACTACCTTCCATCATGATCAATCTTCCTCTTTTTGTGGGTTTGGAACATTCAGCTTGGTAAACGGGGACTGTGGAAGTAATAAATCCAGTACCTAAACCAGTAAAAATTCTTGCTACAACCAAATGTGCCACGGAAAATGCAGTTGCTTGTAATGCCCCACCTATTAAAACAATAACAGAACCAATAAATAAAATCTTTAGCCGTCCTAGCTTATCACCAAGATAAATAGTGGATAACGCTGAAATCATACAACCGATTTCATACAACGCAATCACTGCACCCTGTAAAGTAGCATTTGTAGATGCCTTAATAGAAGGGAACGTACTTTCAAACGCAGGAAGTGTAAGCAAACTTCCCATCACCCCCTGATCATATCCAAATAACAAGAAGCCAACACCTGCAAAACATGACACCGCAAAGTTGAGTTTATTTCCTCTTAAGCCGAGAAAGCTGGGAATTTCCAGAGCAGTCAAACTACTCTTTTCTAAAGAGTTTGAAGAAGCTGAAACAGAACTCATATTTGATACATATCTTCAAGAATTTTTTTTTGAATAGAAGGGTTTCGTGACATTATTTATAATACGTTTGGATTCAAATTCATATCAATGAGGCATGTAGTCATTTGGCACAAATATCTATGTTCACCACTGAGCTTTTTGTGGAGGTAAAGTGATAGGCAATTTTTCAGCAGCAGAGCCACTTCCTTGCCTGAACTTTAATTTTAGAAACAATGAAGGGCTTTTAGCGAATTTTAATGCGCTGATCACTGTACCGACGATGAGGTTTATCAAACAGTTGTTTGATACATTTTTCACAACTACAGCCCATATTATAACAATTCATGTTCAGCAATCTATATTAAATAATGATTGCTTTTGGTCGTTATGTCTGGATTAGCAACTGAAAGATCCCCCCTCCCCCACTTTTGTTTACGCGGAACAATGACTGCAAGCTTTTTTTGTACCTTATTTTGAATGGTGAATGGTTAAATTTTCCCTTTTTGCGCTTTTGTGGGGAAAATGCTTCGGTATAACTGTAATTATATTGGAGGGAGGGGGTACGGCGTTCTTCGATGCCTCTCCGAGTGTATACTCTCGAATTATAAGAGCCTTTTCATAAGTGCCTTTTCCGATCATCCAATTCTTGCCGAGTGTATGTCCGACACTTCGCACAGTCAAAAGTCGTATGCTCGGTCCGGATGGTTTACCATTTTATTTCCTTGAATCATCGTCTTGTGATGTTGGAGTTAATCAATATATAGACTTCTATAAAAGTCTTTATGAGATTGTATTGACGTGTATCTCCTTAAATGATATCTTAAAAAATTGGTAATTCCTTTTGCAGTGACTGTATCACCAATGATTTCAAGTACCCATGGCCAGTTATTGCATTCCGAGCAACTTTTCTTATAATTGGTTCTGGTCTTTTGAAACATCCCCGAGCATTCGACCAAACCAATCAATTTGAGATTTTGCTTCTATGTGTTTTGTTAATCATATTTCCATTTAACTTAACCAAGATTCATGTTTTATGTTTTTCAATCACTGAAACAACCAAACAACCTTATGCAGATTCTGCTCCTTTTGATATATGGTTCCGGTCGTTTTCAAATTTAAGATTGTCAAAAAGAGTGATACCTTCTGTTGACCACTGGGACAAATTCTATTTGGAGCTTATTTTCAATTCGAGAATTTTAATCAGTTGAAAACAAGAAGATTCGACTGAGCATATTACCAATTTATTAGATCTGCATATCAGGAATTGGAATGAGCAATATATATATGGTGATCTACCCATTACTATTACCAACAAAATGTCTCTATGCTGCAAACGAGCAAATTTTGCAATTACTAACTATCAAAATGAGCAATTTCTATGTTCAAAAACGGTAATTATTTTGCGAGCAGTAAAATTTGCTCTTAATTATTGAAAATTATCAGATCTCAACTGGTTCTATAAATCGATATAAATACACTTCAGATCTTGATGATAATTTAAATTGAGGTGATTGGTTTTATTCGCCTGTTCTTCAATTTTCTTGGTACCAAGCCATGGGTGTTGAATACGAAGGATTGGACTGTCTAAAGGACATGAACACAGCACAGTTTGCTGCTGCTCAGAAAGTACTGCAAGCTACTATCCCTTGGATGAGTTTAGGTAGTTACGGTTATTACACCGTTTACTTTGGTGTTGCCGTGATTGGTGTTGCTTTTCTCAAACATATTTGGTATCTTCAAAGAGATTTCAGTTATAAAAGAGGTCACAACAATGTGGTAAGTCCATTTGTTGACGTCTTCGTAGCATATTCGAGATTTTTAGGGTATAAGCAAATACCATCCAGAATCAGCTATTTCACATCATTGCCTCCATCCTTAGGTTCTACATTGTTTATGTTTCTATCGTCAGTTTATCTTTTCTGCTATGCTTTAATTCCTCATTTCTGGTACAGGGGTTGTTTCGGTTTCGGATCACCGCCATTAGGAGTTAGAACTGGGGTTATGGCAGGATCTTTAACTCCTTTTGTATATGTATTGTCCGGAAAGGCCAATATGATCACATTCTTGACAGGGATAAGTTATGAGAAATTAAATCAATATCATCAATTTGTTGGTGTGGCAATTTTCGTTATTTCGGTTATACACACAATCCCATTCATTTATCAAATACTAGCTGAAGGTGGTCCGAGCAATTTAAGTTATGAATTTAGAACTGATTTTCAGCTATACAGTGGTATCCCTCCTCTTATCTTCTTGGGATTGTTGTGTATTTTGTCTAAAGCATGGTTTAGAAAAATATGCTATGAGTTCTTTTTGCATTTGCATTGGTTATTCGGGATTGCGTATTTTGGAACTTTGATATGGCATATTAACGGCGCTTTGAATTATGATGATTACATGTGGGGTGCTTTAGGTTTCTGGGCAAGTCAACTTATTTATAGAGCGTTAGTCAAGACTTGCTTTAAACCTAATTCATTGTTTTTGAGACCAAGAATCGCCAAACTTATTAGATTATCGGATAATGCATATCAGATCACTATTGCAAACACAAAAGGCTATGAATGGAAGCCTGGCCAGCATTGCTTTTTGAGATTTGTTGGATCGAGAATATTGGACAATCATCCATTTTCAATCGCTTCTATGATTGATGAAGACCTGAGAGAAATGAAATTTATTATCATTCCCAAGAGGGGATTGACCAAAAATATATATGATGAATTAGATGATTTCGTCGTGAAAGAGAAGAAGGTATATGTCGATGGTCCTTATGGGGGAACTTCCAGGGACCCAACTGCTTTTGACAGAATAATTTTAATTGCAACCGGTAGTGGTGTAACTGCTACATTGCCTTTTTTGTCATACATGGCAAACGAAATCAAAAACAGCAAAATTGGATCTACAAAAAGAACTGTCACTCAGATGATTGACTTTATTTGGATCGTCAGACATAAAGACAACCTTAACTGGATTAGAGATGAATTAATCAAGTGCCAAAATAATGCTGGTGGTCATATCAGAATTACAGTCTATGTATCCGAAGCTGACAACTTACAGATTGATTCTAAGCAAGGCATCGAATTATCAAACATAGATGATGTTGAGCATTATGTTGGAAGCTCCGAGTCCGATTCTGATTCCCAAGAACTCGATATCAACATCCATCCATTTAAACCATCAATGACAAGATTGGTTGAAGATTTGAAGGGTAGTCTAATGAGAAGAAATTTCATTGTTTCCTCAGGAAGTGAATTATTGAAATCTCAGGTTAGCGCCGCTGTCTCCAATCTACAAGCTTTAATTTTCAATAATGATTATAATCATTCGTACATAGAAGAGATATACTTGCATACAGAATCATTCGGTTGGTAAAAATCGAACTTAAATATTCATACCATCAATAACAACAGAAATTGGATCAATCAGTGGTCATGTTTAAGAATGTAATCTATATCGTCGTCAATAGAATTTAGAAATTGAACCTTGGAGGTGAATTTTGGGACCCAACCAATTGCACGCCCATTATCCCCCCTACTTCTGGAATTGGTTCCCCAATAGAATGGGGCAAACTCATCACCGGTTAAGCGAACGATCTCATCTGGTTCTAATTCGACTACTTCTGGACTTTCAATGAGGTTCTTAGAGTACAATTTCTTGCCTATTGTCTCTGATATTTCTCTCCAAGTATGTTCAATTTCGGTGGGAGTTTCCGAACTTGAAGCATCAATAGTAGTTAATGAGCCAAAGTAATACCCTTCTTTATTCACTGGTATTTTTCTCTTCTTTAGTAATTCGCTTAGAATCAAATAATAAAGATCACCCAAGTCATGGATATGAATACGACTCCAAATATAGTTACCATTGTATACTGAAAATGAATGTTTATACTTCAAAGCGGAAGTAATCAAGAAGGGGATTTGAATAGAAATGATATTATCATAACCGTTGCTTATACCGTAGATTGTAGAAGGTGCAATTACGACTGTTTGAATTTTTGGGTTTTTGTCATGAATATCAAGAATTATCTTATCCACTGGACGGTGAGGCTGCTTTAAATCGAGACTGTTAATTGCCTCAATATCTTTATAGTCTGAGTATACTTTTGCCAATGGCTTCTTCTTTGCTAAATTATCTCCAAGGACAGAAGTACCAGATGTGTGGATCAATATTTTTGACTCGGTAGATGAGACTAGCGCATTTGATATTGCAGCAGCACTGGGAACATGATCCACATTTGCTGTATTGATGATTACATCATTATTTGCTGTCTGTTCTTTAATTAACTGAACATCGTCTAAGTCTCCAATTACTGTCTTTATTTGATTACGAGTTTTGCCAAGTAAATGTTCAGATTTTTGTTTACTACGAACCAAGGCAGTGACTTCGAACTTAAAATTATCCGAAGTATTATTGAGTAAATGATACAAAATTTCTCCACCGATATAACCAGTGGCACCAGTAAGAAAGACCCTATGCGTCTCCATTTTTAGCTGGATATATTTGGATTTTGAATATGTCTTCTCTAGAGAAGTTTAGACCTTTTTATATGTATTATTACAATTACTAATACTGTGGCATATTTGGGGGAAGTTCACACCAGAAAAAGAAAAGCAAAGAAAAAGCTTGCTAATCTGTTTGGATGGTCTGTTTCCAGTGGGATGAGTAAGCCTTACAGTTACTACTCTGTGGTCCAACAATAGTTGAATTCTGGTTTGGTGAGACATAACCCCTTCGGAATGTATTACGCATTTTATTGTGCCTTATAGCAGAAGAAGATCCGGATTAAGCTTTACCCCACAGGAAGTACCAATACATTCATTAGTAGATCAAGAGTACCGCAGGCCTCAATTATTCCAATATTCCGACTAGAAGCTAATATTGCTAGGCATATGCTGGAATGATACCATACCACAAATGTTGTAATGATACATCTAAGCAAAAGTGGGCTATACGAATTTAAGTTTCGATTTCTTTAAATTTGTCCGAGAATACAGTAATCTCGAGAAAGGATCATCTTTTCACCTTGGGCGATCCTTACGCATGTATCTGGAGTACGTAAGGTTCATCTACTTTCTTGGCTTAGTTTTGTATTGCTCCACAAATAGATACACCCCGCAAGAAAGTTAAACCTTAAAATATGTTTTTCCATGCGGCTACAAGTTTTTGCGCCAATTGCAAAATTAATTGCTCTTCACACCCAACAGGAAGTAGCCTAACCGAGAAACAAAGTAAAATTCACAATAAACTGGTCAAATCCCAATCCTCAAGCAAGTAAGTTGGTGCATATAAGGCAGCCTAATGGGGGTAATGCTTTTATTTAAGCTTTTCGTAAAGAGTGTTAATCCAGAAAAATCAGCTTAATGAGTTACCAAGAATTTACCAAGAATATGGAAAAATTGACATTCCCAAGGAGTACAAAATGTATCATTCACTGCTTATTATGGTTTTCTTCTCTCAAGCCAGTAGTAATATAAATTGGGGTCGCTTTTCAGCATATTTTATAATTCCCAAAATGTTTTATTCAATATTAATTACAATAATAAAACATGGGTTTAGAAGATAACAAGCTTGTACAGAGATTCGTTAATGTTGGGGAGAAAACGGCGGGTTCTACCACTATGGGAATCTTCGTTGGTCTCTTTGCTGCTTTCGGTGGTATCCTTTTTGGTTACGATACAGGTACTATTTCTGGGATCATGGCCATGGATTATGTTAAGGCTAGATTTCCAGATAATAGAACAGAGTTCACTTCTTCAGAAAGCTCATTGATTGTTTCTATTCTTTCAGTTGGTACATTCTTTGGTTCACTTACCGCAAACTACTTGTCAGATACAATTGGTCGTAGATGGACTTTGATAGTTTCCACTTTCTTTGTCTTCAATTTAGGAATCATTTTGCAAACGGCTGCAACTGGTATTCCATTATTATGTGCTGGAAGAGCAATCGCAGGCTTCGGTGTTGGCTTGGTTTCTGCAGTCGTACCTTTATACCAAGCAGAAACAGTTCCAAAGTGGATTAGAGGTGCCATTATTTCATGTTACCAATGGGCGATTACTTTGGGCTTGCTTTTAGCATCTGTCGTGAATCAGGCTTGTCACGCAAGAAATGACTCGGGATCCTATAGAATCCCTATTGCAGTACAATTCTTATGGTCTTTAATCTTGGGTGGTGGTATGATTCTCTTGCCAGAGAGTCCTAGGTTTTGGGTCTCGAAAGAGAATGAACTTAAAGCTAAACAGTCACTTTCCAAATTGAGACGGTTGCCACTTGATCATCCTGATTTAATTGAGGAATATACTGAGATAAGTTCCAACTATGCTTATGAAAAGCAGTTCGGTTCATCTTCTTGGTCAAGTGTTTTCTCACGCAAGAACAGTCAATTGAAGAGATTGATTATGGGTATTGCCTTACAAGGCTTGCAACAGTTGACGGGTGTCAATTTTATTTTCTATTACGGGACTAACTTCTTCCAAAGGGCAGGTATCAAGAACAGTTTTGTTATCCAGTTAGCCACCAATATAGTCAATTTTGGTTCAACTGTGCCAGGAATTATTTTAGTTGAAGTCGTTGGAAGAAGAAAATTATTGTTAGGTGGTTCGGTCGTCATGTCTGTTTCGCAGCTAATTGTTTCAATTGTTGGTGTTGCTGCAAAAGACTCGGACGCTGCCAACAAGTGTTTGATTGCCTTTGTTTGTACTTTTATTGCTGGTTTTGCTGCCAGTTGGGGTCCAACAGCTTGGGTTGTCATTGCCGAAACCTATGCTTTGCCAGTCAGACAGCGCTCTGTCAGTATTAGCACTGCCAGTAACTGGCTTTTCAATTTTGCGTACGTATTACCCTCTATTTTCCTTGACTCGTGATCGCTTACTAACACATTATCTAGCATTGGTTACGCTACGCCTTACTTAGTTGATTCTGGTAAAGGCAATGCTGACTTGGGTAGTAATGTCTTCTTCATTTGGGCTGGTTGCAATATCCTTGGATTTTTGTTCGTATACTCGATGGTGTACGAGACCAAGGGATTGACCTTAGAACAGGTTGATGAAATGTATGAGAAGGTTCCTCACGCTTGGAAATCGACTGCTTTCAGACCGTCCGAGAACGCATTCAAGATCGAAGGTGAGACTTCGTCGTTTGCTTCTGAAAGCAAGGCTGAAGTTGAAGAATCTTCTGTTTAGAGCCTCTATATATAGCATGGCATGTATGAATTACGGACGAACAGTTAATGTCTACAGGTGAAGAAAGACTTTGTGGATAACTCTAGAATTGTATTATACACAAAACGGTTTAATACGTATGGAAAACCCACACATATTATGACATAAGCCTCTATAACGGCTTATATCCTTATTATTTAAAAATAACATCTAAGAACAGACAGGTGAGATTAAACCAACCGACCAGTTGTACGAACCCAAGATTAGTACAAAGGCGGAAAAACCTCCCAAAACTGAGAACACTCCATATCTATAAGAATGCAATGTTCTCAAACCAAATAATTCGACTACAAATGTGCTAACTGTAGTCAAAGCACCACAGAAACCATCGTCTAAGCCCATCAAAACGTGACAAGAAATGATGTTAACATTGATGGTTCTGGATCTTGCCAATAAAGTGAATATTGCAAGTAAAACACAGCCCATGAAATTTGCTGTGAAAGTACCCATCGGAAAGTTCTTCACTTTCGAATTCAAGTACTTGGAAAGATAGAATCTAAGCACGGCGCCAAACGGAGCAAAAAAGACGGCAAACGTCCACGATCTCCAGTGAGCCTTGAACCCAATCAAAATGCAATCAACAATGAACGCAACAAGGCCGATAATAATTGACGTTTTCTCGAGAATCTTGTAGCTGGTCCGCGTCAACGGCGGGAAGTATTGGTCAAATACCTCGACCAAGTGGCGCCCAATGTGGAAACCGGCGCCGGACAAACCAAACTGAATCGCGATGACGGCAAGAAACTCCATCACGCCATAGCCGGCATTGGGGTAGTCATAAACCACGCCAATCTCGGTGTTTGCCGCCTTGTTAAACGCCTCGAGCAAAACCGTCGAAAAGGACGAACAAGTGCCACAGAAACCGGTGGTCAAACCGGTATAAAATGGAATGGACGCCTTGTTGGGGTACTCGGTGGAATGTTTCTCCAACAAAAGATCCCAGGTGCTAGCGCTGTTGACAGCTATACCCATCACTACACAAGCCGTGAAATTGGCCCAGAGCACCCCCGGCAAATAAGATCCGCTGTAGGTGGTCAAGGCCATAAGACCCTTTCTGGCCAAAACACCCCATATCGCACCATTGACGATATTTAATAACACACTGTAGTACTTGTGGCTCTTGGCAAGCACGACTCTATGGTATGGAATCGGAACCACTGGTTTTTCATCCACATTAAATCCCTCAGGTAGCGACTGTTGAAGCGACTCCGCTTCCAACTCCTGCAACTCGTCTTCCACCGTTCTTCTACGGTTGATGGATGTGGACGTGTCGGACACCTCCTCGTTGAACTGTTCTATATCTGACATGCAGTCTTCCAGTGTACTTATCATGGCTACCGTTGGCTCTAGGAAAAGAACATGATGACCTCAGGATAAACGGAAATGGGAAATCTTTTTTCCCCGAGCTGTCAAAAATGCGCGCGCTTTTTATGTGCAGGATGCGACATTACAAGCAGTTTTGAATGATGGAGAAGCCCGACCAGCAGACGACTGGTGGACAGCACCAACAGCCCCGCGTGAACCGGATATTTCTCGCCTGGGACGTCGCATTCGGGAACCCAGCCGCTCCGCACTCCACAAATGTATTTGGACGCGCTCCTTGCCATACTAATATGTGTGCTACGGGTGTGTGCCCGGGCAGCCGCAGCCACCACAACAACCGAAACACCCACCACCACCCTCCTCGAGCCCACAGAGACCCCCTCCACCATAATAGACATCCTCTCGTCACAGGCACAGTATTCGTACTTTCTACGTCATTTGCAGCGCAACGGGCTTGTGCCCATCATTAACAGTCTCCAGAACATCACCTTGTTAGCTCCCGTGAATCTGGCCTTTGCGTCTTCTCAGGCCAGCCAGTTGGATAATAACGAGCTTTTGCGGTACATCGTGAACCAGCGGTTCCGGGTCGGCTATTTGGACCGCCGCGCGGCCGTGTTTGAAACCTTGTACCGCGTGCTGCCCGTCAAAAACTACTCGGTGAGTATCATACCCGACTTTGATTCCTACGAGTACGTGGTCGACAACGTGTCGGCCATAATAGACCCGGATATTTATGCCAAGCACCAGTACTCGTTTATCCAGGGGATAGAGCACTTGTTGCCGCAGAAACCGTCTGTCTGCGATGTTTTGCTCGACCCGTCTACCGACACAATCGATGGCCACTCTATCTCGTTTATCAAGCTGCTTTTCCAGCTGATATTCGTCGACCTAGACGACTATGGCATCGAAGATACCGCTGGCAAAAAGAAGAAGAAGAAGAAGAAATCCAAAAAGGATAAGCCCCCGGCGGAGGTGGTGCCCGAGACCTGTGAGCAGCTATTCTCAAACGTGGAGACTATCTTGATACCGGACGACGATCTCGTCGCCAACTCGTTGACAGAAATAGAAAGAAGATACTATCTTTCGTCGTTCCATTCACTCAACAGCACCAAATTCTCCACCACCGATGAAGCCTTTGCTGAAGTGCAGCGAGACATATTCGTCTTGATTAAGCACTTGATGCTAAAGGACCTCGTATTCGGAGCCAATGGCACAGATACAAAAAAGGGACATGACACCATGGCCCAGTCAAAATACAAAATAAAACTCAACCAAACCTCAATAATCATTAACGACAAAGTCACGAGTGCATCTTCCCTTCTTGCTTCCGATGGAGTTGTACACATATTTAATAATGAAGCACGGCACAACACCAACTTTTTCAAATCGTTGGATATTCCCACGGTGGATATGATTCCTCGGAAGGTGCTATATGCCTTGCATTTCTCCAACTTTGTGAAGGAGTTGAACTTCAGATCCTTGGACTACTTGATCGACGGCTCTACGGCCGACCAGACTTTATTCCTACAGCGTGACCAAAAGGATGACACAATGGATGATGAAGAGGGAGGAGAACTGGTTTATTCCTTCAGCTCCAAGCAAAATCTACTCTACCAATTCGTCAATGAAACAGTTGATCTATCTACCATTACGGCCGAGTCGGAGGGTTATCACAAGTTGCTAGATACTAAGCTCTGCTCAAAAAAGAGGATAGGCGGGTGCTTCAAATTGAAATTGTCTTCTTCCAAAGTCAATGGCGTGTACAAGACCACCATTAACGACGATGTGAATTTAAAGGACACTCCCATACGTATGGGCAATAATAGTTACGTGTACATTGCCGATTCGGAAATCAGCTCGCCTAGCTCGTTCAAACATTCAATGGGTGATTTGATGTCAGACGGTGCTGTTCGCAGACATGTTGAATATATCGAAATAGATCAGAAATCTTGTCTTTCTACTTTGCAGTACTTCAATGATTTCGATATGTTCTCGTTGTCTGAGAATGGCAAAGGGTATTCGGTATTTTTACCATGTGGTAAAAACCACAGAAACTCTAAGGGCTCCTGGAAGGATCTTGGATTGATGTTGAACTACTTGCAGTCGAATCCCAAGTTGTTCAAGGATATCTTGAAGGGTATGTTAATCGAAGACACGGTTTATTCTGACTTTGGCTTAAACGACAATGACCCGATCATGTACACGTCCAATTTAAAGGGAGATCGGGTAAAGGTCACGGACTACAACTTTGATGGCGGGCATAATCATGTGATTAGTTTGAATGACACCAAGGTTTCGTTGCCTTTGAATTCGGATATTCTTTTCAATCAGGGGGTGATTCACATCACCAATGAGGTGTTGTTGCCTGAAGACTTTTCGATCTCGTTCCGCGATCTCATCGAAACGACCAAAGATTCCAACGTGCCAGACTACTCCATAGTTGAGCTCATTGAAATGTTTCCTAAATTGAGTAAGGTGCTAGGTCTTCTGGGTAATGGGCATTCGCAGCAGTACTCGTTGCTCATTCCCAGTCCAGAGTCGCTCAAGGACTTCAACATCACCACCAGCTTTAGTAGACTCTGGGACTTCCTTGAGTTCCACTTGATACCCAATAGCGAGATCGGCGGTTTGCTCGATTGCATCAACGACAACTCGCACTACAAAAATGCTACCGGCTACGTTGTTAACACCAATCTCACCAACACGTCGTTGACATGCACCAAAGAATACAAAACTGACAAGGTGTATTTGCAGCTTAACAAACCGGAGAGCCTGCCCAATGGTGCTGAGTTGGGACTCCTTTCTTACAACAAGGACCACGAGGTCCGGTTACTTAACCACGGGTGCACTTCGCTAAACGAGTCGTCGGCTTCGTGTGTGTTTCTCATTGAAAAGCCGCTCAATCTCCAGTGGCTCGACAAGCACGACGACGACAATTTCCTTCATATCCATCTCGGCTTCATCAGCGTTGGTATCGGCATCATCCTCGGCTTGGCCATGTTCGGCCTTGTCATGGTAGGCGCCATCTTCTGTTTGGGTAACAACAGAAAGAAGTTTGACCAGAAGCAGTTTGACAACGATCTGGTGTTCCCGCGCAGCGAGTCTACGTTTATGCGGGTGTTGTCGGATGAAGACAGCGAGGACTTTGACCATTACGACGTGGGCTACGAGACCGATCTCGACATGCTCCGCACCGAAACCGACCTGTTGCTCCCGCTACACGGAAAGCGCAAAAGAAGAGGCAGAAAGAAGGACTACGGCGCTACCGGGATGGTAAGCAGTGCTATTCCCACGGGCCCGCGCAACATCAAACACAAGAGCATTTCGAGCACGTTGAGCAGGGAGCGCAACATCCCTGTGCTCGACACGTACTAGGACCGTGAGGCGGGTAATTCTGGTACTTGTCTCCCTGTAACAGTAGTAGTTATTTATTAGTGTATTTTAGACCGGTGTGCATATAACTCGGGATGGTAAAACTGATGAAAATTAGTGAAGAATTGTAAAGAGCACCAGCTACCAGCGCAAAACAGCACCTGACCAGATAATACCAGCCAGCCATGTCGGACGATATCCCTGTGGACAACCAGGACGTCAGCATTGAAGACAACGAGAGCATGAGCGTGTCAAACCCCGGCGAAGAAGCGCCATTGATCGAATCGAGCCGGTTGGAGGAGATGGAGAAAGAAGCCCAGCGGTTGCGAGACTTGCAGAGCCAGCTAAACAGCGATTCCGACGGCATTCCGCAGACCGACGAGGAAAAACGGGACATTGACTCGCGGTCCATCTACATCGGCAACGTGGATTACGGAGCCACGCCCTTGGAGTTGCAGCAGCACTTCTCCAACGCCGGAATCGTCAACCGAGTGACCATTTTGATGAACAAGTTCACGGGCCAGCCCAAGGGCTTTGCCTATTTGGAGTTTGCCGACGTGGACGCCGTGAACAAGGCGGTGGCCACGCTAGACGGCTCCACGTTCCGCGAAAGAGAGATCAAGGTGAGTGCTAAGCGAACCAACATTCCCGGTTTGAGCACCACTAACCGAGGCGGGTCTTTCCGTGGGGGGAGAGGCGGTAGAGGAGGCCGTGGGGGCCGTGGGGGCCGAGGCCGAGGCAGAGGCAGAGGAGGATTCAGGGGCAGCAGATTCACGCCGTACTGAGTATGTATTATATAAGTAATAAAATAGACCGGTCAGAGGGGGAGGGTGGAGCCGTGGTGTAGCCGTGGGTGTTATGTTGTTGTTTGGTCAGTAGGAACGTTGGTAGAGATGTTCAGTTCTTCTTTACGCTACTGGGGTATACCGGAGATACAAGGCAGTGATTGAATTGTCGGAAATTGTGAATGTGTCTAGATGGATATAGCATAAATACAGTCACCTGGATGGCTGTCGTGTAATAAAACGCAATCACCTGTGGAATGGGTCTTGTAGTGAGTAGTCTTGTAGTGAGTAACATCTACTTAGTAAGTGTCTAGGGAGTAAGTGGTGTCTACTGAGTGTCTTCTACTGAGTGTCTTCTACTCAGTGTCTTCTACTGAGTGGTGTCTACTGAGTGTCTTCTACTGAGTGTCTTCTACTGAGTGTCTTCTACTCAGTGTCTTCTACTCAGTGTCTTCTACTGAGTGTCTTCTACTGAGTGTCTTCTACTCAGTGTCTTCTACTGAGTATCTTCTACTCAGTGTCTTCTACTCAGTGTCTTCTACTCAGTGTCTTCTACTCAGTGTCTTCTACTGAGTGTCTTCTACTGAGTGGTGTCTACTGAGTGTCTTCTACTCAGTGTCTTCTACTCAGTGTCTTCTACTGAGTGTCTTCTACTGAGTGTCTTCTACTGAGTGTCTTCTACTGAGTGTCTTCTACTCAGTGTCTTCTACTCAGTATCTTCTACTCAGTGTCTTCTACTGAGTGTCTTCTACTCAGTGTCTTCTACTCAGTATCTTCTACTGAGTATCTTCTACTCAGTGTCTTCTACTCAGTGTCTTCTACTCAGTGTCTTCTACTCAGTGTCTTCTACTGAGTGTCTTCTACTGAGTGGTGTCTACTGAGTGTCTTCTACTCAGTGTCTTCTACTCAGTGTCTTCTACTGAGTGTCTTCTACTGAGTGTCTTCTACTGAGTGTCTTCTACTGAGTGTCTTCTACTCAGTGTCTTCTACTCAGTATCTTCTACTCAGTGTCTTCTACTGAGTGTCTTCTACTCAGTGTCTTCTACTCAGTGTCTTCTACTGAGTGTCTTCTACTGAGTGTCTTCTACTGAGTGTCTTCTACTGAGTGTCTTCTACTCAGTGTCTTCTACTCAGTATCTTCTACTCAGTGTCTTCTACTGAGTGTCTTCTACTGAGTATCTTCTACTCAGTGTCTTCTACTGAGTGTCTTCTACTCAGTGTCTTCTACTCAGCAGTCTCTCCTATCTTCCTATATATCTCCTGGCCATCATAAGCCAGCCCATAAGCTAGCCCATAACACCACCCAGTGTGGTAATCTCATCAATATCCTCTGGCTACCACATCAAACACCACCCGCTCAGGCCTCCTTGGCCGCCCGTCTCACCTCGGCCCTGGCGTTCGCCGTCTCGGTGAGCTCCGACACCTCGGTGAGCTTGTCCGCGGCCAATCCCGCAATAACCCCATCAACCTCCCTTCTCTTCATGCCCTGCTCAAACTTGTACTTGCACTGGAAAGAGTCTATCTCGATCTCGAGCCCGATGATCGCCTTCTGCATTACCTTCAAGTACCCCTCCGGCGCCTCGCTCACCTTCCAGGCATCGGGCCGGCCCGCTTCCTGCTGGTCCGTGAGCAAGTTCAACTGTTCTCGAACAAAGTCAAAGTCGTCCACCAACCGGGACAGGCCCCGGATGTGGGCCGCGGCAAAGTCCCAGGTGGGCACAAACTTGTGGGTCTCGGGCTTGGACGGGTAGTAGTTGGGCGAGATGTACAGGTCATGTGACCGGAAGATCACAAGCACATCACCGTTGCTGTGCAACGCTGGCACCTGCGGGTTGGCCTTGGCGATGTGCGCCACGAGCCGTCTCTTGCCGGTATCGGCGTCGGTCTTGAGGAAAAAGGGGAAGTGGTTGGCCATGATGCCTTCTTCGGCCGAAGAGGTGATCACGGTAGCAAGCGGATACTTTTTGACGAGGAACTCGACCTCGGCCCACTCCTCCTCCAAATACTTGGCGGGAATGTACATGGCAGTGTGGTACGGGCTGGGCTGGTGTCTGGTGCGGCGTGTCTGGGGCAGTGGGCCACCACCACACTCATATATAGACCATGCCATGAGTCAGCCCCAGATAAGAGCGGGGCCGGACCCGGTTGCCTAATGCGGCAGGTGGATGCGGCGGACCATATGGCTGCGATTTACCCACGCACAACGCGGTTGCCGCTTCTATTCACGTGCTACACTACTATACAGCTACTTCAAGAACATGTAGGCGGATGCGGAGGCCAAGCACGCCACGGACACCCACCAGTACATATCGAAGCGGTCATTGGACACATCTCTAACCGCGTTGGTCCGGTACTGGTTCTCCAACGACCGCTTGACCCGTCTGCGCAACGAGCTGGACGTCTCGGACGCCTTGTCGGTGGGGTTCAACGCGTACGTGGGCAACATCATGGGCGGCTTGTACGCCAAGTACAACGGCTGCATCATGGAGCCGTCAAACTGGTAGATCTGCAAGGTGTACCTGCCGTTATACGAGTCTACATACACCTGGTAGGTTTTGAACCAGGTGGGCTGCACGTACCGCGTGTACGAGGACGAGTCCGGGTACTGGCCGCACGGCTCGCTCAACAACTGGCGGCCGTCTACCGCGATCGGGGTTAACACAAGCGACCCGTTGCTTAACAAGGTGTACGTGCCGTGCTGGTACGTGACGGACGCAACCGGACAGCTGTGGTTCTGGGGGTTGGGCACGACCCGGTAGAGCGCCTCTTCGTAGTGGCCGTCGGCCGTGAACGAGTACGAGATCCCGGGCAAATCCGGCTCGATCAACAACTCGTCCACCGGGTCGTAGAAGCCGGGCCCGGTGAACACCGTGTTGGACTTGGAGGTCCAGGTGCCCTCTAGTTCGGCCATGTTGGGGTCGGCGGCTGTGGGGGTTGCGCAAAGGAGCATGCAAGCGGCGAGAACCGAGGCTAGTTTGGGGGCAACCATGGTGATATATGTGTGGGGGGTGCAGATGCAGTGGCGCTGTGGTGCCGGCGGTGGTGTGTGCGAGTGTTTATGGTCCAGAGGGTGCTGCGATGGGGGCCCTTTGCTGAACCGGGAATGGGTGGTCGGTACGTTTGGGGTGCCTCGTACGCGGGAACTTTGTGTGGCAACGGTGTGTTTTTAACACGGATTCGGGTTCTGCTGGCGGTGAAGATGCTGTGGCCGCACTCAGCAGTGGGATTTCTTGGGGCAAAGGTGGGTTTATCTGTGTTTGGTGTCACACTGCCTCGTGTTTATACCCCTGTAAATTTTGAGAATCATACAAAAAAAATGCACCGAAAAAAAGCAATTTCGGGTCGTGTTCCGCGTTGCGATGAAACGTCACGTGACGCAGCAGCACTATTAATAGAAAACAATGACGACATAGCACCGGGCTTTGTGTTGCAGCCTACCACCAACGGTAAATACACGGACTTTTATTAGCACTTATGTATGGCGTGGAGTATATAGGATTATGTAGAAAAAGATGTGCTTTGGTAATTACACGGACGTTTATTAGCATATTTATGTACGGCGTGGAGGGCAAGGTTATATATAGGATTATGTAGAAAAAGATGTATTAAAAGGGTGGAGCAAGAATTAGAATAAAAATGACTAGAATACACGTATATATATAAACTGGAGGTTGAAAAAAAGGCAGAAAACAAACTGGGGTACTTTTTTCCCTTTCCTCAGTCGGAGGTTATCGGAGTTGGTTTCATGATGGGGAACAAAGGCGAGTCATTATCACTGGCGGGGGTGCCGTTGTTTTTTCTGTAGTAGTCGATCTCAAATATGTCTAGCATGCTGACATCTTCTCTCGTAGAGCAACTGTTAAGACTGGCCTGCGAGTTGTTATGGTGGTGGCTGGTGTTTATCGGCGGCAACCGGTACAACTTGTTACTAGTGCTGCTAGTGCTGTTGTTTCTAATCTTGCTACCAATGATAGGCACCGGTGCGCTCGGCGGCTGCGAAATCGGTGAGTTGAATGAGTAGGACGGATACGCTATGTGTTGCTGGATCTTGGAGTATGGCGACGCCATGCTGCTGTCGCTGCAATTCGCCATCATTGTGGCCGATATGCTATTGGTTCTCGTGAGATTGTACGTGCTGCTCACGGGCGACGGACACGAATTCTTACTGTAAACCTTAGCTGGCGGTGCTTCTATACTGTGGTTAGATTCCACTCTATTTCTTTTATAGGACACTGGTGTACCAACCGATGCTGGGGGAGTGTTGATGGAGGATGAGGGCGAGGCAGCAACAACGGAGGTTGGAACCTTAGCAGGGATTTTGTACATGATGTGGATCTGCTGGTACAAGTATTGCGGTCCCTTGGAATTGAACAATTTCAATATGTAGTCCGACGAGTTAAGAATAGACTTGATTAGGTTTTTCTTTATGAATTTGTACTTGACTAAATCCAATGGACAAACTTCGTGCTCTTCGTTGATTCTTTGGTAGTGCTTGTCGTTGGGAGATAACTTGAAGATCTCGTTAATTAAGTCAGTCATCACTTGTCCCAACTCAAGCGAACTAATGTCAATCAATTCGTGTGAGTACAAGGACAAGTAACTTAAATACTCCTTCAACTTGAAAAAGTCGTTATCGACAGTGGTGAAAATATTGAACTCGAAACTCTCGATAATATACTCCTCGATATAAGGCTCATTCAACGACCACTCCAAGGTATTTAAAACGTGCAATTCCATTTGTTTGAACATGCTCGAATCATACTTGCACTTGTTTCCACACAATTTCACCAATTCGTGTAACTTTGGTAATCTGAATCTCTCCGTTGGACCCAAGTATTTTCCGCCACTGCCGTAACCGATATCATTAACGGTTCTAATGTTGGTCGTGTTGTTGGCTAAGTTGACAAAGTGGTTGTTGCCGCCTTGGATTTTTGATGCTATCCAAAGGCAGGTAACAATAATCAATTGCGATTGGTCCAACAATACTATTCTCTTGGAGCAGTATCTGTCAAACAATTTGACGGCTCTGAAGAATACGAACGGGATGATTTTCAATCTGATGGACATCTTTAATAAAAAGTCAATCAATTTCAACCGAATTGAAAATGTAAGATAAGGCTGTTGCTTGTATAACTCCATATTCGGTTTGGAGTGTTCATTCAACTCCACCATCAATTGGGCAATCTCCTGACTATATTCTTGTACCGACTGGTTTTGAATTGATATTTCTTTTGTATACAACTCAATGGGGTAATCAAGCTGAATGAAAGGTGCAAATTCCAACTGTTCTGGCTTGTGAAGAGAATTCGACATTTTGTGATTGGGAGATCTTGGAGTCAAAGGATTCCCATATGAAGACATTGAAGTATTGAACATTATGAATTGAATGGATTAAAAACTTTTTGAGTAAAATGCAAAAAAGAATGGAATTGAAGTAGGAAGTAAAATTAAAGTAATTCAAAGGAATTGAAAAGAAGCGAAGAATACTGAAATGCAAAAAAATGAGTGTGGTGTCAACCGATCTATGGATGCTGATTCCTAGTCTATGGTTGTTATGGAAAATAGGAATTGTCAACAGTTAGTTGGTTGCAATTTCAACTCTGATGCCATGAAATGTTTTTTCCAACCTGTTAACCCTTTAACACAATTGTTACAGAGAGACCTTTTTATAAAATGAAAATAAGCTAAAAAATAAAAATAAAAAATGTCGAAATGATATATGTGCCAATTTGTGATCTTTATATACATATTAACACGCACAAGCCAAGAGGAAAATGGGTTAACCAAATAACTTCAAATCTAGATTAGCGTAGGTTCGCTCACAAAATAGGTATCAGGACACTGAATAATAAATTGTAGGCAACAAAAAAATAAAAAAACTCAATATAAGAGGAGCAGAAATATTTTTTAAGCTAGCCAAACTAAACAATGTAAACAATGGCACATCAATGCAAGTACCCTCTTTGTTTGTGGTATGCTATCCTTTATACATTGCCTTGTTGATAGTGTTATGGCACCGTGCAAATAATGCTTATTATTGAAAAAACCCACTTGTTTTTGCTGGATTTGATAATGGGTTTGTTCTGTTTAGCTTAAGACAATCAAGTACGGGCAATGAAATACTGGTTGAAATACCTTTTGGCATTATCTAGTTCGCTCTGGCCAAACCCGCCAAACAAAGAGGAAAGATTAGCCAATTCCGTATCCTACGGTGTCTACCTCGCTTTTTGTTCTGTTTACTCGTTATGCACTGGTCAACAACAGTTGATGATTGCGCTCCATTCAGGCGAAACCGTCATTTGTCAAGAGAACCTAGTTAAACCTTGTTTGGTAAAATCACATTGTAATTGGTGATTCAACACGCTATTGCAAACCTTGTCTTGTATAATTGAGCTTGGTTGCATTCGGCACGTCTGGTATGCAATACTCCAAAATGTGGAGCGAGGACGTTACGCTCCGCTACCGAAATTAAATTAATGGCGAGAGAAAAGGGACGCCCCAAAGACCCTCGGATACGAAATTAGATTATCCTCACCATATGTGCCTGTGCCTGCATTCTGTATGCTTTGCAGGCTAAACAAGCCAGAATGCGGTTGCTTGTCGTGTTTTCTGCTGCTTTTGGTACCTCAAACCGAAATGGTGTATGTACAGCATCCTCATGTGCCCAGTTGTGATAGGCCAATAACAAAAGTACTCGCCTTACTTCATGTGTTGTGCCTGCCCCTAAAAAATTTTTTAATCGCTTGTGTAATAACAGTACTGGTATTTGTTCGTCTAAATCCAAATTCCCCTTAAAAAATTTTTCATAACGATAAAGTTTGTTTTTGTGATCTGATGAACGGTTATACTTTACAGACACCTGTCAGGGTAGACACCAAAATGCACTAGATACTCCACATAGCTGGTACACTCTTAAGGTACCAGTAAGTGACTCTCGCTCAAGCGCTCGTCGTCATCTATTGTTGGGCGCGGACTTTGTTTGCGGCAAGTAACTCCAGCCTGCGGTGCGTCTTCCTCGGGATAGCTTGCGTTTCCGTAACGGGTTTTGTTTTGGCCGCGAAAATATCAAGACGGGCTATAACTTTAAACTTTAGACCATGTTCAACCACTCGTGTAAGTGCAAACCAGAGGCTAATGTGCGAATAGTAGAGACTTAGGTGGAAGTTAATTTTGCCACAGCCTCTATTTTTTGACTGTCTCTGCCTAGTATGCTACGCTATCCTATACAAAGATGGTTTCGAAGCTTACTCCAGTAGAGAATGGAAACAATATTTAGTTTAGTGTTTTCTAAACATGTAAGGATTCACCTCTGTTGCAACTAAACCTGCCAAAAGCGTGCGCCGTGAGAGAAAATGGACATGTTCCTGCCACCTCGACTTTTTGACCACGCCCTTGACGAGTATCTCAAAAACAGATCTCTGTACAAAAGCTCTAATGGGACGACTTCACTCCAAGTCTTAGCCTCCTTGCCTCTCATGACGCTCGTCCGCCATTTTTACATTATTGCAACGTGATAAATTGCCTAAACAAGCCTCGGAATATCGACTGACAATTCGCTGACACTATACTACGTACACTAGACACTAAGAATAGTATCAGAACTTTCGATTACAATCATTCATGAACCAAATAAATGCATAATTGCAAAACTATCTGATTTAGCATCTGGCCATTACAAATACAAAAATGGCTTGCCTACTTTCTGCAAAAAAGGCATTGTTCGTTGGGGTATTCTTTGTTATTCCAACTCTTTTACGGTAAAAAATTTTTAAGCTAAAAACACAGTGAAAAATTTTTCACAGGAACGTTGGACCATATATGCTGCTGCTTCCATTAAACCTTCCAATGTGGCATAAGCTGTCAGTTGAAGGCTCCCAGCTTGGAGTTGGTTGCCTCCAAATTAAATTCCCAAAATAGTTGCTAACCTTATTGGAAGCACGATGTAGATCTACTCCATACTCTTAAAAGTGGCTCTTTATGTTCAGATCAACCCATTAGACGAAAACGGTCAAGATATCAAAAACCCTTGCCGGAAGCGCGTAAATTTTCAAACGGTTATTGAATTTGTGATCGCCATTAGTCGATTGCATTAGGCTATACTTGACTCTGTTGAGAAGCCGACTATCTGTTGAGAAGCTGACTATCAGAACAAGATTCCTTTGCACAGAGCAAGCTGGTTAAATCGAGATAATTGTAAACATTATTCATTTCGTCTAACACTTTCTTAACAATACCGACCATTATGCATTATAAATTAACTTCCGGAACAAGTCCTCGTGAAAACCTTTATTTTCAAGCCTTTCTCCAGTCGATATAATTGCCTATTGTCTTAATTATCGGTGAGAAATTACTTTCCCGTCGACAAAAACCGTTTTGATGTGGCATACACCATTGTCTCAATGTTGTGTTTACATTTTACTCATTCTGGAGAGTGTTTAACAAGTGGTCCAATTATCACCTAGAACTAAAAGGCGCTATATTGAACTACCCTTTCCAATCTAAAAGCAGAACTGTAAACTCTAAACTGTAAAAAAAATTCAGAATGTGTAAAAATGGCATACGATCGTTATATACCAAAACAAACAAACATACAAACACGCTAGTACACTTAACTACAGCTTCTTTCTCTGCAGCTTATCCTACACGAACAGGCTTCAGTTTGGGGTAGCTCCAGTTCCTGGTAAATATTCAGGAATTTGTGAAAACAGATATCAGGAGTATTAATTAGATCATGTTCAAGTATTTCTTTGGGGACGACGATACAACTTCCTTGAAAAATGAGCCAACCATAGACTATAATAATACCATTTATTCATTCAATTCAGCTCCACTGAAATCCAGATCTAGTTTGAAACAAACTGGCGATTATCACAAATTTACAAATCTGCCGCCGAAAGCAGGACTCGAATCATATAACAATAATGACATAATAGACTATTCCGATGATGAACTAAACTCAATTGACTTTGATATTGACGATGACTTGAAAAGGGATTACTATGTCATACGGGATAACCATACTAAGACAAATGATAAGTTGAAATATAATTGGCAGGAGCATTATGATAATATTTATGCCACACATACTGCGGTGAAACCTGACAACAAGAACGATTATTCTAATTACTCCTTGCCTAACAACTATCCAGGTAAATTCATTCTGACAGATCAATATGTGTATCCTCAAAGGAGTCTTTCTGAAAAGAATCCCCCCGAATCACAATGGCGATATGGCAGCGCCAGTAAAAGGGTGTCCGATAGCGTTTACTCTAAAAGTGATACCCAGGCTGATCTTGATAACCAGATAGCTCAACTCCAGCAAGAAGTCAACAGGGAGCTTAGAGCCAAAGCTAATCGGTCTTCAAAATCACAGGATATTCAACTAGAATCTGTATTAATAAAGATCAAAAGTCAAAATCAGTTTCTAGAGGAATTGAATGATATAATTAATTTAAATGACGATAAGGATGTCCCTTCTAATATTTTGGATGAATTTAATCAACTAAAATTGGACTATATCAAGGAACTAAAGAATACTCAAATATTTTATAAGTCATATTATAAGCTTTTGAATAAGTATAGGCAACTAAAGAAGGATTCTTCAGCATCTCGCAATACTTCGTTGAAATCAAAATCAGTATTCACATTGAAGGAAAAGATTAATTTGATAAGATCATTGACCAAAGAAAATACTATAAAACTAACCTGTGCAAATATTCTAATCGAATTAGATAAGTTGGAAGATAAGGATAGCACAATTGAAGCGCTAACCCAACAGTTACTGGAGGCAAACTTGAGAATTCAACAATTGGAAAAGGAAAGAGCTGAAATCAAGAAGTAAATGAAACTTTACTCGTGTCATGTTTTAATTCTAGCTCAGGGAGCTAAATTACACAACTAATGTGCAGATTTACATTACATTAATTAGAAAGGATGTATTAAACTTATACCAAAGAGGCATTAAACAAACTAACAAAGGGAAACAACGAACTCAGAAGCATTGCACTTCGCAAAAATAATCAAAGCAATAACTGTATTAAGAATTGATGTATGGAACTTATACGCCAAAAACAGCAATAGCAACAGCGATGGCACCTAAGACGACACCTGAGCTTTGTAAAGAAACACCTTCGGCTACGTAGGTGGTAACAGTCACGTTAGTTTCGTTGGACACATTTCCGGCCAAAGCTTGGCCGACCAATAAGGCGGAAGCAGACAATAATTGAGCTAACATTGTAAGGTGAAGCGAATGAATAAGCGAATGAGTTTACGTCTGATATAGAACGATCGCACGAATTAGACAGATTATAGACGACAAAATTCGAAAAAGAAAAAAAAGAGAATTAAAAGGGTGTATAGATGAACAATTCAGACTTTAATGAGGGAAGTCTGGTATTTATATGATAAGATAAAAATTTGCAAGATGAAGTTAGTTGTAGATGATTAGAGTGAGGTGAGGCTTTATTTTACCCCCTAAAGAATATTGCTACCTCATTGAAAAAATAAAACATTTAAGGCACCTTTAAACTACACAATATGAAATTTTGATTGTCAAGGATATTAATGGTGTGTGAGGGAGTAGATAATATCAATCTTGTTTGAAACTATACGGTAAAGGAGAGAAAATAGAAACACATTTCTATAAAAACAGTCAATTTTTTAGGTGGAATTAATACTAGTGTGTAATTTCACTGCGAATTTGGGAAAAGTTTATCTGAAAAGGTGAGGCTCTCCAAATCGGGAAGCGATGAGTCCAAATTGAGACTTAGTTATTTTTTATCTTATCAGCCAACTTTCACCACAGTTACATAATAATGTGATATTGGAAACGTACCTACACTCAAAATGTCTATACATACGTAGAACTACTCATGCTTGGTACAATCGAATGAGATTCTAGTACACTAGTTTCTTCCAATATGCCCTCATTAATGCTATCATCAATGATTTTATCCCAATTACTTATCACAACGAAGTAATACTGTGATAATGAGATGAAGAATAACGCAATTATCATCCCTAACCACAACCCAACTAACTCTAATTTAAAGTAAAATGCGAACAAGAATGCACATGGCAATGCAATCAAGTAATAACTAACAATATTTAGTATTCCTCCTATCTTCTGTCTACCTTGACCTCTTAATACTCCACCCGTTGCGCATGATAAAAAGTCGTTAATTTGATATATAGCACCAATTATCAATACCTTTGATGCTAACTCTATGACTTGTCTATCGTTGGTATATAAGGAAGCCAACCATTTTCTGAATGTGAACAAAACTGAGGCATTGAAAATACCCAAGGTTAGTGAAGTTGATATGGCCGCATTTGTTGCAGTTCTGGCTGAATTGACCGAGGCTGCACCGATATACCAGGCAATTCTTGTTGATGCAGCAATAGAAATAGCGAATGGAATTTGATACATCAATACACAAGTTGTGCTAACAATGGATTGGGCAGCTAAAACTTGAGTACCAAACTTAGAAGCACTAAATGTTATTATTTCAAAGGCTAACCATTCCGCTTCGACCATTAACACACCAGGGATAGAAAGGTTAATCATCCTTTCCCAATTTCTGAAATAAACAGGATCGAACAACTGCTGCTTTGGCCAACATTCATATCCCTTTACAAAAAAGATGTAACAGAATAAGGATATACACATGAGCCAGTTTGTAATGACCACAGATAAAGGTGCTCCGATGAATCCTAAACCGATTGACTTGTTCCAAACCAAAACATAATTAAGAACCATATTCAATGGAGCACAAACACATAAAACATATGTTGAAGCATGGAAAACACCTTGACTCTGTAAGAAGTGTTTACCATTCTCAAATAAAATGAAGCCTGGTAAACCTAAACTCAAAATTCTTAAATACTGAGCTGCTAACTTACACAATTCAATTTCGTCTTGCCCTATAATCAGTATCAATATCGGCTCTGCTCCAAACATCCATAATACAAACATTGGTATAAACAAAAGTAATAGCAAATAATTGCATCTGATGAAATGGAGACCAACTGTATTATAATCTTTGCGACCATACGCTTGGGCACATAAAGTATCAAGACAGGTTGACACACCTTGAATTATAGCATAACCAGAAATATTCGCTGTCATAGAACTAAGACTGACAGCAGCTAATTCACTTGACCCTAATCTTCCAACTGAAAACACTGATGCGACTGTGAGAGAATACTGTAATAGAAACGTGATGATCAAGGGAACTGAATAATACAACAAAACCAGAATTTCCGTTTTCAAATTAGTCTCTGGCTCTGGCTCCAATTGCAAATTGTTGTTTGAAAGGATTTCCGATATGCTGTTTCTGTTTATAAATGAATTATTGGAAACAGCCGTTGTAAGCCTCTCATTGGATTGAACGGTTCTCAAATTAAATGGAGCCGGGATTCTATTATTACCAACCGACGCAATCGAAACTCTTCTCTGTTGGACATAGTTTATTATTTCACTTTCGTCTATACTGCTGGCAGCAGAAGACGTTGTGGTTCTGGGACTCAAAAATGGAGTTGATTCATCAGCTGGTGGACCCATCGCCGTGAACGTGGGACTTAAATTATCAAGTGTTCAGAGATGTCTTGGACAACAGACCAAATAAAGATGTAACAACAGCAGAGAATCAAGTCTGGTGCAAAAATTTTTCAACAATTATAACTTTATTGATCGATACCTCGAGAACAAAGCAGGGTACAGATAAACCAATGATGTTATAATTACCTAATCGCGCAAAATTAAGCGGTAGCAGAATTTTGTACCTTAAATGTTCAATACTCAATATAATTCGAGCGTGAAATAGGCAACCGGATCCCCTTCATCCAGTAGCACAGTTCTCAAGTTCGCAAAGTGCACACCAGCGACTTTCTAGTGTTTTTGGTCAAATGAGCACGCCCATCTTTGCTCCGGATCTCTTATCTTGTCTTCGTCTCGTTGCCTGGGTATTTTTTTGTGTCGCGTTTTGAGGTTTGTCATTTCTCGAGCAATTTGTCGAAAAAAGTTGTGTCGCAAAACGTCGGTCTAAGAAAACGGCAATAGCAGTTAAACCACAGTTCGGCACCACCACAACCAAGGCCGGAGGTCGAAATTCAACGCAGAAACTCTATTCACCACAGCTGCACTGGGCCAGAGCCACCTCATACAACCACCACACTCAATTGTAAACAGAAACTTGTAGACACCAGATTGTGCACCTGTCTTCATTTGTGACTCCACATTTTCAGGAGCCCCCAAATTTGGATTTTAGTAATCCACAATTTTCAAATTTTTGCATATATAAACGTCACTTCTCTTCTTGTATTATTGTGGTGATTTGATTGAGCCTAGTATCAATTGACCTTCAGAAGATCAATAAGCGTATAGTAATGTCATTAGCTGGTAAAGTTTTCAAGTTAAGCAACGGTTTGACCATTCCCGCAGTCGGATATGGTACCGGTACCAAGTGGTTCAAGTTCGGACAAAACGAGATTGATTCCACTTTGGTCAACACCTTGGTGAAAGCCGTCGATTTGGGTTTTACTCACATCGATGGTGCTGAAATTTACAACACCGACTATGAAATTGGTGAAGCCATCAAAAAGGTCAATGTTAAGAGAGAGGACCTCTACATCACTGACAAGTATTTTGCTGGTGACTCTTCTTATACAAAGGGTAAACATTCCCAGGAAGCCAACCCATATGAAGCCTTGAAAGCTTCGTTGAAGAGATTCCAATTAGAGTATGTTGATTTGTACTTGCTCCACACTCCATACATTTCCAAAGAATCGCATGGATTCGATTTGGTTGAAGCTTGGAAATACTTGGAGCAATTGGTTGACGAAGGATTGGCCAAGTCGATTGGTGTGTCCAACTTCACCGTTGAAAACATTGAAACCATTTTAAAGGCCAACCCCAAGCACAAGCCGGTGGTCAATCAAATTGAGTACTCGGCATATTTGCAAAACCAGACCCCAAACATTGTTAAGTTTTCCAAGGAAAATGGGATTTTAGTCGAGGCCTATGGCCCATTGGGTCCTATCACTAAGGGTAAGGGTGGTCCATTGGATCCAATTATTGAGAAATTATCCAAGAAATACAGCAAGACTGATGGACAAATCTTATTGAGATGGGTCTTGGAGACTGGTGTTTTGCCAATCACCACATCTGGTAAAGAGGACAGAATCAAGTCTTTCTTAGAAATCTTTGATTTTGAATTAACCCCGGCAGAAGTGAAGGAGATCACGGAGGCTGGCCAAAAGAAGGTTGTTAGACAATTCTCACAAGAATACTCCAAATACGACTAGTTATTAAATTCACTATATAGTTGAAGGTAAGTGAACACATATATGGTTGATAAGCTGTCCGACTTGTAGTATATGATCGTTGACAGCATCTTCCTGGAGGAGCTCAAACCTGACTAATCCATTGATTTGATCTATTTTTACGTTGGAAGTAAATTTGTTCAGTCGGACCATGTTGAATATGATATCTTCAATGTCAATACTCTCAGCAATATTCAAAACTCTGTATATCTTACTTAGCTTTATTGAAGTATAATATTTTGATAGTAATACTATGCTGTTTTCCAATTGGTTCAACACAATTAATGACGAGTCCAAATAGTTCGAAATTAGATTGTGGTAATTATTGCCAAAATCTATTGATGCAATCTTTTGATATGTTTCCAAGGATACTATCCTGTTCAGCATAAGCAACTGCAGTGCGCCTTTGCTGTTGGAATCGGCGAGGTTTTCGGCCAAATATTGCAAGATTGCTGCTTTTCTCGCATCATAGTCAGAAATTATGCAAAGCTGTAATGATTTCAATTGTATTAATCTAATCAAGTCGGGAAATATGTCATCGGGGATATTGTTGATTATGAGCAACTTTTTGTTCACCAACTCGATGAACTTGGAGTAATTTGGGTGGTGAATAAGAAACTGGTAATCGGTCAATAAGTCGTTGTACTTGATCTTGACGAACAAATCAAGGATATTTGATGAGTAGCCACTATTTATTATTCTCTTTAGACTGGGGATAGCCTGTACTTGATGCAAGATGGATTCTATTATGTCAATGGATTCACTGATATCATCGTGGCCTATTATATGTTCAAGCTTCAATAGGAGCACCACAGTTTTGTAGGAATCATCCACAACAAGAGACGAAATATCAATCGAACTGTAGTCTAGCGACTGTAGCTGATTGATCTTGCTCTTGTCGTCAGCAGACGCGAACACGATGCTCTCGATAATGGACATTCTTTATATGGCACACGGTGCTGGTGCAGTCTTACTCCTTGCGGGTCTAGACAAATCTGGTTGTGATAACTGGTGAGTCACCAGATAACATTGTGTGGTGAATCACCCGAAATAATGTGTGGTGAATCACCGGCAAGGTTGTATGGTGAATCACCAGATTCATTGTGTGGTGAATCACCCGAAATCCTGGCTGGTGAGTCACCGCTGGCACCACGCTAATAGCCTACACGCCTACTATCGTTACATTCATCTATTCGGCTATATCAGGAGAGTAGTTCTTGGTGGATGATGGACTCTATGACGTTAGACTCGTTAGCCGTAAACACATTGGCCTTGATCAACAATCTCTCTCGAATGGAGTTGAGGAACACCATCGTGTTGGCGGTATCGGTGGCAGTCAAACTACTGCAGTAGTTGTGTCTACAAAACTCGTGCGCTACTTCTGCCTGATGGTTATCCATCAACTTTTCGTTGATCACTACAATGAGACTCTTGTGCGCCCGCAAGGCGTCTATTATGGAGCCAGTTCCAGCGTGGGAGATGATCAAGTCTGCCTGCGCTACAATGGCGTCAATTGTGTTTGAAAAGGGAAACAACACCAATTCAAAGTTTTCTAGCGTAGTCGATGTGTAGACTTTCAGCAGCCTTTCGTGGGGCACACTACTGTCTGTTAATGAGAGATTCAAGGCTTGTAGTAGACTGTCTTTTTCTAGCACTTTCTGCAAGTAAATCTCACTGTGATTAACCTTATTTCGTACTTCGTTGCCATACTGGAGCATTAGCCTGCTGAAGCCCAAATCTACCACTCCCACTATGAATTCCTGGCGCAACACATTACGCACTAGTTCTTCAAAGGTCACAGTCGCGCCTGTAGTCACTAACAATGTTTTGGACATATTTGCCGTGTTTCTGATGCACTGGTTAGAGAGTTGTACTGTGTGTAGTTGAATGTTGTGTGGTGTCCGCATTGCGTGGCCCAGCCCGAAAAAATAACACCGGTCCTATCCGTTTTGGGTAACACCGAACTAATAACTTAAATTGCGGTGAATCACCGGCACTTTTCTGCCCACTAATGGCAATCACCACGTCTATCCCGAATTTCAAACGGATATATAAAATGACAGCTATTTGATCGTTTGACAGGTTCTGATTTCAGGATTTCTCCTTCAATAAGCAGTAATACTAATTCTGGTTATATTTACTAAGAAACACAAAAAAATAAGAATATGTCTGGAGAAACTTACTTTGTCACTGGTGCCAACAGAGGCATTGGTTTAGAAATCACCAAGTACTTGATCAAGTCAAACGCAAACAACAAGGTTATTGCCACCGTTAGAGATGTTTCCAAGGCTGGCGCCTTAAAGGAATTAGGCGAGAATGTCATTATTTTCCCCTTGGATCTTGGTAGTCAGAAATCAATTGATGCTATTGAGTCGGAGTTAGCCAAGCTTAAAATCGAAGCCATCGACGTGTTTATTCAAAACGCAGCCATTTCTGACGCTTACTACACTATTCTCGACTGTCCAAAGGAAGTCTGGCAAAAGCACTATGATATCAACGTGTTGGCCCCAATCTTGGTGTTCCAGAAGTTGTACAAGGCTTTGGCCAAAGGTACCAGCAAGAAGATCGCCTTCATTTCTTCTGGAGCGGGCTCTTTGACCCGTTTCCTTCCTACCCCAATCAGTGCTTACGGCCAGTCCAAGGCTGCCTTGAACTACTCGGTGATTGGTTTGAGTCACGAATTGAAGGCAGAAGGGTTCACCGTTATTGCTGTCAGTCCTGGTGTTGTCAGCACGGACATGGGCTCCTATGGTGCTGCTAAGATTGTCGAATCGTCTCCGGAATTGAAAGATATCTTGGATGGTTTGTCCTTAACTCCGGAGCAAAGTGGTACTAAAGTTGCCCAGTTGGTTATTTCGTTGACTGCCAAGGATAACGGAAAGTTCTACAACTACGATCGCACCGAGTATCCATACTAGTTAGTCTTGCCGTATGTAGCTAAGTTTCAATACACTAATTTTAGCTTTCCACCTGTATACGTTGCTACTTGCCGTTTTTTTTTTTGCAACTACTGTTTGTCGTTTAAAAGAGGCTGAATGCAACCTTTTTTTTCGGTACGAGCTATACGAGCGAAAATCGGATCTTACATATACCGGTGAAAAGTTCCCAACTGCACCAGCCAGTCAGTCACGCACCAACACGTTCGCTAATACACAGTATGAGACTCCTCAGCTTGGCTATCATCCCCTTGGCGGTGTTTCTCTTTTTTGACTTTTTATTCTACAACTGGTTGCCCAGAAACTACGTGTTTGACAAGAAGGTGCTCCAGGAATTATCCACCGAAGTCATAAACAACCACCCCGATGGAAATGCCACTGCCATTATGCTTGAGCTCGCGCCCAAGATTTCTGCTGCTTATCCGGGCATGATCAACGAGCTCAATTTCGACGACTGGTTCTACAATAACGCCGGAGGCGCCATGGGTCACATGTTCATTTTGCATGCTTCTATTTCGGAATACTTGATCTTCTTCGGAACCGCGGTCGGAACCGAGGGCCACACCGGGGTCCATTTCGCGGACGACTACTTCACCATCTTGAAGGGTAAGCAGTTGGCGGCATCTGCTGGTTCTTTGGAGCCAGAAGTGTACTTGCCAGGCGACCAACACCACTTGGAAAAGGGTAAGATCAAGCAGTACGCCATGCCAGGTGAATCGTACGCATTGGAATTGGCGCAAGGGTGGATTCCAGCCATGTTGCCTTTTGGCTTGTTGGATACCTTGACTTCCACCTTGGACTTCCAGACCTTTGGCAGAACCGTGTACTTTACTGCTAGGGACATGATCAAGCACTTGCTCAGCGGTAAGCTTTGAAAAGAAAGCGGATACACGTTTGTGCCTGTTGGGTTTATGCGTGTACTAGTATGACCTGTCGCAGTAGATATGTATGTATATATATTTTTACATGTTGGATTAATTATACAATAGATATAAATAGACAAAGCAGAAATAAACAAAGTCAAACATAAATGTGAAGACGCTGAAGAACAATTTTTGGGGTCTATATCGAGGGGAGAGGGGGTGCAAAATGCTAGAAAAATGCAAGGATGAGTACCCAATCACACGTAGCCGCCCAATTGCAACAAGGACTTGGCCACGCTGAAGCTGTTGGGCGTGGCGAAGTTGTTGGCGATGGGCGAGGAGGTGAGGATGTTTTTGGATGTGGATGCAGCTTTGGAGTGGTAGTTGTGGGAGCCGGTGGACGCCGTGGTGTTGGCGGAAAGCACGCTGCCGTCGCCGCCTTTGCTCGACATGATGGAACCGGTGTTGCTTGTGGTGTTAAGAATGGTTTCGCTATCTTCGTCTATGGTCGTGTCATCGTTAAAATTAGTGCTGGTACCGGTCGTGGGATAGCGGCTCGAGCTGGCCTTGCGCATGGGCGTCTTCAAGATCTTGCTGATCAGAGGGAGCGTGGTGGCGTGCGCGTGGGGGGCCGGTCCAGCCGCCTGCGGGAGCACAAACGAGTTCTGCGAGAAGGACTTGAGAAACGCCACGGCCGGGTCGGTGCTCGGGCCGGTACCGGCGGACTCGTCGCTGGCCGCCAACCGGAGCCGCGGTCTGTGGTCGGGGTGGGCGCTGGGCGCGCTGCTGTAGAAAATGGAGTCCTTCCTGATCTGGAACAACTTGAGCCGCTGGCTCTTCTTGTGGCTGGTGTGTTTCTTGTGGGCGATGGAGGAGAGCGAGAGCGTCTTGTCCTTGGCGGCCGGGGCCCGCGTCAAGTTGACGTTGATGGACGAGTAGTAGTTGGTGGGCTCGGGGGCGGGGCCGGCAAACGCCTCGGCCCGGGCAAACAGCGGCGACAACGGGCGGGTCGAGGTGGTGGAGGAGACCGAGAAGTCGAGCGGGATTACGTCAGCCGGGCCGGCGCCGGCCGCGGACCCGGCCGGTTTACGTTTGGTGATGAGCTCGTCGCGCTGCTGGAGCTTGTATAATGCGAGTTGTAGTTTGAGCTTGAGCTTGGTGGCGGCGAGGCCGGCGGTGTCGTTCTTGAACACGGCCGGTTTGGCGATTCCGGGGGCACCGGGGCCCGATGCGGTCGACCGGAAGTCGGAGAAACTGGCCATTTTGCCGGCGGCAGCGTGGCTGCGCATGTGCTGGGTGTTGGCGGAAAACGAGAGCGAGCGGCCCGCTAGCGGCGACGCTCCGGGGGTCAATGCTAGCGACGGCGACACGGTGACCAACCTGATTCTGGACCGCGGGGACATCTTTCTCTTTTTCATGGCGCGGTGGGAGGGCGACGAGTCTGCCGAGTTGAGGATGGAGCCCTTGATGGGTTCCAAGGCCATTCTGTTGGTGACAGACATGGGACTAGTGGTGTGGTGTGGTGTGTGGTGTGTGGTTGTGGTTGTGGTTGTGGTTGTGGTTTTGTTGGTGGTGTTGGGTGTTGGTGGTGTGGTATTACTGGTGATATTGGTGGTGTTGGTATTACTGGTGTGGTATTACCAGTATTGGTATTACTAGTGCGGTATTACTAGTGTGGTATTACTGGTAGTACTATTACTAGTAGTACTATTACTAGCGTGGTATTACTGGTGTGGTACTGGGCGGTGGTAGCACTTGGCTGTTCCGGGGTGTGCCAGAGTATATAAACTACTAAACCAAAACAAAGCGTAATAGTGCAAAATGACACACTGACCCGCGTTTGAAAATTGGTGTTGTTGTGAAAGAAGAATCAAAATAAATACACCAGACCCCGATTACTCAGTTGGGACTGTTGTGGGATGGGGCTTGGGGAGGCGTACCTAAAGGGAACAGAGTCACAAAACTCACAAGGTGTACCACCGGGGTGGTGCGCTAAATGCCCACTACCTCCGCCTAGCGTTTTTCCCGCTACGAAAAGGTAAATAAAAAGATGCTGCAAACTGGAAATACACGTCGCAACAAATTTTTCACCCGTAAACAATAATACTACACGCGGGACACAGGGCAGGGCACTGGTGGTCGCGGCCCAAGCAGTGCTGGCAGGGCCGTAGCAGTACCACCAGGTCCCAGCAAGGCCGTGTGTGGATGGGCAAGCTGTTTGTGTATTGCCTATTTGGAGTGGTTGACTGTGAAAACAAAAAAAAAAGCGTGTCTGTTTATGTTTTTGTTTTGGGGCCGCGCACGCCGGGCGCTAAACCGCCGCTACACGGAACACCAGCGGCACTCGTAAAGTGACAATCGTTAGGGCGTACATGTTCGCTTACCATTGTGGTGTTGTGCGTGCTGGGTGGATGAATGTGGTGGACTGCGCGTTGTGGTGTAGTTGCGGCTGCCACTAACCGCAGGCTGCTGTATAGTCTATGTGCTATGTACTACTGTATACTCTATGTACTACTGTATACTACTGTACACTAACCATGAGACACCTGCCTGCTATATACTACTCTCTACTCTATACTAATCTGTACTCTATACTATATACTATGTACCAACAACTATACCACTAATTACTATGCACTTTACCACTAACTACTATACACTACTATACACTACTATACACTACTATACACTACTATACACTACTATATACTACTATATACTACTATACTACTAAATACTCTATACTACTCTATACCATTCCCCTACTATACACTACTCTATACCATCGGCGTAGACTCTGCAACCCACTCCACCTTGCACACTTTTCTCCCGTTTTCACAACCATTCTCCAAAATCTTTTCGCCACCCACACTCCACATGACCCGTCCTGCCACACCCCTCCATCTGCATCCAGCACCGTGACCACCTCAAAACACCCCACCCCACCACAACATTGCCCATCCCAGGCTGCCCATATAAGACGCCAACCGCCCGCCCAACCCACGGCGGCACCCGGACAATGCCGCGCACGTGCCAGAAGTCACACTCATATCACGTGACACAGAATCCTGCACACAGCCCTTATCAGGGAGTAGCCACCCATTGTGATTACACCACTATCTCACACCACCAACACCCCTCCAGCAAGGCCGCCAGCGACGTGAAACCCCCGATGCTGTTGAGATCAAGACTCTCTTCCCTCAGAGAGTACATCACCCCCGTCAAAACCACCTCCAACTTCTCCACCACCGGGGAAATCAGTCCCCAGGAGTTTGTGGAGGCCGGCGACTATCTCACGGACAAGTTCCGCACCTGGACGTGGGGGACGTGTCCCGACAGCTTGAAGAAGAGCTTCTTGCCTGCAGACAAACAGTTTTTGATCACCCGGCACGTGCCGAGTGCCGTCCGAGCCAACAACTACTTGAACGGCGGTGCCGAGCTCAGCGACGCCGACGACGACGAGGAGGAAATCCACGACGACGACGATGACGATGGCGACGGCTGGACCAAAACCAGAAGCATCACCAGGACGGCCGCCGGCGCCGGCGCCGCCGCGGAGTTGGCCGACATCTCGGACTTGTTGCACTCCAACTCCGACCAGCAGGAGGACAACACGGCGGAAGACGACTTTGACGACCTCGAGTTCATCTCCACCGCCAACGACAGCCTCCGCAGATACGACATCTACATCACGTACTCGACCTCGTACAGAGTGCCCAAGTTGTATTTGGTCGGGTTCAACCTGAACGGAATCCCGCTCTTGCCCCAGCAGATGCTCGAGGACGTCAGCGGCGACTACAAGGACAAGACCGCCACCATCGAGTCCTTGCCGGTGGCGCACAACACCACCTCCATCATGATACACCCGTGCCGGCACGCGTCGGTGATGAAGGTGTTCATGAAGCACTCACAGACCAACAAGCAGAAGAGAGAGGCCGAGCTCGCGCACCGACTCGAGCAGCTCGGCATGGCCGAGAACCGGCCGGTGCCGGCGCCGGAACCGGCCGAATCCGGCATCCGGGTCGACCAGTACCTCACGATATTCTTGAAGTTCATGTCGAGCGTCATTCCGGGCATCGAGTACGACTTCACGGCCGACGCGTTGTAGGGCCCCTGCCACTGCCCCCATATTTATCTCTTGTTCGATACAGCTATATAGCGTATTCTAGAAGATTGCCTTTTTTGCAGTAAGATGCGCACATGAAATTCAACCCATTTTTTTCTGGTCCGATGCTAGCAATTATAATTGAGAGCAACACCGGGCAAATTGCTGGATAACAGTAGCGTAGTTGGCCGGTTCGATTTGCCCCTGCAGCATGAGCACGTTGAAGAACAGAAAAGACCGGGCCGGTTCGCCCCAACACAGCCCCGGCGACGGCCGCGGCGTGTCTTCCGGGGTAAGCACGCCGGATAGTCTCTCGGTCCAGGCGCTCCGGGAAAACGGCCATGTCGTCCACAAGGTCCACCACCGGCACATAACGCCGACGACGTCCAATGCGGGCGCCGACGGACCCGAAACCAGAAAGCTGAAGCGCAAGTTGCACGAAACAAGACGGTTGTTTTTCATCCTCGGCACGGCGCTCGGCCTTTTCCTAACCGTGTTATTGTCCACCTACAGGAACCCCCACCTCATGTCCGAGTTGGACAGCTTGGTCGGCTTCGACCTCAACTCGTACTCGGTCAACAGCTTGTTTGACGACTGGAAGGACTGGAAGGATATCTTGCCGTCGGGCTTGCAGTCCATTTTGAGCGAAGCCGAGATGGAGCAGAAGGACGACCAGTTGCACGGCTCGGCCGAGTCGTTTTCGGTGGGCCGCCGCTTGGCCCAGCAGAACATGACCGATAAGTACAACGTGGTGCTTGTTCCGGGCGTCATTTCCACCGGAATAGAGTCGTGGGGCGTGTCCACCACCGGCGACTGCCCCTCGGCAAACCACTTCCGCAAGCGCTTGTGGGGCTCCTTCTACATGCTCCGCACCATGTTCCTCGACAAAACGTGCTGGTTGAAGCACATCATGCTCGACCAGGAAACCGGCTTGGACCCGCCCAACATCAAGTTGCGCGCGGCGCAGGGCTTTGAGGCCGCCGACTTCTTCATGGCCGGCTATTGGATCTGGAACAAGATCCTCCAGAACTTGGCGGTCATCGGCTACGGGCCCAATAATATGATCAGTGCCTCGTACGACTGGCGTTTGGCGTACCTCGACTTGGAAAAACGCGACGGCTATTTCTCCAAGTTGAAGTCGCAGATCGAGTTGACCCAGACCTTGAACGGCGAGAAGTCGATCTTGGTGGGCCATTCCATGGGCGCCCAGGTCATCTACTTTTTCATGCACTGGGTGCAGGCCGAAGGAGAGTTCTACGGCAATGGTGGGCCCTCCTGGGTGGACGACCATATCGCAGCGTTCGTAGACATCAGCGGCTCCTCTTTGGGGACCCCCAAGACGATTCCCGCCTTGATTTCGGGCGAAATGAAGGATACCGTGCAATTGAACGCGTTGGCGGTGTACGGATTAGAACAGTTCTTCAGCAGAAAGGAGAGAGTTGACATGCTCAGATCGTTTGGTGGTATCGCCAGCATGCTTCCCAAGGGAGGTGACGTGATCTGGGGCAACTTGACGCACGCGCCAGACGATCCTACCAACACCTTGCACGAGGAGAACCCATCGTTCGAGATCGAGGGCGACAAGAAAGACAGCTTTGGTTCCTTCATCAGATACAGATCGGCAAACAACACCCATCGCGAGAACTTCACCATCCAACAAAGCATAGATAACCTTTTGAACGACGCTCCAGAATGGTACTCCAACAGAATAAGGGACCAGTACTCGTACGGCTTAGCCAAGACCGCAGAAGAGTTGGAAGCAAACAAGAAAATACACCTGAAGTGGTCCAATCCGTTGGAAGTGGCCTTGCCGGTTGCTCCCCATATGAAAGTTTTCTGTTTCTATGGTGTTGGCAAGCCTACAGAAAGAGCTTACAACTACGTGGAAGCCGAAAGCTCCATCAATTTGCCAATGACGATAGACGCAGACCTGGAAGAACCTGTCTTGATTGGCGACGGCGATGGTACTGTGTCTTTGTTGACCCATACAATGTGCCACGAGTGGAAAAAGGGCCAGGCTTCGAGATTCAACCCCGGCGGTTCACCGGTGACTATCGTGGAGATCAAGCACGAACCAGACAGATTTGATATCAGAGGTGGGGCTAAGACTGCCGACCATGTGGATATCCTTGGTAGTGCCGAATTAAACGAGCTAGTGCTTACAGTGGCAGCCGGGAACGGTGACACGATACAAGATAGATATGTCAGCGACTTGAAAGATATCGCTGCATCCTTAGAAATTTAGTGTTATAGTCCATAGCGATAGAAATGTTGTAACGAATTTATGGGTGTATTCAGAGTCATGTTCAATCACTCTCATTCTCTTCTGACGAAGAATATCCGCCTACTATGCTATTTACTGGCGGTGTCGGTATACTTTGTTTCACGACATGTTCCTGTTGTGTGCTGAGCCGGATCTCTGCATTTTTGGCCGGTTTAACTATCTTATTCACGACTTTGGCTGTGATTTTGGGCGCCGGTGATGTTTGCTTAGGTGACGTCTTGTTTTGTCGTATTCTTCGGAACTTGTATAGCTCCTTTGACTCTTCCGCCCTTTGGGCTAGTTCCTTCTTCAATTCCTTTTCTTTCAATTCTTCGTAGAACTTCTTAGATTTATCATCTAGTTTATATGATGAGTTTTGTGTCTCCATCAACTGCTTATATTCCTGGTGCTTTTTCTCTAGACATATATTGGTTAGCAAATAGGCTCTTCGTTTTTGAATAATATCGGTAAACACCACTTACCCCTATTTTCTTTCAACTGCTGCTGTAGGGTCTTCCTCTCACCATTTCCTTCCTCTTCATTCCCATTGACATCTCCGCTATGTGACATGTCTACTATATACCCATTTATCTAATTGATTTTGGAATGAATTCGTTTTTCTACGCGATATCGCAACATGAAAAAAATATTGATAAACTTCTAAATGTATGTATAGAATATCTATGAAACAATATAAACACGACCTTCAAATGGAGTTAAAGTATCTTCAGTTACACTGTCGACATTAGAATGCACCAATTTGAATTCCCCTTCAACTTGCTTTTCAAATTTGATGGATTCAGTAGAGAAGTTCAACACGACATAGGCCTTTGGAGAAGATGATTCTGGATCAGATTGATATTTCAAGTAAGTAAAGACCTTTTCGTTTTCGTAATCTAAAACTTTGAATGAGCCGTAGATCAACAAGTCTTTGAATTGCTTTCTGACCTTCAATGATTTCTTCCAGAAGTTCAATACCGAGTTGGAATCATCTACTTGAGAGGCAACGTTAATCTCTTTGTAGTTGTCATTAACTCTGGTCCATGGCTCCACTGTAGAGAAACCACCATATGCAGAGCTATCCCATTGCACTGGAGATCTTGCATGATCTCTAGCCACCAAGTCGATGATATCCATCAACTTCTTTTCCTTCTCAGCGAAGTCTGGATCATTACCATAAGCTTCCTTAAAGTACTTGTAGTAATTGACGGTGTTGATATCTTTGTACTCCTCAATCGACCATGATCTTGGCAAGTTAGTCATGGCAATTTCCTGACCTTGGTAAAGGAATAATGTACCAGTAAGAGTGGTCTGCAATAAAGTCAATAACTTGGCGGAGTGGTCTCTATACTTGACATTACCAAATCTCGTGACTGATCTTGGTTGATCATGATTCTCGATGAATACAGTGGACCAAGCATCAGTGCCTTCAATGAAAGCACCTTGCTCTTCGACTGCCTTCTTGAAGTCAATCAAGTTGTAACCGTTATACTTAAATCTATCACCTCTGACAGAACCGACTTCAACAACGTTGAACAAGAAAATCATGTTCATTTCACCTTCTTTGGCACTGACATATTTTAAGGCAGCTTCTCTTGAACAGTGTCCCACCTCACCGACAGTCATCACATCGTAATTGGAAGTAACCTTAGAATACATCTCTTTGTGGAATTCATGAATTCTTGGACCGTTCTGGGTGTAGTAGTCAGATGGCTGGTAAGTCTTATCTGGGAAGACAATTGGAACATCTTGGAACCTTTGGTCTTTGGAGTACAAACCAGCTGTATCAATTCTAAAACCGTCGACACCTTTTTCAAACCAGAATTTCAAAGCAGAATCATAAAGGGCATCTCTGACCTTAGGGTTTTCCCAGTTCAAGTCAGGTTGAGTTGGAGCGAATAATCTCAAATAGTATTCGTCAGTGGTTTCGTCATATTCCCAAGCTGAACCGGAAAAATGAGAACCCCAGTTGTTTGGAGGTTGTCTTTTACCATCCTTGTCAATCTTAGGTGGCTTCCAAACGTACCAGTCTCTCTTTGGGTTGGTTTTAGATGATCTAGATTCCTTGAACCACTTGTGTTCACTGGAAGTGTGATTAATAACCAAGTCCAAGACCAATCTCATACCTCTTGAGTGCAAGCCGTCAATCAAATCTTGCATATCTTGCAAGGAACCATATTTTGGATAAACAGACTCGTAGTCGCTAATATCATAACCCATGTCATCCTGTGGAGAATCGTACATAGGACTCAACCAAATGATATCAACACCTAAATCCTTCAAATAGTCCAAGGTAGATATGATACCTGGGATATCACCAACACCGTCGCCATTGGAATCTTTGTACGAAGCAGGCCAAATCTGATAGATGGTTGCATCTTTCCACCAGGTGTAAGAAATTGTCATTTTTGTAGTTTTTTTGTTTCTTGTCTATCCAAGTATTCACCAAGAGATATTGAAAGAACTTATAAAACCAAAGGATAAAATTGTAATACAGTGGATATTGATTTCAATTTATACATGGATTTATTTGCTACTTTTTGTAACAGAGGGACACTAGTAAGGTGCAAGAATAGATTCAATATTTACGGAGAGAACCAAATTTTGGGGGATGTCAAGCTCTAACCGGTCCAGCATCTTTCCAAGAATAATTCCGATTTGTGGAGAACCTTAACGGACATGTTCAAAGAAAAGTGGTAGGTTTGTCAACCAGATGAAAATATCGGCAGAATTCGTGGAAATTTACAACTACTGGAACATCGAGATGAACGAAAGCCACCTATATCCAGTACAAGGCTGAAAAGGTTATTACATGGTCAGCGGGGCAACAATACGTAGGAAATGATGCAATCATGCCGAACTTATTTTAAAGAGCTCAACTTTATAGCTTAAGAGCCTCTTTGGAGGAACTATGAGCCAACCTCGCAATTTCGCAACATCGCAATAATTATCTCAAAGCGTATCACTACATGCGCAACAATAGTCTCGCAAAATATTCGGAACTACTGCGCAAAAATTATTACCCTTTGTGTAATGCCTGAACTTTACGGAACAATTGCGACTAATGCCCCTCAGTTCGTAGTGGAAGTTTAGTTCGCACGCCGGCCATTAGTGGTACAATATAGATAGAAAAACCTTAAATGGGAGGTCCATAGCGATAGCCAATACTAGGGAAATGTGCAAAAAGAAACGAAGTTTGTGAACCCAAAATAATAAACTGGATCATTACCCCACCCACAAGTTTCAATAATTAATCGAGACGTGGCTGGGAAAATATTGCTACTATTGTTTCACGTAAAATAAAGTATGGGAGCGACATGGCAGCAAGAGGCAAGGCATCGCAATAATTCGTCGAGGAAATTCAGTTATTCCATTTCATGTGTTGGAATGTGTTTAGAGGAGGGATTTTACTGCGCTTGATAGGGGGCTTTGCTGCATAACCACCTGTCCACCAGGTTATGTTTTAGCGAAGTTTCCCCATGACCCCACATTCTGCCCCTACATCTAATCACAAAATGACAGTTCCTCCGTGAATTCTACGAGTTTTACGGTCGAAAATAGCACGTAGTGTGCCGGACCGAGTCCACCATATTTCCCTGTTAAATTTCTTTTTGGTGCAACGATGCGGCGGAACCTCGCAAAAATTTTTACTTCAAGAAATACCTGTATTTTGAGGGGCGAGGGGAATGCACTTAAGTGACAACGAGTAGTGTTGCGGGTTACAAGGTCAAAGTTTACTCTCAGCAATACAGATACATGAATGGGATGTTTTAGGCTTTGTGATTATTTGTTGGACAATGTATTTGAGCTTATCATGTCCTTGTATAGTGGAGAAAGAGTCCGTCTTTCTGAGTTGATCTGTGTTATTTTTAAAGCCCGAACGCGGGGTCAAAAAATTTTTATGAATTAGGATGAAGTGAAAAACCGAAATATTATCTTTAGAAGTATAGCCTAAATAAACTCAAGCATTTTTGAATTTTCCAGGAGTGGTCTAATTGACGTATGATGTAGTGTGTCGCAATCTGTCGGGCTTACAATTATTTTTTAGAGGCATCCAGTGTGTATTTCTTTTGGCTTTCGTTATTGCCATATACTCCTCACCTGCATTGCTTGTATATCATCAACGTATTAAACTTTTACTGGATCTGTGGTTTTACTATATCGCTATATCAATATAAAAGCCTGTAGATTTTCCTTTGTTTCGGGGTTCTAACCATGTTACTTTGCACCTCAACTAACTTTTATATATTTATTATATACCCAGTTGACTCCACGTTAATTAACCATGTCTGCTCATTACGTTGAAGACATAAAGAATCCGGGCGAGAAGATCAGTATCGACCCTTTGACCAAGAAGGGCACCGACTCTTCTTCGTTAAACTCGTTCGCTGTCGATGACTATGTTTCCAAGTTCTTGGACATGTCCAATGAAGCCAAGGACAATGACCATAAAGAGAAATCAATGACGTTAAGAGAAGGTATCAGGACTTTCCCTAAAGCTGTCATGTGGTCTCTTATCCTTTCTTCGGCTTTGATTATGGAAGGTTACGATACAAATTTGTTGAATTCTTTCTTTGGTTTCCCAGCTTTCAATAGAAAGTTCGGTGATTATTACCCAGATTTAGGCGAGTACCAAGTTCCTGCCAGATGGCAGACTGGTCTTAATATGGGCTACAATTGTGGTTGTATTATTGGTTTAGCTATTGCAGGTTATGTTGCTGATGTCATTGGTTACAGAAAGACAATGATGTCTGCATTGGCTACTTCTGTTGCTTTGATTTTCTTACAGTTCTTTTCTCCAAACAGAGATGTCTTGTTATTGGCTTATGTTTTGTTAGGTATCAATTGGGGTAGTTACCAGACATTGACTGTGACTTATGCTTCTGAAGTCGCCCCTACACCGTTGCGAGTTTATTTAACGACATATGTTAATTTGTGTTGGGTGTTCGGGCAGTTATTGTCTTCCGGTGTCTTGAAAGCTATGACTGGGCTGAAGAGTGCTAATGCCTATCGTGTCCCATTCGCAATTCAATGGATTTGGCCAGTGCCAATTTTCATTGGTGTTTTCTTAGCTCCTGAGTCTCCTTGGTATTTGGTTAAAAAAGGTAGAGATACTGAAGCCAAAGACTCCTTGAAGAGATTGTTGACCGAAAACAAACATTTACCAGATAAGGAAATATTAGCCCAAGCTATGTTAAGAAAGATTCAAATGACAGTCAAAGAAGAAGAAGCCGTTTCTACAGGTATTTCCTTCAAAGAGTGCTTCAAAGGTTCTAACTTTAGAAGAACTAGAATTGCTGCATTAACTTGGATGTTTCAGTCTTGTACCGGTTCCACCTTAATGGGCTACTCTACCTATTTCTACATCCAGGCTGGTTTATCTACCAGTATGTCCTTCACATTCTCGATTGTTCAGTATATTATTGGTATTATTGGTACTGTTGGTTCATGGTTTGTTTCCAAAAAAGTTGGCAGATTCAACATGTATTTCTTTGGTTTATGTTTCCAATCAGTTGTATTATTAATTGTTGGTGGTTTGGGAGTTTCTTCTTCTACTAGTGCCAAATGGGGTGTTGGTTCTTTGCTTTTGATCTATACATTTGTTTACGATTTAACTGTTGGTCCAATGTGTTACTGTATTGTTGCAGAGATCCCATCATCTAGATTAAGAACCAAGACGGTTATGCTTGCAAGAAACTTGTATAACGTTTCCAACATTATTGTCGGAATTGTCACTCCTTACATGTTAAACCCAACTCAATGGAACTGGAGAGCCAAGACTGGTTTCTTCTGGGCCGGTTTCTCTATCACTGCTGCTGTTTGGTGTTACTTCGACTTGCCCGAGACTAAGGGTAGAACTTTCGCTGAATTAGACTTGTTGTTCCAAGATGGAGTGAAGGCAAGAAAGTTCAAGTCTACCGAAGTCGAAGTCTTTGATGCTGGTAAATTAATGGAAAGATTCGGTGAAGACAACATTAAGGCCTTTGTCCAAACAGCTGAAATTACGGAAGAGAAGATCACAGCTTGATCACTATCTTCAGTATTCTAAAATTATGTCACTATAGTTCTTCTAAAATTTTTAATATTTTTAAGTTTACTTTATTTTGTACATTTCAAAAACTTAAATTGACGAAAACGATTATTGAAACCCGCTTGTAGGTTGACCGTGGGGGTACGTTCATTTACATGGTAGCGCTTTTGCAGTCAATAATTGGTATCGCCACACGACCTTTTCTATTTTTCATTTTGTGCGTGTGAGGCTATTTTTCTATCATCCTCAAAACTTCTAGTTCAGAAACCTAATCTAACAGTGGTATAACACAGTACATTTTGTGTATTGCATTGGTTTGAGTAAGTGTATATTCCACGGGTGATTGCAGTAGACAGAGCACACTTTTTTCTTGACCGATAAAGGGCGTTTAGCAGTCAGAAAATCCTCAGCATGTCGTATCACAAGCACTATGGATACAGGGGACACGGTAGTGGATATAGAGACAGCTATAAAAGAGGCGCCTTTAACAGATCGGAACACACTAAAGGAGGAGGTAATAATTCTGGTAACAAGGGACTGCAGTATAATTCGGGTGACGGAAGACATGTGCCGTCAAGTGGACTGCCTGACTCTGACAGAAGTTCTACTCCAAACACATCTTTAGCGCCAAATGCGTCTAGACCACCTTCTGGACCCAAAAAATTGAGTTCCAGTTCTACCAAAAACAACACAGACCATCTGGGTTTGGATTCCAACAGAGGCACCGATCCCAGAACAGGAATCAACATCAAGGATTCCGAGTTTCCTAAATTGATGCATCACCGTGATTTTGCAGAGCAAATCACGTTTTACAGTGCTGTAGATCCAAAAAAGAACTATAAAGTATTGTATGATCCCGAACTAGACAAATCGATTACCAAAGAAGAGAGGAAAACGCGTTCCAAAAAGACGAGATTCAACGGTGAGTCTCTACCCGATGCACCAGTTGACCCAAGATTATCCAACATAGTCCAGTATTTCCAGAAGCCTAATAAAAAGTCCAAGAAGTTTCCATTTAAACAGCTTCCCCAGCCCAAATTTGTGTTCGATAAGGATTCGTTGGGTCCCGCTCCACAAACTGAGTTAGTTATTTGGGACTTGTCATCCACTATCAGTGAGTTGTACTTTGCCAATTTTATTAACAGTTTTGGCGATCCTATAAAGGATGTTAAATTCATTAATGACCCCGAATTTGCAGTACCACTTGGGGTGGCGACATTCAAGTTTCAAGGTAATCTAGAAAAATCCATGCATTTGGCTAAGAAATTGATAAAGCAGGTGCAAACCGAAAATATCAAGATCAACGGCGAGACTTTGAAAATAGGCTTAAACGGGCACGATGACAGTTTGTTAAAAAGAAAAGTCAAGCAGGCCAGTGACAGATTAAAAGCATTGAAGAGAAAGTTGATGAATGACGAAAAAGAAAGAATTAAACAGCAGGAGTTACTTAAGAAAGCAGAGTTGAAGAAAGCACCAGCTGGAGTAGTTGCACAAGGAACTTCTGGTCGTCTGTCGACGCCGAGAAAAGATGACCCACAACCACAATCACAATCGTCCACTTCAATCAGATTTCACTCAAACACAACAACACTATCTATTCGCTATAATAACAAAGTAAAAGAAGGTACATTCTTGCCAAAAGATTTGAAGAAATACGTCAAAGACAGACCGTACATTTTACTTCCAGATAAATTTGTTTCTACCAATCGAGTATCATCTCTGGATATCAAGAGAGTCCTTAATAAGTACGATTGGACAAGAGTTTTATCTGACAGAACTGGATTTTATATTGTTTTCAATTCTTTAAAAGAATGCGAAAGATGCTTTATGAATGAAGATGGAAGAAAGTATTTTGAATACAACTTGTTTATGGAACTTTCTGTTCCAGAAGGGTATGATGTGAATAGATCCGATTCCGATGACGAGGGTGACTATTTTGAATCTGCGACTAAGCAAAATGATGTTATAGAAGAGGCTACGAACATGTTAGTCAAGGAATTTCAAAGTTTTTTGTCGAAGGATATCAGAGAGAGAATTATTGCTCCTGCTATATTAGACTTGTTGAGCCATGATAGATATCCACAGTTGGTGGAAGAATTGAGAGCCAAAGAGATAGAATCTAAAAAAGTGGCTCCAGAACCAGTCAATTTGAATATGCAATTGAAAAATGATGCACTTTCAATATTAACAAAGAAGAGACTAGAGCAAGCTCAACAGCCTTTACCATCATTCAGAAAGAAGGAGATCAAGCGTTCTCTGAAAGCTTCAAAACCAGCTAGGAGGAACAGTTTAATCCCCATGCAACATGCACTTAATTTTAATAATGACTCTGATGAAGACGAAGACGAGATTGATTCAAGCAGATCATTGACTCCTGTTGCCCGCAGTTTGAAAAGAGAAAGAAGTTCCACCGAGGATACAATGGTCACTGACGACAATGAAGAAAGTCCTCAAAAGAAGCGCAAGGCAGCATCATTGCCATTCTACGATTCGTCATCAGATGAGGAAGAAGGCGACGAAGAAGAGGCTGAGATCGAAGAGGATCAAAAAGTCAAAGAAGAACTCAAAGATGATACTAAAGAAGAACTCAAGACAGAAGCAATGGATGTTATGGAGGAAGATGACTATTCCAATGTTGAATCCAAGTACCATCCAACTGAAATCGGGCCAACTACAGTATACGAAGAATATCCCTACTCAGTCAAAGAACCATTCGATTTGGAAGTTTTGCAACAGTTTATTAAGGACGATGAAGATTTGAAATACGCCAAAGAGGTTTTGGATGATGTCAATATAGACAAGATTGAGTTTCCCTATCAAAATATTGATTATTGGGCATGGAAACAACGCGACTCGAAGAAGACTAATGCTGCAGGTGATGTTGATTTGATAGAAAGATTAGATTCCAAATATGAGTCTAAAACCGGGAGTTTCAGAAGTGAAGGTTATAGAAAGATTCCCGATGCAGATAAATCGGAGTACTTGCCTCATCGTAGAAAGTTGCACCAGCCGCTCAAAACAGTTCTCCATGAAGATGATTACGATGACGATAGTGCAATCAATATCGAAAACAGCAATATTAATAATGGCGCTACTAACAGTGGCAATGGGCTCAATAACAATAACAATTCCAACGCCGGCAACAACAACGCCAGCAGCAACAACAGCAATAACAATGCTATTCAGAGCTCTCGTGTTAATCGTGCCAACAACAGAAGATTTGCGGCGGATATCACCGCACAGTTGGGTAATGAAACAGAAGTATTGAGTTTGAATGCGTTGACCAAGAGGAAGAAGCCAGTTTCGTTTGCTAGATCAGCAATCCACAACTGGGGATTGTATGCATTGGAACCTATTGCTGCAAAGGAAATGATTATCGAGTATGTTGGAGAAAGTATCAGGCAACAGGTTGCTGAGCAGCGTGAAAAGAGTTATCTTAAAACGGGGATCGGCTCGTCGTACTTGTTTAGAATCGACGAGAATACCGTGATTGATGCGACTAAGAAGGGCGGAATAGCCAGATTTATCAATCACTGTTGCAGTCCCAGCTGCACCGCGAAGATAATCAAAGTGGAAGGAAGCAAGAGAATTGTTATTTATGCGTTGAGAGACATCGAGGCAAACGAGGAGTTGACGTACGACTATAAGTTTGAGAGGGAAACTAACGACGCAGAACGTATTAGATGCTTGTGTGGGGCTCCCGGTTGCAAGGGCTACTTGAACTAAGCAGTGGTTTGTATAGACTGCGAAAGACCAACACTCTTTTCGCACAAATATTTTGTAATATACTATCTAAGATAATCGCATGTAGTCGTTGCCCTGCTTTGGTAAGGGGGAGTCGATAGGGGAGCCACAAGTAACGCCCCCTTTTATTACGACCTTAACGAACCAGAGGATCATCAGGCGAAGCAGCAGCAAATTAAACACCTAATAATAACAAGTCCAAATCCAGTAATTTGGGTAGCAACAGCCAAAAGGTGTGCTGTTTCAAATAAAGATGCATATTTACTTAAAACTGACCTAAGATAAACAAGTGTCAAGAGCAGACCAAAGGCATGTCATAAAGATGAGACACACAGCGACCGGGGCCATTATCCCAAAGGGGCAGTATTATAAATAGCGCCGCCGGTTCGGGTTCACGAAATTCACGTGACACATAGTTAAGCGGCGCGACATGGGCCCGCGACACGCCCCCGCGACATTTAATTACACTGGCGCTTCCACCTTGTTTGTTGTGAAACGGCCCCAATGCGGAAGCCAGTAAACAAATGGTGCTGCGGCATCCCAAAACAGTAATTTTGAAAATATTGATCTTTTTCACTACCACTTTCACTTTCGTTTATATATCAAGAACACCTTTTCAAGACAAGAACAGTTATTCCTTTGAGTTTCCGAAGGTCCACCGTTGCTTTGCACCATCACCACCGTAGCCGCCGCCATTGCCGCCGCCAATTGCTGACTCGTGACTGCCCTGCCATTCAGACCCATCTCAGCGCCCACTGTCTGAAAAAGAAGCTGCTAAAATCTTTTTCATCCAGCCATTAGCCGACAAACATTCTCCAACCACGGTTTTGCCCCCATAGACCCGCCAGAGCCACCAGTCCGTGTCCGAAACCATGTCCAGTGCACGCTCACAGCCATTGCAACCGTTAAACAGCGGGCAATTAAATGTCAGGGGAAATATCACCCCCATAAAGCCGACCAGACGGGCCAAAGACATACCCCAGCCGGAAAGCCAGCCTCCACAGCAGCAGGAGGCCAAGCCCAAAAAGAAGAAGGAAAAGTTGCTGGCGTTATGCAAAACGCCGCCATCCATCGTCAGAACCAGAACCGGGCGGGATTATCGCCGCGGGAACTTTCTTGGTGAAGGTGGGTTTGCCAGATGCTTCCAGATGAAGGACGACTCGGGCCAGATATACGCCGCCAAGACCGTGGCCAAGGCCTCCATCAAGAACGAGAAGACCAAAACCAAGTTGTTGTCTGAAATCAAGATCCACAAGTCGTTGAAGCACGCCAATATCGTCAACTTCATAGACTGCTTCGAAGACGACATCAACGTCTACATACTATTAGAGATCTGCCCGAACCAGTCGTTGATGGAATTGTTGAAGACCAGAAAGAGAATCTCCGAGCCGGAAGTCAGGTTTTTCATGGTCCAGATCGTGGGCGCCATCAAGTACCTCCACTCGAGACGAGTCATCCACAGAGACTTGAAGTTGGGGAACATTTTCTTTGACCCCGAGATGAACCTCAAAATCGGCGACTTTGGTTTGGCCTCAGTGCTTCCTTCGACCGATTCCAGAAAGTACACCATTTGCGGTACTCCCAACTACATCGCGCCCGAAGTGTTGGGGGGCAAGAACACCGGCCACAGTTTCGAGGTTGATATCTGGGCCATCGGTATTATGATGTACGCCTTATTGATCGGCAAACCACCTTTCCAGGCCAAGGAAGTCAACGTCATTTACGAAAGAATCAAAAAGACCGAATACTACTTCCCAGAGGACAAGATTATAAGCGACTCTGCTAAAGACTTAATCAAGGATTTATTGAGCTTAAATCCTCTTAATAGACCGACAATCAACGATATATTAAACTACGAATGGTTTAAGGGCCCCTTCCCTGATAAAACTCATGAATTAAGTTTACACACCACTCCAATTGGACTCCAGAATATTCCAAAACAAGAGTCTGCCATCAACTTCACTAATACCAAGGCCAACGCTGGAATCTACACACCAAGAAACAAGAATCCAGTGGAGATCTTGAGATCCGATTTGCACTCGGAACAGCCAAAGACGATGTTGCCCCAGTCCTTATCGCCAAACGACACAAAGAGTAAATACCAAGAAGTTGATCCTAATCAGTTGGGAAAACCAAGAAAGGTCAATTTCAACAGTCTTTATTCAGCCTCGATTAAGCAACTTAACCAAACCTGCTTTGAAACTTACCAAAACATGAGAAGATTGGAATACTCCGTCAACGAGTCGATCGATGCCTTGGAATTGCCAAGGTGCGAGAACCCGACTCTTATCAGTAAATGGGTGGATTACTCAAACAAGTACGGCTTTTCCTATCAACTTAACAATGACGACATAGGTGTCCTTTTCAACGACGACAACACGTTTTTGAAGTTGCATAACAGTGATAGATTCTTAGAATTGATCTACCACGAGAATGAAGGCTGGACATGCATCGAAAACTCAACCAGCCACCCCCCATCTCAGGCCAAGAGACAGCTTGAAATCGTTGATTTCTTCGCCAAGTACATGAACAGCAATCTCTCTAAGGTCAGCGAGAACGAGGAAAGAAAGGAAACCGTCTTCTTAAGACGTTATACCAGAACTTCAGAATTCATCATGTTTGAGATGACGAACGGTAATTTCCAGTTCAACTTTAAGGACCACCACAAGATTTGTATATCGAAGGCTGGTTTAGCGATTACTCACATTTCACCCAACAGAGTTACCCAGACACACCCCTTGATTTTGATTCTAAAGGAGGGTAACTTCCCGTCTGCTGAGGTGCCCGAGTGCTTGGAAAAAATTGCAACCATCAAAGAGGCCATCAAAAAGAAGGCATTCAAGGATGCTTAGAACGACGGCATTCGACCCGGCGCTCTTCGATATTAACAATTAGCATATACCCGCATAACAATTTAATATTTTTGCATTAGATCTTTTTCTTTCTCCCGGTTCGTTGCAAGCGTCTCTTCCTCGTAACGTTCCTTCATTTCAATTCACACTACTCGTCAAAAAAGCCGCTTCCAATCCGTATTATTATTGTCCTTTTTTATATTGTTTATAATTGTTAGCAATGTATATTAATTATTACCAACATCGCTGCTGAAAACAGGGGCGTAGAAAACTATTGGGAGACACCATCGCTGGGATGGTCCTCGTGTGGAAAGTTGCTATTATACAGAAGCTGATTATCTCCACGATAATCGTGAAAAGTTAGGGGTCACAAGGGGGAAGCAAGTCATTATAGTACAGTATCACGTTAATTTGGCCAGAAACAGCAAAAAACACGACTAATAGTCGTCGTCGTTGACCGCCAAACTTTGGATTTGCCATTCCTTTCTGAACTTGTCCTTGATCTCATCCAACTCACTGATGATGGCGGAACAGGCCCTCATGAGCGCCTTTTTGGGGGTGTAGTCTTCCTCGGTCTGGATTCTCAACACGAAGTTGGCAAACAACGGATGCTCCACCTTGTAGGCGGCGAAAATGACCTTGTTATCCTTCAATAACTGCGCTCTCAACAAGTTGGCCAAGGTGTGGTCTTCTCTCTCGATCTTGACGATGGCCGCGTTGGGCACCTTGGTGTCGGGGATGATTTTGATTCTAGAAAAATGTTAGTCGACGCACTTGTCTGGTGTCTGGTGTCTGGTGGCCAGCGACCAGTGTCGTTATCCGGCACTGGTGCTGGTGCTACAACCAGCCGTGTAGGGCCGGCAGCAGCGCCGAAAACGGCCGCAAACACGCAAAAAGCACTCACTTCTCTACGCCGTCTGGCAAGATAAACAACTCGAATCTATCGGGAGCATTCATGGTGATGGATGGGCGTGTTCTGCTTGGGCCCCACCAGCACACTGATGGTCTGGTCAGCCGGTGGAAAAAATGGTGAAAATGGAGCGTCACGTGACACGGCATCACGTGCCGCCCATCCGCCACCCGGTGCGGCTCCCCAGACCGACACGGGGCGGGTAACGGCTGCGCGTTACCCGGACACACAAATAGCCCACCACGAAATGCACCCAAACCGGTTTTCATGGTCAACCTCCTTACGGGACCAGACACAGCGTACCACCGATCCGGACAGGAAACACGAGCGCGGCACAGCAACTGCGAGCAAGCCGTCTAGACTCCACGTGATTTTTCTCCCCCAATCGTATTCCGCGGCCGCAGCGTTTTCTCGTGGTGCCCGTTTCCGCCAGTGTATTAATTTTCACCCACCAGGGGAGTTCCAGCCTACTGCCACCCCCATAAAAAACACCCCCACCATCCTCACAGATATCCGCCGACAATGAGTCAGCAGGACCCCTGGAATAACCAGCAGCGTCCCTTGGGTCAGCAGTTCAAGTAAGTAGATGCACCTCCCGCAAACGTCCCCCTCCTGCCGCACACAGCGTATACTAACAAATAGTCCTCCTTCTAGCCGCCAACACCCCCCCGTTTTACCTCCGCCAGCCACGTTGGAGACCGGTACGTACACGCAGCCCTTTTTCCGGCATCGAAACCCCCCCGGAACCGGCCGAAAGTCGGCGAAATTACCACGACATTTTTTCGGCCTCCGGTTCCGGCACCGCTCCGGCACAAGCCACGGGGATTTTTTTCGCCGGTTTATGCCGACATTTTCATACTAACCCTCCGCAGGCGGCCAGTCCTTCTATCCGTTGCCCAGTTTGGCCAGTTTGGGAAACGGGGCCAACCACCCGCAGACCGGCCACGGGTTTAGCATCCCGTCCATCAGCTCGGCCCCTGATTCGGGCGCCATGCAGATCAAATCCGAGCCCTCGAGACTGAGCCAGGAAATAAGAAGACCCTCGCAGGTTGGCATATCGGGCGTGCCCGGGCCCAATTCGGTACCGGCCACGACCCCCACCCAGCCCAGCCAGCTCCCCCCACCGGCGACCATCGCGCAAGTGACGGGAACGGCGGCCGTAGCGGCGGCCGCAGCCGCAGCCGCAGCCGCAACCTCCGGCACCGGAAACGGCGCCGACACCGGCGTACTGGCCATCTCGGGCATCCCCAACCGGTCCTCGTCCGCCAGCGTGTACCGCCCGCTCAACGTCAAGGACGCCTTGTCGTACTTGGACCAGGTCAAAATCCAGTTCTACAACCAGGCCGACGTGTACAACAACTTCTTGGACATCATGAAGGACTTCAAGTCTCAGAGCATCGACACCCCCGGCGTGATTGACCGGGTGTCCAACTTGTTCCGCGGACACCCCAACTTGATCCAGGGCTTCAACACGTTTCTCCCGCCCGGGTACCGGATCGAGTGTTCGTTGGACCCATCCGATCCGAACCCCATCCGCGTGACCACCCCCACCGGAACCACCACGCGACCCAACCTCGACAACGGGCTGCGGTGGGGCGCAGACGCGGGGCAGACCCAGCCGCAGCAGCCGCAGCCGGCGCCACAGCCGCCGCTTCCGCTCCACTACCAGGACCAGGCCGCCGCCCACGACGAGCAGCAGGTTCAGGCCGGTGGCCAGATCGAGTTCAACCACGCCATCTCGTACGTGAACAAGATCAAGACGCGTTTCGCCAACCAGCCCGACATCTACAAGCAGTTTTTGGAGATTCTCCAGACGTACCAGCGCGAGCAGAAGCCCATCAGCGAGGTGTACGAGCAGGTGACGGTGTTGTTTGCCAACTCGCCCGACTTGCTCGATGACTTCAAGCAGTTTTTGCCCGACACCAGCAGCCAGAGCTACCAGCAGCAGCTCCAGCAGCAGCAACAGCAGCTCCAGCAACAGCAGCAGCAGGATGGCGCGTATTACGCCGGCGCCCCCTCGCAGTTGCCACCCGTCGGCAACTTCCAGCAGCCGACGGTCGGCGCCGGTACCGGAGCAGCGGGCGCCGCTTACGGCACGACGCAGCACTTTGCCGCCATGGACTACGCGCCCGGCAGCGGCAGCCCCGAGCCGCACCCGGACGACATCAAGAAGAAAAAGTCCGTCTCCGACAATTATGCCTACGACAACAACTACAACCAGGAGGCGCAGTACTCTGGTGTGCGCGGCGGCGTCGCCAAGGCGGCCTCCAAGACGCCCGGCGCCGGCAGCAAGAACGGGTCGGTCTCGGCACCGGTGAACCCGACTTTAGTGCCGGGCGTTCCGGAGCCGGTGCCGCCCTCGGCCGCCGTGAGCGTGTCGTCGCTCCTGGAGGAGATTTCGTTCTTCGACAAGGTCAAGAAGGCCATCGGCAACAAGCAAACCTACAACGACTTTTTGAAGATCTTGAACTTGTTTTCGCAGGACATCATCGACAAGAGCACGTTGGTGGAGCGCGCCGAGGGCTTCTTTGGCGACACGCACCCCGACTTGCTCACGTGGTTCAAGGTGTTTGTCGGGTACGAGGAGAAGCCGCTCCACATTGAGAACATCACCTTCAAGAAGCACCAGTTGGAGTTGTCCTTGTGCAAGGCGTACGGGCCCTCCTACCGGCAGTTGCCCAAGGCCGAGACGTACATGCCGTGCTCGGGCCGGGACGAGATGTGCTGGGAGGTGTTGAACGACGAGTGGGTGGGCCACCCCACCTGGGCGTCGGAGGACTCGGGCTTCATTGCGCACCGCAAAAACCAGTACGAGGAGATCCTCTTCAAGATCGAGGAGGAGCGCTTGGAGTTTGACTACTACATGGAGTCCAACTTGCGCACCATCCAGACGTTGGAGACGATCGCCAACCGTATCGCCAACATGACGCCCGAGCAGAAGGCCAACTTTAAGTTGCCGCCCGGGTTGGGCCACAACTCCATCACCATCTACAAGAAGGTGCTCCGCAAGGTCTACGACAAAGACAGGGGCTTTGAGGTGATTGACGCCTTGCACGAGAACCCGGCCATCGCCGTGCCCATTGTGTTGAAGCGCTTGAAGCAGAAGGACGAGGAGTGGAAGCGCGCCCAGCGCGAGTGGAACAAGGTGTGGCGTGAAATGGAGCAGAAGGTGTTCTTCAAGTCCTTGGACCACTTGGGATTGTCGTTCAAGCAGGCCGACAAGAAGTTGTTGACGGCCAAGCAGTTGGTCAGTGAGATCAGCACCGTCAAGGTGGAGCAGCAGAACAAAAGATTGCACCCATTGACGCCCAAGCCCCAGGAACAGTTGCAGTACGCGTTTGACGACATTGACGTGCTTTTCGACATTTTGAAGTTGGGCGACGTGTTCATCAACCGGTCGTCCAACTACTCGTCCAACGACAGGGAGAAGTTGACCCAGTTCTTCCAGTTCTTCATTTCGTTATTCTTTGGCATCCCCACCGAAACGGTCGAGGCCGGGTTGGCCGCCAGAGGCAAGACGGAAGCAGACGGCGACGACGGTCACGACGCAGCCAGGGCCGATTCCGTCGAAGCCGCCGGGGAAACCGTCAACGCAAAGAAGCGTGGCCGCGAAGCCGACTTATTGCGTAACGTGTTGAAGAAGCAGTCCAAGTCCAAGAAGGACGACCGAGCCGACTCTCCCACGCCACAGGCTGCGGACCACGACGAACACGAGTCTATTGAGGAAGTTGAGAAATCGAGCGAGTTGTGGATCAAGACGGCCAACACCAAGTTTTCTTTGAAAGAAGATGGAGCCAACGAGACCAAGCGTGACAAGTACAACTTTTTCTGCAACACTACCATCTACGTTTTCTTCCGCCACTTGAGAACCTTATACGAAAGATTGTTGGAAGTCAAGCAGATGAACGAGGCTGTAAGCAAAGAAATCAGAAGCAGAAAACACCCCCAATTTGCCAAGGACTTGAACTTGTTGCCTCACCAGCTTGAAATGATGGGCATTGAAATTGTCGGCACCAAAAACTGCTATAAACAGGTGTTGGACTTGTCGGAAAAGTTGATCGACGGAGAACTTGAACACCAGTGGTTTGAGGAAACGTTGCGTCAAGGTTACAGAAACACTGCCTACAAGTTGTATACCGTAGACAAAGTTGTCCAGGCCATGGTTAAACACATGCACACTATGATCACCGACTCAAAGACATCTGAAATGATGGTACTCTTTGAGAGTGACAGAACTAATCCCGTATCTACCGCCAAGGATCAGATCTTGAACCGTATGCAAGTCAGATCGCTCATGGCCACCGACGAGCACATGTTCAAGATTGCCTTTAAGGAGTCTGACCGCAGTGTCAATATTCAGTTTGTTGGTTTGGACGATTTGACCATTAATGACCACGAGAATGCTGAAGAAAAGTACAACTACTATGTTACCAGCTATATCATGTCGCATCCAACCGAAGGAGTTCCCGCATCCAAGATCAATATGCCTTTCTCAAGAAGCTTCATCGATAGTGTTGACGAAGAACAGTGTGTGGGCAGGGCATATTCTGGCCTCAAAGTCTCTGTCTGCGAGAACTCATACAGGTTGTTCTTTGAGCCAAACAGCCACGACGAGTTCATAGCCGATTCTTTGTATACCAAGAAGCCAGAAGAGCCAAAGAAGGATAAAGCCGAAGTATTAAAAGGATTCCTCGAAGACGAGGAAGTTGGTTGGAAGAGAACCTTGTCTGAAACTGACGATGCGGCTAAGTTGGACCAACGAGTTGCTGTCTTGTTCGAGTCCGGTGCCAAAGCATATCGGGACTTTTCTGTAACTGCAGAACAGGCACCAGAAGCTAGTAAAGAGGTGGATGAAGAAATGCCCGCAGCCGATGCAGTCGAACTGGATTCGATTTCGGCCGCTAAAGTCATTGACCCCGAAACAACAACGGTTCAAGAGAATAACGATACTACTATCCAACAAGATGCTAATGATACTACCGCAGACGAGACCACCGTAAACCACGATGAAACATCATTGCTGGTTAGCGAGCAGGCCGATCATACTACAATTAGCTAATAAGGCGCCCAATGAAATGAAAGAGAAAAAGAAAAAGACTGGGGATTAATTTGTATTTTTAGTTTATTAACACTTCAATAAAAAATTGTGTATTCTGTTTTATCCAAACGTCAAGTTAGCTGATTGAACTCTGGGTGATTCTCATGGCTAAATTCGATATCGCCATGTCATGCGCAGACTTCTCTCTAGCTTGTAGTCTACGTACCACAAACCGTTTCTCGTTTCTAGCTATCAACAACCGCAATATCATGTCTTCTCTTGTTTTCCGTAAAAAATTAGGATCCTTCTTAGAGTTCCTGAGTAAGGCTGCTGCTTCCCTCCTATTAGAAGACGTGGCATGGGCCATAATGCTTCTGCTTCTGAAAATTCGGTTAATCGTAGAAGGTATACGATGAACAATACGGTCATCATGGCCTTGATAAAGCGACTCCACCGAAGATTCATCTATCTCCCTCATCAACGATGGACTGTCCATATAATAAATTTCGGGGAAAACCAATAGGGCTTTGTATTTCTCGTTCAGCGATACATCTACCACCTCACTTTCAAAGAAGTCCTTCATACTTTCTAGCCAATGAAACACGGTGGTGAGTTCGCTTCTGGTAACCAACTTACCATTCCTGTTCAACGATGCCATTGCCATGGCTGAAGATATAGTGCCTTGAATTCCTAGATTAGCAGATCCTCTTAAAAGAGCTTGGAGTGAGAATGACGAACTCAACTTTGGTAGCACCAAGTCATCAATACAACCCACAACTAAATCCCATGTAGCTTCGATTATCATCCTAAGTAAATCTCTCGTGAGGTTCTGAGCAAGCACTTGCAAATTAGTGTTGAAATATGTCTTAATAGGCACCAAAACCTCCTCCATTTCATCCACTGTAGGATCTCTTTTACCAGTGGTTCCACATACCAAATTTAGGTTCACGGTGGAAAAGCATTCCCGAATTGAGCCCATGAATTTATCTACTATCAACTTGACTGCTCTGGTCTGACTTCTTTTAAGTGATCTGAATGCTTTTCCCATGAGAAATATAGCATCTCCAGTTTCATCTTCAACAGAAATCTCCACAACAACTGCTCCCTGTGTACCTAATTGCATCAGGAATTCTTGTGGAGTTCCATCACCCTTGAATTTTCTAGGATCAAACTCTTTGGAAATCCTGCCGCATAGAATAGATTGCTTAGACTTGGCATCCCAAACGCTGACAGCTAGTTTCAACGGGTTCAGATTAGGTAAAGTGACTTCAAACTCTTCATCCCATTCAGGATTGGATGGTTCGTTCAAAGTTCTTGTTTTACCAATCAATTTCTCAGATACAAGGTCTGTTAACTGCACGTATGGGCGAGAAACGGCAGTCCTTTTGCCAGAGGCATCAAAATGTAACAAACTCTCTGCCCTCAACACTCTTACCGTGAACACATGACTTTTAGGCGCTGCGCTAGACTCGTGCCTCTTCTCATCTGCTAGTGCCGTTAAATCCACTACATTGCTACTATCAAGGATCGTGAGATATTCCTCAAACTTGGATAGATCATTTAATGCAACACATATCTCTTGACGAAGCTTGAAATTGGGATCGTACGAATTGTCATCCAATTCGTCAACTATAATCTTTGTCATCGTTTCAGCATACCTTAAAGCACCATTCGAAACGGCAGTCAAAAACATAGAATAAAAGTTGGCGAGCTGGAGCTTATTATTCCAGTCAAGATCGTTGATGGAATTTCTCAAATCGCCTATGAATTTGAAAATGTCTTTAGGTGAAGTGCTGTACTTCTCCTCTAGTTCCGGCAAGAACTTATCCACATTGATGGAACTATCAACTAGCTCCCTTACAGTGGTATCCATGAGTTCCGTATGTCTAAGCACTAGAGGATAAAATATTGATTCCAATCTCTCAATAACGATATTGGGGTTCTGGAGGGACCTGTAAAGCTCCAAGAAGTTTTCTTTATTACTGTTTTTAGTAATTTGTATCTTTAAAAAGTCTGTAAAGAACTTAATATCCAAACCACCAAGTACAATATTTCGAAAAACCGAGTACATTTCTTTCATCGATGCATAAATCGAGGTTTTACCAAGAACCAAGTCGTATAATGCGTCGTCGTTGTTTTGAGTAATGCGCTTCAATACTTGTAGTGAATCGCATGAGAAAAAAGTAAGGGTGACCACCGTTGATACCTCTGCTACTCGTAAGGAGCCTGAAATCGACGTAGGGAACTTTTTTGAAAGATTCTCACAATCAGTCATGATTGATTTGATTAATTTTTGCACATCCTCGATTTCCAAATTTCTATCTCTGGGTAACCGTTTGAATAAATGCTTGTAACGGGCTAACGATAGGTTTTGCAATGCATACTTGAGCCGCTGTTCCCATTTCTTAGTTAAGCCCGACGACTCCAATCGGCTATAAAGGGAATCGGACTCTATGAACTCGCGCAAGAAATGAAAGTATTCTATGCTTGTTGATTGCTTGCTGTTGTATATGTCATAAATCAGGTTCTTGATGGACAAAGCAACCTTATTGTAGGTGAGGGTCAAGTTCTTGGTCCACTCATGCTGATCTCGGATTGTCCACCCCGACTTATCTTCCCATGTCAAATTCCCCTCTTGCAATATTTTCTTACAGATATCAAAGACCCTGACGGCTTTTGAAACGTCAAACAAATAGTATTCATCAAGCTTGACGTCGTGGTCGTATATGTTCATGGCAGTGTAGTACGCAACAGCTTGTGTAGGCTGATCAATAAGCCATGTGGCTTGTATTAGACGCAACAAAGCCATGATTTCCGAGGAAAACAATAAGCCAGCTCCATTATCTGCTAAAGGAGCTGCTGAATTCAAGCTGAGCCTGATTAATTTTATGTAATATGCAAATACCTGGGAAGTTGGAGGAAGTATGTAAAACAGTTCCCCAGATGGTAGCGGTGCTATCGATATGAGTTTCATCAGATCGGGGACTTTATACTTGTCCAACAATCGAGTACTCTCTTTCGTTTGACGTGCTTTCCAACGCTCGTAGCCCTCGTTGGTACTGAATTTTCCTATACTCATGTTCTCGTCATTCAAGACTAGCTGAATGTCCTTGTGGAACGCCTTCGTCAGAGTGAACTCCTTCAATCGTACAAAATCGCGCTGCATGGTATCTTTATCCTTGGAAAACAACCGCGATAAAAGCAGTACGGTGGCTGGATCCAAATCAGACACATTATATGACGGCTTCACGTACTCGACTGCAGCATCGACCTGCCACGACAGTCGTGGATTGAGTGTACGTTTACTCTCTTCAAGCTTGGCGATGATTGGCTCTCTATTTCTGTCATTTTTGAGCAAGCTTATGACGATTTCCACAAACGTGATGGTGTGATCGGCTACCAACCGGTTGATCTGCTTGCTGTTTGTGATGTTGCTGGTGGTGATGATACGAGTTGCGCAATGGGCAAATCTCGCGACCAATGCAGCCGGCTTCATCTCCACATTGAAATTGGGCCCACACAACTCGGTGTAAAATCGGAGAAGCGAGTTCTTTGTTAAAGTATCGTAGCTGACTTTCAGCTTGTTGAGAGCTATAGCTTTCAACTGCGACTTCAAGCTTTTCATCAAGTAGGACGGCAACGCCACATCTGGCACGGGACTGGCGGCCCTATATATGGGCACACGGAACCGTGCTTCATTGCTGTACTCTAGAAGCACCACCTTTAACACGGCCTCGTAGAGCTTTTGCACGTCAACATCTTCTAGCTGGGTTGATCTACTCAGCACACTGGCATTATCCTTAGTGTCGCTCATTCCAGGTGGTGCATTGACTGTCGATGTCGTTTCCATGCACGCGAAAACACCGACTATGAACGTGTGGGGTGCAGCGATGAGGTTCCTAATTTGGCCCGAGATCAGACATGTTGAAAAGTGCATCAGATTTATAAATAAACAAGCAGCTGTGTGCAGGAACACAAAAATATTATCCACGTATATTACACTTATTACTTTTTATACACACTCACGGCTACTCTTCCGAGCTGACATCGTCGTCGTCTACGTCGTCGTCTACGTCATCCTCCTCTTCCTCCTCCTCTTCATCCTCGTCCTGGTCAACGTCTTCCAGATCGCTGTCCACGTATTTCTTTTTCAGCGGTTCCTTTTTCACCCTGGTTTTTGCAGCATTTCCGTTCACTTCATCAGGCTTGAAAATGTGTGCCGAAAGTAACTTGTTCATCTCGAACGCGCCTACTGTTCCTAGAAAAATAGCACGGTTAGTATGTAGATACAAGGTGTGTCTGGCAACGCTGTTTGTGTATACGTACTCTTTTTGAAGAGCTTCTGGAACTTGTCGTCGCACACGATGATTCGCTTATCCTTGGGGTCTTGCATGTCGTGCTCCTTGATGTACGCCCACAAGAACTTGACTACGTGTGGCCGAGGCAATTTCGCAGCTCCCACAATGGCCTGCAAATCAGGCGAAAGGAGCATTTCTCGCATAAACACATTATTTTCCGTGGACCGCTTCTTTTTCACCGCCTTGGTGGGTTTTTCCGCAGTTCTTTTCCGGGCCCTCGCTATAGGGCCGCTGGTTTCTGCTCTCAGAAGCCTGGCCGCTAGTATGGCATCCAGCCTTTCTATTTCCGCGCGCCTCTCCTTCTCGGATTTGGCTTCCTGTTCTCTTTTGCTCACTAGATCGTAGTACTGGCCCAAGATGACCTCGTTGATCTCTTTCTGACCCGTTCGTTAGTAGGGCCCCTAATAATGCTGCCTGTGCACTACTTTTTCGCTGTCGTATACGTACTTTATGGTCCTGCAAATTGACGCCAAAGAGCTCCTGGAGCGCATTGCGGATGCGCTTCACCGTTATCTGCTCCAAATCAGCAACACTCAATATAGCCTGCACTAATGTTAGCCTTTGCACTCATAGAAAATGTACCGGGGGTACGGGGGAGCGGGCGTGGAAACCCCCTCTTTATACGCGGGATAACTTACATCGATTGTCGGGAGATACTTGTCCGGATTGTAATCGTCACTCATTATACTGGTGAAGCGGTAATTGAATACTGGTGTGTTCAAGCCGTGATCAAACCCCTGGTAAAATAAGGTGAGCGAGACCGGAATTGTGTGCAGGTTATTTCGGAGTCGTGCATGCGTCAGTGTACTGTACACAAGTTGACGTATTTTGCAGCACTCGGTGCCTATTTATAATCAGGACCAGTGTAGCTTTAATTGCTGCGTTTCGCTGGGTCCTACAAGGGTATAACTGCAGTCACTTTTACCCGTGTATTGCAAACTTAGTCTACGGTTCGGTTTGACCATGGGCGGAGTGTAATGCTTCTAGCTATGCAATGCACTGTGTGCAGTCCAAATAATTACACGGCCCTGGTGGTGTAAGAAATTACTCTGTATTACGATACTCTACAAAACATATGCTACTACCTGGAAAACGTATATGTACACTATGCAAAAATGAAAGATTTGAACGCAAGGTCTTGGTTTAGTTGCCTTGGTTCTTAAGATTTCTCTTATGCTGCAACTCATTCTTCTTCACCAACTTCTTTCTTTCAGCACGAGACAATGTTCTTGGGTCTATTAATTCCTTTTCTGTGTTCTTCACTTTATCGTCGACCTCGACTAACCACTGGTTATCAAGATCCTTGTTTTTACCCTTGTAGCCCCACTTAGGCACCCATTCACCACTATCTTCATCATACACCATTTTACCATCCTTGGCCTTGGCCTTGATACCCTTTCTAGCAGCAAATTGCTCCCATTTAGTTGGTGCCTTGGCCTTTGGTACTGGCTTTTCTCTTGGTAATTGCGTGGTTGGCTCTGGTAACTGTATCAAAGTCATGGTCGAGTTTTGACCTGTGGATGATCCTTGGCTGTCAGTAGTGGTCTTTACAGGCAAAGACAATATCTGGTTTATTAATAATTGCACGTTATCTCTGGTGACGGACTGCAAATATTCTTCTCTTTCATTGTCGCTCTGCAATTTGCTATTGTCTAATGGGTTTGGATCAAATGTGGCCAAGTTACCTAAATCGTAGGTGTTGGGTATAGGCTTTTCAACAGTGATCGGTTTATATTCCTTTTCTTCCGACATCTTGTTTATTGTTTCTGTATGTGGTTACTAGTTTTACTTGTCAAGTATACAATTCAGTATAGAAATGTTTTAGTGATGAGATGTTAGCTCAAAAAAAAAAATTTCTGATTGCGACATAACCCCAGATGGCGCGCGACACATAAAATGTCGCACTATCATAGTCGTCTTTTTTTTGCAGCATTACCTTAACTATGGGTACTCTGTATAGAGCTTCTCCATATCCACAAACACGCCAAGCTCATCACCGTTATCGCACCTCCAGCCATGACTATGTGCTTGATATTTTCGTAATCTGCCGGTTCCGGTTCCTTTTCCAACCCGGGTGTGGCTGAACTGGGTAATTTGGCAGCATCCACAAGCTGGATGAAAAGCTCGTGGACGGAAGATGACCAAGCAGATGATATATGGACAGGAGAATCCAAATACAAATCTCTGGTGTAGTTTTCAGGCTGCACATCACAACGCTGTTCTTGTTTATCCAAATCAGCCTTGAGAGCCACGAACACACACGGAATCTCACTTAACTGTGCCGCGTACTTCTCTCTTAAATCGACAAGATACTGGAATGATTCAGGATCTGACGAGTCGTAGCAGTAACATATGACGTCACATTGGTCCAACCTGTCTTTATTGTCAAGAATTGCTGGTTCTAACTCACCTAGCTCTTCCAAGATTAAGTAGCACTGTTTCCCTCCTCGCAACTCGATATCCTTGATACAGAGTCTTGGTTGAATGGTGGGTGAGTATGACTCACTATACGATCCTCGCAAAAACAGTTCTAGCAACGAACTTTTCCCTGACTGCGGTGCACCTAGTACAAAGCAGTTGAAAACATTTCTATCGTTGACACTCTGACGATAGAACTTGCCTTGTCTCTGTCTTCTTTTTCTTGGTTTGGTCACCTTAAGTGCCTTCACCGAGGTGTCATCATCAAAGCCCAAATAAGCCAAATAGACCAACGTCGACTTGTAATCCAAAAAGGTGGTCAAATTCCACTGGGCCAACCAGCCCTGCAAAGTAACATATCCTTCCTCGTTACAGACCACTGTCGACGGAAACTGTGACTCCTGCCATATCTTCGGTATACCTGGTGTAGGAAGGAATAGATTAGTGAGCTCTTCTTCGTTCAATCCACCATCATTATCCTTGTCGAACTTGATAAACAAATCCACAAAGAATCGATAACCAGCAGGGCTTAATTCTACACTCGAATTGGGGTTCACGTCAAGTTTGGGGAACAAGAACTTATCGCTTAACGATAGTGAGTTTGTATAGTGGAAAGCCCGTAATATTCCCCATATGGTCTCGTGACGACCTGCTTCTGCGTATATCTTGTTGAGGAGAATGAAGCCATCCTCGGAAACACCCTTTTTCCCTTCGCTATAGAGCTTCTTCTGTATGGCGGCGATGATATTGGTGTATTCTTCCTCGGTTGCTTCCTGGTTGAAACATTTCTTATGCAAAGCCGATAACTCCTTAAAATTGAGGTAGCCATCCTGATCTTTATCACACAAGAAGAAGACCCTCTTAAGGGCTGCGATGGCTGCGGGCTTGAGATTACCCTCCTTGGAGTCGAAAATAGCCGATATGGGATGCGTGATGGCTCTTTGACAGAGGTAAAACGCTTCAACTACGTTGTAGTTGGATTTTGCACTGCTTCGTATGCACGCCTCTATTTCCTTGAACTCTTTTATGAGAGGAATGAACTCGTCCGAGTTCTGCGTCTTTAGGAGCGATTTGCCCACTAGATCGGATTTATTGGCACACAACACTATAGGGAGATTCACCCCCATGGACCGGAACATGAGCATCCAGTGCAAAGAGATACGCTCATACGTGTAATGGTCCAGGTATACCAACCAGATAACATCGGCCCGCTTTAGCTCCTTCTGGAGATTGGGCTTATCGCTGGAACTGGTATCAATGATAACTGTTTTGGAGGGTATGTACTTCAGCACCACTTTCCCATTGGTCTCGCTGTATCTGTCCTTTTTCGACGAGTTGCGACGTGACTTCTTGGTGGTTTTGGACTTGGTGTCGGGGTATTCCTGGAAGCTACTATCATAATCATCACCAGAAATGGTTATTGGCGGCAATACATCCTGAATTGACGGGATAAAGGACTCCTTGATGAGCGCAGCAATAAGCGACGACTTTCCCACCGCATCATCACCGCACACGACCACTCGTACGCTAGTTTGTGACATGATGGCTGGTGTCTGAAAACAGTAGCTCTATTATGGTGCTATATTATGGTGCTTATGTAATGATAGTTAGTATGCGCATAGCTAAAAAAAAAAGAGTGAAAATTGTTCGTTATAACTTCAGTGGATACCGATTTTAGTTTACTATAGAGCCAGCAGACTGTGTTATATAGCGGTAGCATATTAGTAGTAACGTATATACACAAGGATGCTCAGATCGTTTTTAACCCCCGTGAAAAGGGCCATTGTGGACGTCAAAACCAGTCCTGTGACCATGTTGCTCCAGACCAGAACCAAAACCAAAACCAACAAATCGGTGGCCAAAAGATTCATAAAAACTGGTACTGGTATCAAGAGAAAACAAGCAGGAAGAAACCACGGTAACGGTGGTTTCAGCACCCATTCGCTCCAGCATTTGGATACGTTTGTGAAGCTCAACGATAAGGGCAAACATCTCAAGAAAATCGCTAGTGTTATATAGTATAGAAGAGACGCTTGTACATAGTATTTAATATATTAGTAAATATGGGATTTACGATGTAGATAAGTGACGAACCAGAGACTTATTATTGTTACACATGTGTTGGTGTAAAGTGACAGTTACTGTGCAGTTGTAGTTCTACATCACTCTCTAGTTTACAATGGGCAGTACGTACAAAAAATGCATGATTTATGATTAGCAATTCTATACCACTACACTCTATTAAGATGCATTGATCTCAAACTCCTTCCACTCTTCGCCCACTTTCTTCAACTCAGAAGTGGGGAAATAGTGGTAGTTGGTCTTCAACGAAATGGCCAAAGGCACATTGTCAAAAGACATGAGTCTAAGCTTTATGTAACTGCCATCAGGAATGTTCTTGACCACCTCCATGAAAGACGTGATGTCTTTCGTTTCCTGGTCATTTACATGTGTTATGAAACTGTTAGTGGCAATTCCGTACTGATGAGCCGGACCACCAGCACTCTTTCTGGTGACATAGACCTCAGACGGAATCTCCACCATCAACTGACGCACACCAACATGAGGTGCTTGTAAAATAGCACCACACCAGAACACAACATGGGAAGTGTTCTGGCTGGCAGTATCCACGGTCAGCACCTCGACTTCCATCTCCTTCTTCTGTCTGATAATGCGGAAGTTGAGTTTTTCTTCCGTGTACATCGGCTGCAAATCCCTCATTCTGGTGACTATGTTGTCGTTGACGGTCAAGATGATATCACCGGTCTTCAAGGCGCTCTTTTCCTGGTTCAATCTAGGAGCAAAAACCCGTTCTACTGGTAGCAACTTGATTTCATCCTGACTGGCCTCTTCGAATTTCTTAATCCATGAATCGGGTACCCCTCTAGTTCTGGCCTGATAGATTGTTAAGGACTTGAATTCCGCTTCCAAGATCCTCAAGTTCTGTGGAATAACGTTTGACTTGAGCGACTCAATCACCTGCAATACATCTGTGACGTCCAATCCCATTCTGTACATTCTGTCATTGGTCTGATCACAGTTGGTTTCACCCAAGTAGGTCATCCAGAAGGCTCTAAGAGTACCGTCAGTGTCAGCCAATACCCCAGTATCGCATTCTAAGCATATCTTACTATCCATGAGAATGCACTCAAGGTTGGTTCCTCTGTATCTGGGAGATAATGAAGCTGGTGGCACGTTCAACGACGAAACTGCACTAACTCTCACATCATCAGTCACTAACCGCAAGTTGTAATTGTAGCCAATGAAGAAGGATTTGTCACCTCTCTTCAAAGGGGTTGTGCTGAACTTGGGCGTCTGCACATCAGCCAAAACAAGCGAGGGATCGTACTTGACGATGGCGTAATTCTGGTTAGGGTGGAGAAACACGACTTTAGCTGGAACATCAATGGACTCAGCGAAAATCACAAAGATGTCACACATGTCATGGGGCACAGACTTTCTGGACACCAACACATACCCGTTTTTGGCATCTACAACCACACCGTAGCAAATTTCCTTTCTGTTTGGATACGAGTCGAGCGGCACAGGAGCAATAGTTCTCACTTGCACAAACGATTTGACCAAGGAAGAGCATCCTTCATGAGCAAATGGGATATTTACATACTTTGCATCACGTGGTTTGATGGGCAAGGGATCCAATGCCTTTTCTTGGATATCAGTGAAGTCCCACAAGCCGGTCTCGTCGTTTCTGATGGCCAATCTGAAAGTCGATTGCCAGTGTCTTTCTATGTAGATGGTGTGGAAGTTCTCGGTGTGAAGATCAGACACGTGACGGTATGTAATAGGGATTCTCAGACGATCTGGAATTTGCTTCATTACCTCCACAAAAGTGTCCAAATCGGGTGTGGGTCTGTCGTCTACGGTTTCCAACAACCAGCCGCTTCTTTCCTGTGGAGCAAACTCAAACGACCCAGACGCATCGTTGATGAACACGCCTCTGATGGGGATGCAGTAGCATCTGGCTATCTGGTAGGAGAGGTTGTTGAACGAGGCACCTCCAACATCCACATACCGGTCAGGAGTAAAGGCATGCAAGTCCCCAATGGTAATGGTCCTGTGGATCACCTGACCTCCTCTTTGCAACTCAAAAGTCAACTCATTGCCGACATTCTGGTCCAAAATCTCATCCACCTTTATGAATGTCGAGATATGCTCGCCGTTGATGGAAATCAAGGTATCACCCTCTTTGATGTGCTCGTCTGCTGGGCCCTCTGGTAACACTAACTCAGCCACAAGCAAGCCGATTTTATTAGGGAAAAGCGCTCTTGCCTTGGCTTCTGCTTCGGAAGTCAAGCCCAATCTTCTGCACTCGTCAAAGGGCTTCAACTGCCACTCCACTTGTATGTCTCCTCTGGTGATTGGTTGGGATGTTTGGATGCACTTTAATGCTCTCAATGGTCTGTCTACTGGAAGGAAAAAATCGGTGGATGCCTCGGTAGAACCACCAGCCTGTAATGCCACCACGTCTCCATCATCGTTGACAACGGGAGAGCCGGAGGAGCCCCCCGATGCGGAAGCAGCAGCCTGGATATACTCGGTGTTAAAATCGTTATAAGTTAAACTACCGTAATCGGGGGCGTTTCTGTCCAATCTGGAAATAAACCCAGACAAAATAGACAACTTCTCACCGGCATCGTTACCGACAACTCGGATTTCGGTACCGACCTTGGCGAGGTCTGGCTTCAAGTTGAGATGTCCCAACTGGAGATACTTAACATCGGCCGGATCAAACTTCAAAAACCCAAAGTCGTGCACAGGATCTCTGTATATGGGCTTAACAGTAACCTCCTCGTGGTTGTCAAACACAGCGTATCCGCAAAAGGGTCCTGGACCCACCACATGACGGTTGGTCAAGATCAAACCCCGCGCAGAATCCACCACGAAACCGGTGGCTTCGCTTACGAGAGCCGACTCTGTATCGAAATTTCTGACATGCGTGAACTGGATGGAAACAACCGCGTTCACCACTTTGGTAATCGCGTCTTGCCACTTGCTGTTGTTGGTGGGGGAATCAAAGATGGGTTGGGGCGAGTCAGATATGTAATCGTCCTCGTCATCGGTTTGGGATGCATAGTTCTTTTTGACGTAGCTACCGTTCATGGACACGTCAGAAAGTCTTCTCTTGCTGGGTATGGTCGACATTTCTGATGCTGTGTTATTATGGGGTGTGTGAATGTGGATTATCTATTATTAGTGGAGTGCTGAAAAATTGGTAACCGTTATAGTTACTGCACTGGCACACGATACAAAAAGACGTGGAAAACAGAAAAAAAAAGTGCTAAGCGAAAATGCTGATGCAGGCGGTGTCTGGCGCTGCCTGTGTCCTAGATTAAGACCGATACAGTACCACTACTGTATATACGTGTTCCGTAACGTCCTATTCCTATCTACACCAAAACGCTACTAGATGTGAAAAAATAGCAGAGGAAGATCGCGGCCGTCCGGGTAACGCCGCAGCGGCTCAGCGGTCACGTGCACTTTGGTCACGTTTGAGCTGGTCACGTGCTAGCTCTCTGGCCCGCCGGCTCCACACCCGGTAGTACTGGTTCTGGCTGTCGGACTCGTACAATACATCGCCCTGTATCATTATGCCGGACTTCTCGAGTATGCCCCAGCCCGCTCCGATCCGGGCTTTTCCCTCTACCGAGGACTGGAGCTCGTCTAGCGACTCTTTTCCGTACAAGTACTTGTGCTCTAGATCCTTGACCCAGGACTCCTCTTTGATCCACGAGCCCACGATATTGCACCAGAGCTGGATGTTCCATTTGAGCAAGCCACCCTTCTGGTACTGGAAGAGGAGATTTACGAACTCCAGCTGGGCCCCGATCTTGGAGGTGAGCAAGACGTGGTTTATGCGCACGTACGCGGCGTGCACAATGCCACACGCGAGGAGCCACTCGCTTTTCTTTGCAAACTTGTGTTTGTGGATGAGAAACGTCTCGATCATCTTGGGCGACACGTCGGACGGTATGTAGAAGTCGTTGGCAAAGGTGATGAACTCGACGATGGAGACGTGTTTTTTGTCATATTTGTAGACTGCGGTGCCCTTTTCCGACTTGGTCTTTTTCGCAGGGTTGAAAATGGACTCGCTATCGTTGAGTTTGCTGGGCGTGACCAGTGTCTGGCTGGTCGGATCGGTTTCGGGGCTATCCTGCGCCTCTCGGAGCCGTTTCAAGGGTGACCCTGATGCGGGTTTATGGGGAGAATTTACCGGTTTTAGCGGCGAGTTGGACACTGATCTGGACTTGGCCGGGGCCTTCTTGGGCGTCACGCTTCCCTTCTGGGGACTGTTGCGGGGGCTGTTGGTTATTAACTCGGCTCTGAATTCTGCCAATAACTTGGATGCTATTTTGGGGGGAACCGGGATCTTCTTGGCTTCTGGTGCAGGGAGGGCCAACTTTTCCTGGTACTCCTCTACCGCCAAGTACGCGCATATATGGCATCTAGCGGCGGCTGCGTTATTGGGGAGTTTGGGTCGCTTGTGGTTGCTGGACAAGTATAGCGATTCCACGTAGTAGAGTAATTGGGGCGGCAAAGCGCCGTGAAACGTGGGTATGATGTCCTGGAGTGCCTGTTTGTACTGCGCAGAACTCATTTGTGGTGTTAGTGGGCGTAGTTTGCTAGCAAACTTGCGCTGCAAACCGGTGGTGTAGCCGGGCCCGCTGATAGAGGAGCCATATAGTGGAAAATGGGTGGTCACGTGCCACGGCCGGGTAACGTTTCGCACCAATTTTTTGAGCCAACCAAATCGGTACAATTGGCGCTTAGTGAAGAAAATAGGCACTTGTAGAGAGTAGCATACTGTACAAAGACACGGTTACAGGCCATTGCACCAGTGAAAAACCATACTACACACACATATTCCGTACCATGTTGTCTAGAATATCGGTAAAAACGGCACAAAAGGCCGGATTCAGTGGAGTCCGCATGCTTTCTGCCACCCCCATCGTTGCACAGTCGTCAGCAGTGGCTGATTTGACCACCCCATCATACACCGGAAAGGAAATCGTTTCGGGTGCTCCCAGGGAGATGGTGACCAGCAGAGTGGTCAGAATCTACCAGGAGGCGAAAGCCGCTACCCAATCGGGCCACCACAACGGCGCACACTGGAAGTTGGACTGGGACGTATTAGGCAAGGGTAACCGGTGGGAAAACGACTTGATTGGGTACCAGGGCCTGGCCGACTACATGCAGGGCACCATCATGCAGTTTGACACCAAGGACGCTGCCATTAACTTTGCCCGGCGCCAGGGTTGGGACCATTACATCCAGGAACCCAAAAAGAGACATTTCAGAAAAAAGGACTATTCCGCCAACTTTTACCACTCTGCTGGTCCTTTGAAGCATATCAGAACCAAGTAGGCTGCTGGAGGTATGTTTTACTGTTTCTTTCTAGGTGTGTTTTGGGTGGAGCACTGGTAGACGGTGCTGGCCCACAAACACACACGAAACTGCGTTCATTTTTTACTTTCTTGCATGTGTACACTACTTCATATTTATAGTAATAAACCAATTGACTGAGCTACCAGTAGAGTCGTGGGTAGCACTGTTCTGCTAACTTCACTAGGAGAAACGCTCAAGCAGTGCACGGTACAAACATGCCGCTAGACTGTCGCTACCATAAAACGAACCATCCACTACCACATGCCTCTGCACTAGCGTACCAGGATGGTAACAGGCCATTTCAGCGTATAGATAGCCGTACCAGCGGTAAGTACGAGATATTCGGTGCGCGCACGACCCACATCGCTGCCATCGCGTCTCGGTAAATTTTTCACCCAAATCCCCACCATGAACCACCACCGTCAATTACCCACCAAAGCCCACCCAGATCCTATTCCACCATGGCTGTCAATTCCACGTCCGCCACTGACAAGGCCAGCTTGGCTTTTTCGGAGCAACATTATTTCTCGTCGTACGACCATTTCGGTATCCACGAGGAGATGTTGAAAGACACTACCAGAACCCTTAGCTACCGGTCTGCCATGTACAAGAACAAGCATTTGTTCAAGGATAAGATTGTTTTGGATGTGGGGTGTGGCACTGGTATTCTCTCCATGTTTGCTTCCAAGTCCGGAGCCAAGCACGTGTATTCGGTGGATATGTCCAACATCATTGAGAAGGCCCAGGAAATTGTCTCCTTGAACGGCTTCGAGGACAAAATCACCCTCATCCGAGGTAAGTTGGAAGACATCACCTTACCCGTTGACAAAGTCGACATCATCATTTCTGAGTGGATGGGGTACTTTTTGTTGTACGAATCCATGTTGGACACGGTCTTGTACGCTAGAGACAAGTACTTGGTCGAAGGCGGTTTGATTTTGCCCGACAAGTGCAATATGTACATTGCCGGAATCGAGGATGGCCAGTACAAGGATGAAAAAATCCACTACTGGGAAGATGTGTACGGGTTTGACTACTCGCCATTCATCAACGTGGCTATGGTAGAGCCTTTGGTCGACACCGTGGACAACAACTCGTTAATCACTACCCCATACAAGTTTTTTGAGTTTGATATCAACACTGTGACCAAGGAAGAGTTGGCGTTCCACCGCAAATTCGAGTTGGAAGCCATCGACAACGAGTTGTGCCACGCCTACATTGTGTACTGGGACGCTATTTTCCCGGGTAAGGAGAAGGTCACCTTGCCCACTGGGCCCATGAACCACTACACCCACTGGAAGCAGACTGTCTTCTACATGGACCAGGTTTTGGACTTGAAAAAGGGAGACAAAATCAAGGGTAGCATTGCTTCTAGACCCAATGCCACCAATCCTAGAGAGTTGGATATTGAGATTGAGTGGGACGTCAAGACTGCCGGAAACGACAAGTCAAGAGAGATTAAGGGTAAATTTAACTACTTTATGCGTTGAGTACGCGCCACGTAGCATCATCTATATAGCATCTATACTTACTTCTACTTTCTTTCTTTGTATTAATAGACGGCACAAGTGAATCAGTCAGGCCCATTTTTTCGCAGTAATTCCCGTGTTTACGCAGTTTGCTCCATCTGCGTAAATCGTGGCACAGTTGTGCTCCTACTAATACCGCCCCTCTCTTGCCACTATTCCGCTGCACTGTATGCTCAGATCAGGTATCCCCGCTCTAGCCAGAACTATCCGTACACAGCGAGCACTTTACACCACCAAAAGCGCCATGTCCAAGTCAGAAGAAGAATGGAGGGCCATATTATCGCCCCAGCAATTCAGAGTGTTGCGGGAACTGGGCACCGAGGCTCCCTACACGGGAGAATACACCAAAACACCCGCCAGCGACCACGGATACTATGAATGCGTAGCCTGCAAGCAGCCATTGTACAAGGCACTGACCAAGTTCATCGCCCACTGTGGCTGGCCAGCCTTTTACGACGCCATTCCGGGGTCCATCACTGTGCACAGAGATTCGAGCCACGGTATGGTCAGAGAGGAAATGAGATGTTCCAAATGCAACGGCCACTTGGGCCATATATTCCGGGGTGAGGGGTATAAGACTCCGACCGACGAAAGACACTGTGTGAACAGTATCTGTCTTAAGCTTAATGCAGAGGATGTTAAGTGAATGTTGTATTGGGGTAAGTATAGGGGGGTAATCGGAGTTGGGAGTGTTTTATTTTATTGGTTTACAATGTAGTGGGTCTTCTTTAGGCCATAAATATCACGTGTGCGCTAAACAGTATAAAGGTAGACAAGTCTATTCAACTAAATAAGATATGGCACATAGACCGCTCTTCTCAACTTCTTGTACTCGTCGCCAAATGTCTTGAGGTACCTCTTGTGTTTCTTGACTGCCCACAAGAACATCTGGGTGGTGGAAATGGCCAAAAAGAGCCAGGCACTCCAGTTGCCCACCAAAACAGCGTAGGCCAACCAGGACAACGATTCAAACAAGTAGTTGGGGCAGCTGACCAAATTAAAGCCGTACCCGTACGGAATCACGTACTTCTTGGTGTCTTCTCCGCTTCTGAGGTTACTTAAAGTCAAGTGGGTGATCAAGTTTGACAATTCGGCGTACATGAAGAAAGCGGTGATCACGTAATTGACGTACGGAGGCAACTCATTGACGTAAAACACGTATTTCTGCCAGCCTTCACGGCTCGGGTTGCCGCCGTAGATGAAAAAGGAAATGTTGAACCCCGACAATATCCAGTAGTGGGACGAGTTCTTGAAGAGATTGAAAAAGGGCATGGTGGCATTGGAGAATTTGTGCACGAAAAACGACTCGTATTCCCGCTTGAGAAAGTGGGCCATCACAAAGTAGAACGCCAACGTCTGCGTCTGGGTATAGGTGCCATTGTTGAAGTAGTAGTAGAAGAATGGGTGGATCAATAAGGGGCCCAAGTATTCAAGCTTGAATACGGTTCTCCACGAGATCTGGGGCCCCAAATCTTTGACCGTCAACTGGACACTGGCGGTCTCCTTGGAAATGCCGTTTTGGGCAAAGGTCTTGCTGGTGTCAAGCGGCTTCTGTTTGTTGGTGGCAGAATCAAGAATAGTGATTCTGATTCTGTCAGGCGAAGTGTGGTTGGAGTGGGAAATCAAGTCTAGCAACTCGCCCACCGAGGAATCGACGGTCAATTCGTCGGTGGAAAGACCCTTTAAGCTCTTGGAGCGCGACTTTACTTCGATTGAAACCATGATGTCGCGTGGTGGTGGTACTGCAAACCCGTTTACTATGGAGAGCAACTAATTGTTGGGGACTAACTGTGAAAAATTCTCGTGACCCGGATCCTGCACACAAGAAACGCAGCAATAGGTTGCAAATTCAGGCCAAGATGATGCAACCGACTCCTTTTTTGGCATAAAGACGATCGAGGTTAACAGTTGCGTTGGCGCATATGTATGGGAGTGACGGTTGCTGGTTTTGTGAGGTATCGCTGGGTGTGCCGGTACGTTTCGGTGCAAAACTGTCTCGAAAACGGACATTTTCCAGCCGGATGGCGCTACCAAGCGGTGTCCGTCAGTTCTGTGCAACCAGCATTGTCTACCAAAGATCTCCACTGCCTTTTTCCGGCAATTACTCTGCCAGCATACCCGTATCACCGGCTACGGCGTACTAGGTCACATGACATATTTCTATTCTGTATGCAGGAAGACTCTAGAATATTCTTTTGGTGCGGGTCGTGTGCCTGTACACAAATTTTTCATGACTGGCCAAAGAGAATTGGATGAATCATTTGGGGTTACATCTCTGGTTGTAGCATACACTTACTGCAAGTAGCAATAGATTAATAATACACACCATGTCGAACTCAGATTGGGATTCCGTTACTATCATTGGTTCCAAGGCCAGAGTCGGGGGCAGTGGTCCTAGGGAAACTGTTGCCAGAACCTCAGCACAGTTGAACGCCGCCAGAAGATCTGGTGCCGTTGTGGGTACCGAAAAGAAATACGGTTCCACCAATACCAAGAGCAACCCCGAAGGGCAAAGATTGACCAAAATAGACGATATTGACGATGTTGTTGCTGTCAAGAAGGTCGAAGCCAATGTTGGTAAGGCTATTCAACAGGCCAGACAGGAGAAGAAGTTGACCCAAAAAGAATTGGCCACCAAGGTGAACGAAAAGCCTAACGTCATTAACGATTACGAGGCCGGTAGAGCTGTTCCAAACCAGCAATTGTTGGCCAAGTTGGAAAGAGCATTGGGTGTCAAGTTGAGAGGTAAGAACATTGGTGAACCATTATTTGCAAAGAAGAAGTAGATAGCTTAATTATTGTAATCACGTTAGTGTTTTTTTTATGGTAATGATGGGAAGGCTTTATTGAATATAAATTTTTTTTATCAAACCGTGTGTTGTAGTTGGTGGTAATCTGTTTCAGTTTCTTTGTTCGGATTCTTGTTTCCTGGTATATTGAAGTCTTCTTTTAACAGAGAAATATGTTTCGACAAATCAGTATCGATGAGTTGGGTGATATAGCATGTTATAGCATGTTGACCGTTATCTTTGCAGTTTACATGTGTTGAGACAGGTTTTGAATGTTCACCATATAGATGTACGATAAACAAAATGATTTCTTGAATTTTCGCAGTAATTTTTGCAATAGTTAGCCAAAACCAATAAATACGACTTTGGGCTGCACAGTGACGGCAATATAGTAAATAAACCATCGTATAGAGTACTTTCGTCACTTCTAGAAAAACCGAAATGCATGAAAGTGTTCTCCGCATCAACTCTTTTCCCGTAACTAAACGCATTAGTACAAAGGAGAATTGTTGGTCATTGTCTAGCAATTCTGTAAAGAATGCTATTATGGTCCGATCAGTTCCCCACAGTACTTAATCACATTCAGGAAGTGCATGCGTAGCAAGTTGTTTATTGGTAGCACAATAAACATCTGATTGTGCCATCCCTGTAAACCTCATCAAATTGACGGAGTTCGGGTTAGGTATGTGGAGAGAGGGGTCAAAGATTCTGTATTTAAAGTTAGATACTATGTAATACAATGGGAGCAGTAGCTAGTTACGAAGTATGGGGATATAGAGTTCCCATACCGATGGATTTCTTGCAAAAGATTCGAAGTGGGGTTAAATGATTCACTGCTCCAAAACTTTGTTTCTTTTCAAGTCACCTCGCTTTTGTTGTAAAAAAGTACGAGATCGTTTTCTTCTCTGTAGCTTAGGGTTAAGTTTAACGAGCCATTGGTGCTACTCATATCTGCTTGCAGCAGTTATCTGTCAAAAGATTATGACGAGTTCCGATAGATAAGATACACACAAGATACGAGGATTACACTGGCACATACAGAAGGTTTGACAAGAAAAAAAACGGAAGCTCACGATAAGATGATTCTATACATTCGTAGCAATATGGTAAATGTATGCGATTGAGTATAGCAGCCTCGCTCCAGTTATCCCTGAGCAGGGCGCATTTGTCGCTTAAGTTTCCCAACACAAAGAAAAATTAAAGAATTTGAATTGCTTTTTTCTCACTTATTCGGCGTTTTTGTAGGAAATTACCGGTATTCATTTTTAAGAGTGCATGTAGAGATGTGGAGCTAGTGAGATATTATTATGGCTTGTTTTTAGAGGCTAAGGGGTAATGGCTTCTTACTGAATACTAAACTGCTATCACAACTTTCTTCAATGTATAGAGTAATATAGCACCATGACAGCAACCACTCACGAAAGAAGCATGTAAAAAACTCCACTAAGTCGAGAAGTAAGGCATTTTAAATGATCGTCATTAAGCATGAATAAGAACAAAAATATAATTATTTTTCAGACCCAATTCACGGCGTTGCATATTTGCAATTTATGCTAGCAAAAATTTATTTAACTCTGTGTACTATCTACGGATGAGATGTTTCACTACTACCTGTGACGGAGGAAGCGTTCACAAAGCATTATCATCCCAGAACGTTACGATTTCCCCACTAATTTAGATAATTATCTTTGAAGCTCCGGTTTAGGCATTTCTTTTCAATTTTTTTTCTTTATCTCTGATTACTCCGAATATTTCTTATTTTGTGGTTTGCAATTATCAATATCAGCTCTAAGTTCTACGTTTCAAGTGTTATATAAACTGGATCAATTTCCCTTGCACCTTAGTTGTATTCTAATACACAGTATTTCATTATTCTAAATTTGCAAGTCTTTCTTTTTCAGCAAAATGAAGGATATTTCTGTCGTGAAGTCAGCAAGCTCAAGACAGAGCATATATAGATCAGACTCAGGTTATCCTGACTTGAGTATCTCTCACTCAAGAATAATAAATGTTGATGAAAAGACTGGAAAGTATTTATCCCCCAAGAATTCTAATTCTGATTCATTTGAAACATTTGACGATGATAAAAGACATGAATTGGAAAGAGGATTGAAATCAAGACAGGCTCAATTATTGGCCTTGGGTGGTGCTATCGGTACTGGGTATGTATAATTTTACAGGCATCCGTTAATTGTATTAAAAACTAACCAATATAGTCTTTTTGTGGGTTCTGGTTCCGCTCTTAGTACCTGTGGCCCAGCGGCATTGGTTTTGAGTTATGCCATTATGAGTTCGGTTGTTTACTTCGTCATGAACATGTTAGGTGAAATGACTACGTTCTTACCCTTGCCAGGGAATGGTGCTCAATCGTTTGTTAATGATTATCTCTCTTCTTCATTCGGCTTTGCTGTTGGTTATAATTATTGGTATGCGTTCTCCATCTTGATTGCAGCTGAAGTCACAGCTGCCGGTATTGTGGTTCAATATTGGATCACAAGTGTTAATATTGCAGTGTGGATTACCATTTTCTTAGCTGTTATAATAATCTTAAATATGAGTTCAGTGAAGTATTTTGGGGAGGCTGAATTTTGGTTCGCTTCTATAAAGTTAATCACTTTGACAGGCTTGATTATTTTGGGGATAGTCTTGTTCTTTGGTGGTGGCCCCAACCACGATAGATTGGGTTTCAGGTACTGGAAGCATGGTGCATTTTCGGAACATTTAGTAGGTGGTGGTACTGGCAGATTCTTAGCAGTCTGGACTGCAATTGTCAAATCTGGTTTTGCCTTCATTTGTTCTCCCGAGTTAATTGCCACAACAGGTGGTGAATGTAAGAAACCCAGAAGAAACATCCCTAAAGCTGCAAATCGTTTCATCTACAGATTGGCATTCTTCTACATACTCGGTACGTTAGTGATCAGTGTTATTGTTAAATCTAGCAATCCTGATTTATTGAGTGGAAGTGGTAATGCTGCAGCCTCTCCATTTGTTATTGGAATTCAGAATGCAGGTATTCCAGTTTTAAACCATATTATCAATGCTACCATTTTGACTTCCGCTGCTTCAGCTGGTAACTCATTCTTATATTCTGCTTCAAGAGCCTTATACTCTATGGCAAAGAGAGGTTTGGCACCAAGAATTTTTACTACAGTTAATAGATTTGGTGTTCCATATTACTGTGTCGCCATTTCTTCAGCCGTTGGTTGCTTAGCTTACCTCAACTGCTCATCTACATCTGCAAACGTTTTCAACTGGTTTTCAAATATTACAACCATCAGTGGTTTTATTAGTTGGATTTTAGTAGCATTTGCTTACTTAAGATGGAGAAGAGCCATCAAGTATTACGAATTAGAAGACAGAGTTACTTACAGAACCCCATTTCAACCTTATGGGGCATACTACGTCATTTTTTTCATCTCATTGGTCACAATCACCAACGGGTATGGTGTCTTTTTTGACTTCAATGTCGCCGATTTCTTAGCTGCTTACATCACTTTGCCAATTATCATTGCTTTGTATGTTGCCCACAGAGCCTATGATTACTTTAAGAACGGCGTTACTTACTGGGTGAACCCAATGGATAAGATTGACATTATAACAGGATTAGATTTAATTGAAGAAGAAGATGCTAACGAACCTGATCCAATTCCAAGAAATGTCTTCGAGAAGATTTGGTATTGGATTGCATGATATGATTTTCTTCATTTATTCATTTCAACTGTTCTTATTATATATTCCTATTCTTAGTTTTAATTCTTACGACTTTTTCTCTTTTTTGATAATTTTAAATTGTATAGTCGATCTAACAGTATTTGTGGCTAGTTGTGAATATCTACTGTAGTCGTTATATAGTAAGTGATGCAAAAAAAATAGTTGCAACTACAACAATCCTCAGTCTTCGCAGCGACATTTTTTTTAGAGATGGGATACAAAAAAAAATTTATATCAAAACTTTTCAACTATTGGGCTATTGCATATATAATAGGTAATAATCGATCATGTCTAGTTTGAGTCAACAGTTGAAGTCTATCAACGATAAGACTGCTTCTGTTGCTCTCGACAGAAAAACGAGATCACAGATCCACTCGAGATCGCTTATTTTTGATCCCAAAGTTGCATCTACTCAGGACTTTGATTATCTTTACCAAATCGGTTTAGAAGGTTTAGAGGAATTAAGTGAAATTGACAGCAGATTCAATCGTTTCAGACAAACATTGTTTTCAGACACTTCTTTGAGTTTTGACAGAAACACCCAAACGAAAGAAACCGTTACCCAAATTGAGAAGTTTATAGAGGGATTCTTGAACTTGGCTTCACCATATTACTTGTTGACTCCAACCATCAAAGCCTTGGAATGGCTAGTCAGAAGATTCAGTATTAATATTCATAACCTGGAACACCTTTTGTTAACTGCATTACCATATTACAATGACCAAATTTTCGTTAAGATCTTGAATGTCATTCCAAAGAATCAATTTCCTAACATTTTCCTGTCATTAATAGGATTTAAAGATTCGTTGAAAATTCCCCCTTTTAATTCAATCTTAAAAGCTTTTATTAATGATTTCCCTTTGTTTAATTATTACAGTGAATATTTTCTTGAACAAACGAAGAATGGTGTTGTTTTCAAACAACAGCTTGTATTTTATTTATCTGTCACGATTCAAATATTAGCATCATTATCCAAATCGTTAGAAAAGCTTAACGAGATATACTTGCCTTTAGTATTAAAGGTTGTCGGGAATTTATTGTTGTCTTCTAAGAGTATTTCGAATGTCTCCATCAAGGATGACTTACGTTTGTCTGCATATTCTATCATTTCAATTTTAAGTTCAATTTTGCCTTTATCATTTGATTTGATCCAGTCATTAACGGAATCTATTTTACAAGACTCATCTGCCTTTGATACCAACTTAGTTAGACAGTCACTTATTGTGTTGGGCCAGTTATGGAACTTCAACAATCAAAGCGATGAGTCTTTGATTACTAGCGAATTGAACTGTTTTAAAAATTTATCAACAAATTTATTAAGCCACGAGACATTAATCAAAGAATTGATTAGTGAAAATTACAAATTGTCTAAATTCTTGATTGCCTATTTTGTAAACTCATTTCCAAATTCAGATTCATTAAAGGTATTGAAATTAATTCCCTCCACTGATAGTCTTAATAATGTTATTGTCAAGTTGATCTTCAAAAATATCGATTCGACAGATGAACAAACTAGGTTGATTTTGATCAGCATCGTTGATGAATCAAAAGCCTTACTTGAAATTTTCACTAAGGACCAGCTCGAAGAGTTAGAAATGAAGTTAATGACTACTTTTGGAAAACTTCATGACGAGCAAGAATTTGAATTTGAAGGCAGCGAAGAAGATAACGCAGAAATTGACGACGACGAGACTGCTATTGAAAGTATTGATAGCGTTGAACCAACTTCAATTTCATTCCTTTTATCTTCTAGCGACGAAACATTCTACAGTTTAGTACACATTTTATTGAATAATATTCGTGGAGTTGACAATACCAGATTGCAGAAATCGATTGTTGCGAAGTTCTCGAGAAGAGTGTTTTCGTCAAACGAGTCTTCAATCTCATTCTTAATTAGATTGTCATTGACCACATCAATCCCAATCTCTGTTGCTGTTGCAGCAATCAGAATCTTAAAATTAAGATTGAAGGATATTGCATCTCAAAAGGCATCAAGTACTACTGACTTTTATTTGCTCATTCCAATATTATTATTGGGTTTACATGATTCAAGGGCAACAATAAGACAGGGATTTGCTAGTTTGTTATCGATCGTTAGAGACGTAACTAAAGAAAACCATGAAGGAAAGAAGAGAGTTAAATCTGTCTTATTCATGGAGACTGAAATTTATAATAATATCGAACCAAGCAAAAGAGCAATTGTCCCACCAAATGATGCAGTGATATTATGCGATTTGATTTTTGAGAATATCGAAGATGTCGCTCTTACTGCAACGGCATTGAATAAAATATTATTTGACAAGGTATTCAGGGCTACAAAGAATAATCTGAAAAAATTCGGCCAATTAATTTTGAAGACATTTATATTGAACCAATGGTCATTGGATTTCTTATCTATTGTTTTCAAATACAACATCTGGTCGATCGTCGCAAAAGAAAATGAAATTGGTACTGATGATAGATTTTTCTTTATCGATCATGATTTAGCTAATTACCTTAATAATCGTCAAGGTTATATCAACCAATGTCAGAAAGCCAAATTAGATTTCTTTAAATTAGAAGAAAGTATTGTTGGCTTAATTGGTGGACTTAGCAGCAATGACAAAAACTCAAACAAGGAAATTGAATTAATAAATCATGGATTAGAAAGCAGTTCTGTTAACTATCAAATTTTAGTTAATAAGAGACTTGCAACAGTTTTCGATCACTTTAGTTCAACTGACTTAAAATTGAAGATTGTCAGTAAATTAATTGAATTGCTAGTTGGTGAACTGAATATCGAAATTGACGCATTAGACGCTTTGCAGAGTTTAAATATTGGCCAAGACTTATTCTTAGGTGCTTTGGGATTAGTTCAGATTGGCACTCAAATTCCTGAGCAAGGTTTAGCTAAAAGAAGAAGAAGATCGTCAAACTCCACCAAACAAGCAATGGCCAAAGAAGATGTCAGCAACATTGCTGGTGTTCACTTAAAGAAATTGACCGTTGTTTTAGATATTTTGGAACATTCATTAAGGAATAAATCAGACAATTTGGGTCATCCAGATTTGTTGAAGGCATTATTCAAAATTTTAACAGATTTAGATTATTTAGGCAATGATGGAAATTTGCCAGTTTTATATGCTCAGGAGACATTAGCCAACTGCATGTCTTTGGTTATTGCAAATATGAAGGCTAGTGAAAAACAGTTCAGATTTGATTCTAATTCAATTAGAGCTGATTTGATCGTCAACTCTATCAGAACATCGCAATCTCCTCAAGTTCAAAACAGATTATTGTTGGTAATTGCTGAATTGGCTTCTTTGGCTCCAGAGATAATCTTGCATTCAGTTATGCCAATATTTACCTTTATGGGCGCACATACTATTCGTCAAGATGATGAATTCTCGAGTCTGGCATTACAACAGACAATTGCCAAAGTTATCCCAGCTTTAGCCACAAATGATGGTTCTACATCAATTCCAAATGAAATTGAATTTTTGTTAACGAGTTTCGTGACTGCCTTCCATCATATCCCAAGACATCGCAGAGTTAAATTATTCACTACTTTGTCGAAAACTTTAGGCGCCGAAAATTCATTGCACACCCTTTTGTTTTTAATTGGTCAACAGTATGTCAACAGTCCAAATAAAACAAAGAGCTCAGAATGTTTAGAATTTACAGTGTCATTCCTTAAAGGATTTAATGCGATGGAGCAATTATCCGCATTGAACGGCTTCACTGAATTATGGAAATTGATTCCTAATAAACCTCTTGATCCAAAATCTGAAGAATACATTCGCTTAAGTACCAGATCAATTTATGGGGTTTCAATCTTGTCCTTGTCCGAACAAGGTTTGATAGATTTATCAGCTGGTTTATTATCCTTCCTTGAACAAATCTTAAAGGAAGAGGTAGTTACTTACAATACTTCAAGCTTGAAGACCAAAATTGCTTTAGTGTTAATGGATTCTGATGTACCAGATTCCGAAGTTCATCAACTTCTAAAACAGTTTAGTAATGTAACTTCCTTCATTATTATGAGTTTGGACACATTTAACGATTTGACAATCATTTTGACCAAATTGTACAAGTTATTGTCAACTTTTATGGATTTGCTACCATTAAACCACTTTATCGATTCTATTATTGAATTATTAGATGTCGAAAACTTGACTGACTCCGTTTCAATCAAGGTCGCAAGAAATTTTGTTATTTTAGCTGGTTCCAAATTCGAAAATGAGTTGAGCACTTCAAACATCACTGAGACAGTGAGATCTTCGGTCATTGACAAATTATTGCCAATTTTGATTAAAGGAATTAAAGCTAATATTCATGTCGAATTACAACAATCATTCTTGAACACTTTTTCTATCATTATTAACAAGTTTGGTTCAGAATTAGTGGTCTCAAACTCAAAAATCTTAATGGATGCCTTAGTAGCATCAACATCCGAGCAATGTTTGTTATCGTCTAATGTTGAAGTTATAATTTCTTCTATTAGCACAATCGGTAATATTATAAATATCCTTGGAGTTAAAACAATTGGATTATTCCCTAAAATTTTACCACCAACTTTGAAGATATGGGAATCGACTGTCAGCTCAGAGGACGAAGAAAGTGCCAAGTTGCTTCAAACTTCGATTATTGTGTTGCTTTCCTGTTTGATTAGAAAATTGCCAGCTTTTATGACAACTAATTTGGACTCAGTTTTGGTAACCATTTTAACTAGTGATCTAGTAGATAATGGTCTTAGAGCTACAGTTTTGGAGCTCATTGTTGGCCACATTGAGTTATCGCAAGTGTTAAAATCATTGACCAACGTATGGATTGCAAAGAAATTTTACACCAATGATAACGCAGGAAGTCTTGGATTGTATTTGAAAGTTTTGGAATCTACCATTCAGAAGATTTCCAAGAAGGGTGCTATTTCTCAATCTACAGTATTTATCAAATGGTTCATAAGTGCATTGGAGTTTAGACACTATGTTGAAACTGCTGGTAACGATAAATTTGACAATAACACAATTTACAGATTGGAAGGTGCCTTCCATACATGTGCTATTTCATTTGTTATGAAATTGAATGATAAGAGTTTCAGACCATTATTTGCAAACTTGGTTAGATGGGCTGTCGATGGAGAAGGTGCAAGTAAAGAGTCTCAAAAGCCTGCCAGATTACTCGCCTTCTTCAAGTTCTTCAACAAGTTGCAGGATCAATTAAAGAGTATCGTGACTACCTACTACTCATACTTGATTGATGCCACAGTGGCTCTCTTGAATCAATTTTCCGGTAATGAACTCAAAGATATCAACTTGAGAAGAATTTTATTGACTTCGTTGAATTTGTCGTTCAAGTTCGACCAAGACGACTATTGGACTCAACAGGGTAGATTTGACAGTATCTGTAGACCTTTGTTGGGACAATTGATAAACATAGAAGACAACATTGGCAAATATTTGGTTAAGACCATCACTTCCTTTATCTCCAACGTTGCTTCTGACGAATACAACGAAATATTGATCAACGAGTTGATCAAATACATTTCTAACGAAACAGGCGCCAACTTGTCCAGCACCAAGATCTGGGCCATCAGAGCGTTGAAATCCATTTTCCAGAAGATGGGAGAACAGTGGTTGAGCTACTTGCCAACATTGATTCCGTACATAGCCGAATTATTGGAGGACGATGACGAGTCTGTTGAGTTGGAGGTCAGGACAGGGCTTGTGAGAGTCATCGAGGGCGTTCTCGGCGAGCCATTAGATAGATATTTAGGTTAAATCTTGTGTAGCTAATGAGAGAGTTAACTCGTGAAGAGGTTGCAAAATTAGGAAACCCGGTTAGGGCACGACCGTTTTCTCCACGAGTCGTGCACCGCTCACCAAAAAATTCGACTTGTTTCTGGCGGTTTCTACCAAAAAATTTCACTGAATCGTAAGAGCTTTTGATTTGAAGCTAGTGTAAACGTATAAGTCCACCCAACAATACTACGGAAATGGTATGTGCATATTGACGAGGATAGAGGAGGATATGTTGACAATTTTTTTGGTGGTCAACAGAATTGTCGGGCCTGGCAACAGGCAATAAAAGAGCTTTACTAACCTATTTACACAGTCTTTCTTAAAGAACGCCCAATCGTTGAAGCCATTATTTGACAGAGTCTTGATTCAGAGATTGAAGCCAGCCACCCAAACCGCTTCCGGTATCTACATTCCCGAAAAGAACCAAGAGAAGTTGAATGAAGGTACTGTTGTTGCTGCTGGTCCAGGTGTCTTCAACACCACCACAGGCCAGCTTATTCCCACCAGCTTGAAGGCCGGTGACAAGGTGTTGTTGCCATCGTACGGAGGCAGTCCTATCAAGGTTGGTGAAGAGGAGTATCTCTTGTACACCGACAAGGAGATCTTGGCCAAGATCGAGAACTAGTGCAGTTTCGGCCCTACCCCCTGTATATACGCCGTAAGTACTCAAGTGTATATAATGTAGTACGTACTTAATGCACTGATTGCCAGTGAGATCGAGTAGTAGCGTGGGATTAGATGGAGTGTCAGAATAAGAGTGTTGGGATTACAGGAGTGGTGGGATCAGCCGGGCGCAAGAAATGGCTGGAGTGTCAGAGCAGATTCTACACAAGACTCAGCTCAGTATGAGACATCAGCTCAGTATGTACCAGGAATCCACAGGCAGACCAAACGTGAAATGTAGAGCCGGTGATACCCGCTGCGTCTTTGGCTACTTGCTACTTGCAGAGACCTGCTTCTACTCTGCTGACTGTTCTGTCACAAATGGAACACACAGAAGACAATTTCTAACATACCCAGTACCTCTTACAAGCTTGCTGGCCATCCCTCCAGCCTGCTTCATGGCGTAGAGTTCTCTCATAGGCGCCGATTACGCTGCTTACAGGCCCACTACAGATCTGTCGCTTTAGCGCAGCTTCCTTAGCGCTCTCTCCTATACCCACTGTCTACAGCCACATCCGGTTCAGCTGGCCCGCTATAAGCCCCAAAGGGCTGGATACCCGCTACCGGTGCGTTCTCTACAGCCAGAGCATCCATATCTAATACACTACAACTACCACGCGCCACACAGCAAAACGCCTACAATTGCGCAATAAACCAACACAACCTCACCACAACCGCACCAGCTGCCCCCACATGCCACCAGAACCGCCCACACCCTCCCCTTCAACCCCCCTGGCAAAACAGGGCCATCCACCAGGCCATAACCGCCCGCAAAAAAGCGTCCTGCACACAGCAGATCGCATTTTTTCCCAGCAGTCACCACCCAGCCCACCAGGCTTATCTATGGGGGAAACGGGCCCATCCCCAGGCCGGTGGCGCAAACACAGGTGCAGCGCCGGATCCAGGACCCTTACACACCCGCGAGCCGATCCGAGACCATGGCCGAAAACAGCAGTGCCAGATTTGCCCAGTTCAAGTTGGTGCTTTTGGGCGAAAGTGCGGTGGGGAAGTCCTCCATAGTGCACCGGTTCGTCAAGAACACGTTTGACGACATGCGCGAGTCCACCATCGGAGCCGCGTTTTTGACCCAGTCCATCACCTTCCCGGACTCCAACACCACCATCAAGTTCGAGATCTGGGACACCGCGGGCCAGGAGCGCTACAAGTCGTTGGCGCCCATGTACTACCGCAACGCCAATGCGGCGCTCTGCGTGTACGACATCACCTCCCGCGCCTCCTTCAGCAAGGCCCAGGAGTGGATCAAGGAGCTCCGCCGCCAGGCCGCGGAGGGCATTGTGATTGCGTTGGTCGGAAACAAGCTCGACTTGGCCGACGACAGACAGGTGGACGCCAGCGAGGTGCAGGAGTACGTGCGCGAGCAGACGGCCGAGGACGACACCAGCCGCATCCTCACGGCCGAGTGCTCGGCCAAGTCCGGCGACGGCGTGCTAGACATCTTCAATAGCATCGGCCGCGCGTTACCGTTGGAGGAGGTGATTTCCGCCGCCGCCGCCCGCGGCCGGCCCGGGGCGCGGGCCCAGGGCGGCATCGACTTGGCCCGCGCCCGGCGCCAGCAGGTGGCCCAGCAGAACAGCTGCTGCTAGCGGGCCGGTGCCGGTGCTGGTGTTGTGCGGTCACGTGACGCGCGCTACCACGCGCACCGAAAAAGTTGGTCCCGCCCCCCACCGGGAGGTCCCCATTTAGTTAGTTTCAGAGTTAGGTTAGTGTGCCAGGTTAGGTTGAGTTGAAGTTCGCATTCCCGTAAACAGACCCGTTTATAGAGGCCTTGGTTGTATCTACTGTTAGACGGTGTACATAGTGTTTAGCCATATACGTATTTGCAGCGCCCTGTGTGCAGGAAGTAGGCGCGAGGCCGGGTAACCGCGCCGCTCTTGCGCAAGACTTGTGCCGCGCACGACGGGAAATTTTTTTTCCACTGCTCGTCTGCTATAAAAAAATTTTTCACTTGTGATGCACCACTTGTAGTCCACTTACTTCTCCATCATTAACACATATTGTTAGCTATGTCTGCTCGTCCACAAGTTTCTGTTGTTTCCACCGCCGGTGAGTTAGCCTCCACCCAGTTGCCTTTGCCAGCTGTCTTCTCTGCTCCAGTCAGACCAGACATTGTTCACTCTGTCTTTGTCAGAGTTAACAAGAACAAGAGACAAGCCTACGCTGTCTCCGAAAAGGCTGGTCACCAGACCTCCGCTGAGTCCTGGGGTACCGGTAGAGCTGTCGCCAGAATTCCAAGAGTTGGTGGTGGTGGTACCCACCGTTCCGGTCAAGCTGCCTTTGGTAACATGTGTCGTGGTGGTCGTATGTTTGCTCCTACCAAGACCTGGAGAAAATGGCACGTGAAGGTCAACCATAACGAAAAGCGTTATGCCACTGCCTCCGCCATTGCCGCTTCTGCTGTCACCTCCTTGGTTTTGGCCAGAGGTCACAGAGTCGAAAACGTCAAGGAATTGCCTTTGGTTGTTTCTAACGAATTCGAATCCGTCCAAAAGACCAAGGAAGCCGTCGCTGTCTTGAAGGCTATTGGTGCTCACAAGGATGTCATCAAGGTCATCAAGTCCAAGAAGTTGAGAGCCGGTAAGGGTAAGTTAAGAGGTAGAAGATTCACCCAAAGAAGAGGTCCATTGGTTGTCTACGCCCAGGACAACGGTATCGTCAAGGCCTTGAGAAACGTCCCAGGTGTCGAAACCTCCGACGTCAAGCACTTGGGCTTGTTGCAATTGGCTCCAGGTGCTCACTTGGGTAGATTCATCATCTGGACCCAAGGTGCTTTCGAATCCTTGGACTCTGTCTACGGTTCTGACTCCACCAAGTCCATCAAGACCGGCTACTCCTTGCCATCTAACATCATCTCCAACACCGACGTGACCAGATTGATCAACTCTGCTGAAGTCCAGGCTGTTGTCAGACCAGCTGGCCAAGCCACCCAAAAGAGAACCCACGTCTTGAAGAAGAACCCATTGAAGAACAAGCAAGTCTTATTGAGATTGAACCCATACGCCAAGGCTTACTCTGCTGAAAAGTTAGGTTCCGCCAAGGTTGCTAAGTCCTCCGCCAAGCCTTCCAAGGGTCAATTTGCTGAAGTCTTGAAGAACTAAATTTAGTGGTGCTGGTAAGTGTCATTAAAAAGTTCATTGAGAGTTCTGCAGTTGAGGAGTTTTATATACGACAGACGATATAGTGTATTGGAATATGTGTTGCATGTTAATATAAAGCAGACTTTAAAATGCCAGAACTGTAGAGTAGAAGTGGAAGTATGACTGGTAACTGCCAGCTTATTGAGAAATGAAAACTAATAAAAAATAATTTACGACTGGCTCGAACTAAAGGCTAGAACTCATGACCGGAACATTCCTCTATCAAATAACTCTAATCGCTCATTGCTCAAAGCTAATAGCTAAGAACAAAGGCTGGAACTAGTACTAATAATCCCAACAAATAGCGAATCAGAGTAATGAAACTTGCCTTAAAAATAAAATTAAGAAAATAACCATCGCACCAATGCTCTCAACTGGGACTCACTGATATGGTGATGCATCTCCTTAAAACGTGCTAGTAAGAAAAATGGTCCATTCCAAAATAACAAACAACACCACAAATAAAGTTTTAATAATCACCTGCGAGAAACCAAAGTGAACGCCAGTAATCAAACCACCACCAATAAGTGCTACACAGATAAGCGCTACGAATCCACACTAAAAGTTCCAAATTTCCTCTGAAGGGTACTGCGAAGACGCGCCTAACAAAAACACCACTAAACAGTAGTAATGTGCTGCCTGCCGTACTCGTAAAAATGCAGATCATATACGACTTTCTGTCAACAATAGCAATTACATCTGCGAGTAATATAAACATCACTTACATAACAAACGCCTCTCTTTTGAAGGGATCTGACATGTTGGTAATATTCGGTGCACTCGTGTTTTGGCGTCGTGGCTGCCCGCCTATAATATGCCAAACCGCAGTATTATGCAAGATTCAGCAGCTTTTGTGAGACTGTCGCGTACAGAGAAAACTGCAAAAAAATTTCTGGATTGGAATGTGATGATACTAAATTGGGTTCTGCTGGGAATTGAATAAATTCTTGGTCGCTGTGTAAAATGCTTAATTCTGCTTCAACTACAAGGTCAAGACAGTCTAAATTTATGTGTTTTAACATTCCTATATAATAATATTTTCTAATGTACAGATTTTTTTCCTTGTAATAATATCCATATAACATCACCTCCTTAATTTTCGTAAGTTATTAATAATTTTAACTACTACTCAAGGGAGGAAGGACGTTTTCGGCAAAGAAATTTAATCCAGTGGCAGGATCAGTACCCACAATATTACCTCTGGTATCTGAGTACTCACAGATAGTGTATTGACCCCATGCGTTGTCGCAAATAACCCTAGCACAACCTAATTGACTAGTAGATTTCCAAACCACTTGGGTGAAATGACCAGTAGCTTCACTGAAACCTGGGTCTTGGAAATTGTATTGCGAAATCTCATTGTACCAAGCATCAACAGGAGCGAAACCACCTGGGTAACCTGCAGCCAAGTTCTCACCGTATGGACCACCAGAGTGGATCAACTGGACATTGTTACAGTTAAAGCTGCTAGCAGCATAATTTGCAGCATATTGGGACAAGGTGTTACTCCAGACCAAGTCGGGAACACCATGTAAAGCTCTCTTTTGGTTGTGAGCAGTCAAAATATCGGATTCGAATTGAACATCAGAAGTAAATGGGTCACCAGCTTGGGAGGATGTAGTAGTAGTTTGTTGTTTTGTGGTAGCGGTGGTGGCATCAGTAGCAGCAACAGTAGAGGTAGTAGTTGGAGTAGTACTCGTGGTAGTTGGAGTAGTACTCGTGGTAGTTGGAGTAGTACTCGTGGTAGTTGGAGTAGTACTCGTGGTAGTTGGAGTAGTACTCGTGGTAGTTGGAGTAGTACTAGTAGTAGTTGGGGTGGTACTAGTAGTAGTTGGGGTAGTACTAGTAGTAGTTGGAGTAGTACTCGTGGTAGTTGGGGTAGTACTAGTAGTAGTTGGAGTGGTACTAGTAGTAGTTGGAGTAGTACTAGTAGTAGTTGGAGTAGTGCTAGTAGTAGTTGGAGTAGTGCTAGTAGTAGTTGGAGGAGTTTCAATAGCAGTAGTAGTTGGAACCTGCGTAGTAGTAGCCTCTGTAGTAGCAGCCTCTGTAGTAGCAGCCTCTTGAGTAGTGGCTGGGAAACCTGGAGGTGGACCACCAATCACTATGACATTAGTGTGTGTCTTAACCACAGCACCGGTAGTTTCTGTGACCCAGTCAGTAATGGCTGGAGCAGTAAAGATCTTGGTCAAGATCAAAGGAGCAGCGTTGGCAGTCATCAAAAGGGAGGCCATAGCCAAAGCTTTGGAGTTCACTTTCATTATTGACGGTTGCAAGAGAGTGTATGTAGTTGGTAGTGACTCAACGGAGTGGTTAAACGAGGGAAAGTTGCTGTAGAGAAGGAAAGAGAAACAACAAAATCATTGATCTCAAAAACAGACGAACGTTTCGGTTTATATACGGACTCGAGATGGCGCATAATCCAGCCAGATTATGGCCAAGTAATGTTCGCCCATATGGTTGCAATTGTCCCAGAAAATAATAGCTCCACAAACGGTTTGATATATTTTTTCAAGGCAAGTGCCAGCCCATGTACCGTTTTGGGGGTAAAAAATTATTTTGCAAGCATATTCGACCAGCCATGTCAACTTGTGTGCAGGTTGCAACTTTAAAAATAAAACACCGAGCAGCAACCTTGGCGCCAATCTGTAAAAGTCGCCAACCCGCAAAACTGCACATACCGCATGCTTTTGCAGGTTGCGCTCACGCTTATCACCCGAAACATTTTCCACGCTCTCGACAGGTCAATTGTTTCCACACAGCAGGCTAGCACCACACATTGTTGGACAATCGAAACTGCATTGCACGACAGGTTGTTGAGATTGCCGATTGCAGGTTAGCACACAGGTGTTTTATTTGCAGTTTTGTTTGTGAAGATTTGTTCAGCCAGTTACCTTTGGACATACCTGATCCAGACAGTGTGTTGGCGAAGCTGGTAAATTTCAGATCGGTGCCTAGATCAACCCCACAGGCCCAGCACACATTATATCACCACATATTGCCGTATTATACTGCGATATTAACTGCGCTATTATACCACCATTTCCCATTGCCATACTAGCATATACCTCAACTTATTAACATATTACCGTATAACATCAAGCAGATCAGATATTAGATCACCAAAAAAAGCGCTTGCACTTACATCACCATTTACCACCAACACATTTTTTTTAATACCAACAGACAATGCTCAAGGGATTGAGAAAGAAAGCGCTGATCCTTCTGTTGGGATCCACGGTGCTGACCACCGCTACAGAGCCGAACTCAAACTTCGACAAGGTTCTCAGCCAGGTGCACGACTTTGAAATAGCGCTCCAGGCCATGGACTATCTTCTAGACGACCGCTCCTCGGAAGGGACCGAGTTGTTGAAAACCGAGTCACAGAAGAGACACGCCTCCGGATCAGACCAGCCCACCGGTATTTTCCCGCTAGCATTGGGGGTCATGGAGTTCATTGAGGCTACCCTCGGATTCGAGCCGGAAGTCATGGAAAAAGCCATGAAGACGTTGACGGAAGCCGAAGCGGCGCTGTTGGCCAACTGCAAGTACAATGTCAAGCACAACTTGTCGACGTCATGCATATACCCGCCCGGAACTGAGTTCCAGGTGACCAACGCCGAACTGACGCTTTTGAACGCGCTTTTGATGCTTCTCAAGGAAAACAACGGCATGGTGGAGGGTGCCAAGGCGTTGTTCAAGCTCAGACGCGCCTACCAGACGTTGGATGCGGTCTACAGAAAGATCCGTGACCTGGAGCATGTGTTCAACCGCAACTTGGCGCGGGTGCAGAAGGAGCTGATTGGGCGCAGCGTCAGCTCGGCTGACTTGCCCGGGTTTGAACCGCCGGTGTCGGCAGCCAGTTCCTCGGCTTCTCTTCCCGAGGATATCAGGCTCATGAAGAACTTGGAGAAGGTGTACCAGATGCGGAAATCCCGGATCGAGGGTACAAACATCCGGCCCGACCACACGCCTGTCAACTTGTTTGAGGGGCTAGAGCTGAAGGGCGGCTCCAGCGCCGATATTTCGCGCAGCCAGTCTCCGCTTCCCGTGCCCGCCACTGCATCGCCGGTGACGGAGGACGATCTGGACGCGGAGGACGATTTCTCTGACGCGTTCGAGGAATTGACTTTTGGCGATAACAAGGACCTGCTGTTTGTGTCGGGCACGGCCGAGTCGATCATGTCGTCGGCGGCTTCTACGTCAAACGGGACCGGCACGACATCCGCCGACATCCACTTGCACGTATCCACCGTGGACGAGTTCATCCATTCCGGGGTCCAGTTGTGTTTCGGAATTTTGCAGGTAGTTTTGTCGCTTATTCCGCCTGCTATTGGGAAGGTGCTTTCCATCGTTGGGTTCCGCGGAGACAGGGAAACCGGGCTTAAGATGCTCTGGAGGACGGCCATCACGTGCCGCAACATCCACGGCGATTTGGCTCTCTTGTGTTTGCTTGTGTTCTACGACGGGCCGGTGCAGTTTGTGGATGTCGGGTTTCAATTGCCCGGCCACGAAGACGAGCATGTCACTGACGTCCTCAACATCGAGGCACGAGCCACTATTTCCGACGCCGATCTCGACCGCGTGTTGCAGAACCCCATCTTGTACACGCCGCAGTTGTTGAAGAAGGTCCGGCGCATATTCCCGCACAACGCCTTATGGTTGTTGCAGGAGGGCCGGATATTGGCCAGCCACGGACAGTTGGAGCGTGCCATTGGTCTCATGCAGCAGTTCACCGATGACCCCGCAACGGAAATCAACATGCAGCAGGTGGAGGCGTTATTGGTGTTTGACCGGGCCATGTTTTACAGTTTCCACCACGATTACGTCACAGCTGCCCGGGACTTTATTTATTTGATTGAAATCAATCTGTGGTCCAAGGGAGTGTATTTGTTTATGGCTGCGGCCTGCTACTTGGAGTACTACCGTCAGATCAAGATGGACATAGTACAAGTGGCGGATAAAGAGGCGGAGTTGGCCAAATACGAGAAGTTGGCCAACAAGTACTTTGACTTAGCCCCCACGTACGTGCCGGGTCACGGGATCAATGCGTCGCAGAAGAAGGGAGGAATTGGGGGCAGTTCGAAGCAGATGCCGTTCGACAAGTTCCTCTTGCGTAAGATGAGACACATTGAGAGCCGCAAGCAGCAATACCCTCGACTCTCTGCGGCGGAATTGGTGTCCACCTCGCTTATCCACGAGTTGGTGTATTTCTGGAACGGGTACAACCGTATGGACAATGCCAGTTTGGAGATGTCGCTCAAGTTGTTGGGGTACTCGGGCGCCATATACGAAGAATATTCGGCTAATACCGACATCGTGCAGTACAGTTTAGTGCAGGAGTCGAACGACGAAGCGCTTATCCGCTACTTCTTGCAGGCCATGGCGCTCAGACTGTTGGGCAGAGTGGAAGAGGGGTTGGAGTTGTTGGATACCAAGGTGATTCCGTACATCATCGTGACCGATTTGCCGCAATTCAAGTTCAACAAGTCGGTGTACAGTCCGTACTTGTACCCCACTGTGATGTACGAGAAGTCGATGTTTGTGTGGATGTTGCAGACCAGAGAAAACAATAGGGTTGCGTTGAGGGGAGCCGTTAGTGAGAGTAAGAGTTGGTTGAAGCGAGCAGAGTTGGTGGGAGAGGGGGATTACGAGTTGAGTAATAGAACAGGAATGCGGATCAAGGCTGCTGGTGATAGATTGGACCAGTTGGGCAAGGCCGTACTTTAGGATACAAAATATGCATGGATTGATTTATGGTTGTCGTAAAAGCGCGTCCTTTTGTAGTGTAGATTAGAGCACAATGCGCACACAGTATACGTTTGATTTAGCGAATTGCGGGTGTCGTGGCGACACAATGGCCCGTTTAATGTACGGGTGGGAGCTTACAAAAGAAACGCACCCTGCTGCTGGCAACGGGTCCACTGCAGTCACAAGTGTCTCGTAAATTGCCTATACATTGCGCCAGACAGCGGTGGTATACCGGAAACGCAAAAGCTCTATTATACAAACGGATGCGGCGCGGCATTCAGTTGAAGTAGGTGTCGACCATGGCGTCGGCCACATTGAAGCCGAAACACACGGTGACAAACCAGGCCACGGCCAACACCGGCAATATAACGCCGATGACGACCAACTGCAATAGACGCGCCGGGTTCGAGCGCAGACCGGTGGCCGCGGCCGATATAAACGGAAGCGAGTTGAACCCGTAGAAGGTGATGACAAAGTAGTAGCCGATGGAGCCAAAGTACAACGAGTTGCCCAACACCAACGAGATAAACGAGCGCTTCAAGCGGAGCAACGGAAGCAACAAGAACTGGACGAGGTAGAGCAACACCCAGATGACCAAAAACGAGTTGCAGTGGATGTCGAAGCAGAAGGCCCACTCGATGTAGCTGACGCTGTACTTGGCACTGGCCCCCAAGTTGCCGTACGTGTTGTTGAACAACTTGTTGGTGAGGAACCACGAGATGGTGGCCACAATCACCCCCGTCAAGTAGAAGTCGATGAACACCATGTACACGATCAACTTGACGATATCGACCACGCGGGGCGAGTAGGCCAAGCCCCACGCCACGGCGCTGATCGAGAGGAACGCCGTGAGCAAAATGAGAAACGACGGGTCGTCCCGGGTGTAGGACGCCCTGCCGCCGCCGGCGGTGGACTGCTGCTTGTAGAAGTAGTGCGACCGGTACATTTTCTTGGGGTTGATGATGAGGTGGAAGATCTCCCAGATGGCGGTTTCGAAATCTAGCGTGGTGGGCTTGAAAAGGCGCCGCAACATCTTGCGGAGGCCCAGAAACCGGCTGGAAATGGGTCCCGTGGTCGCCGCGGGCGTGTACGGGTAGCTGGCGGTGTGTGGGAGCGACGAGGTGGTGGATATAATGGAGCCTGCTGTGGTGGAGCCCACCAACCGCAGCGAGTTGGGGGTGCCTGCAGCCTGCGGGAAAAGATCCTGCGTGCTGTAGGGGAGATTGACTCTTTTGCTCATTGTGGGGCCGCAGAAGCGATTGCGGGGGTTCAGGGGGCGAAAACGGGGGTGCTGGACTGGTTTGGCGGTGGGTCTGGTGTAGCGGCCTGTTCGTATAGCTCGGTTTTGGCTGGGGCGACGTCCTGCAGACAGGGGGTACTGCACACAAACAACTGCGACACCGTGCGACATTAGGCGACATCCTGCACACAGCCCGTCGTCATCAGGCCCAGCAACCCATTATCATCCCACCACTCCGCCCACCACCCTGCTCCAAAACCAGTACTGCAACCCCCATGTCGCGCGCAGAACCCCAATCCCAGACCCAGACGGTGTCCCCCACGCCCACGGCGCAGCCCATCTTGCGCTTGCTGTCCGAAAACAGACCCAAAAAGACCAAGCACAAGCCCCAGGTATCCTGGAACGAAGACGTCGTAGACAACGAACACATGAACAAGAAGAAATCAAAGATCTGCTGCATCTTCCACCCGCAGCGCGACTTCGGCGACCAGTCCGGCGACTCGTCCGACGATTCCAGCAGCGACTCGTCCGGTGACGAGGGCCCGAGCCGCAACCGCAACCACGACCACAGCCACGACCCCAGCGGCCAGAACGGGCCCGATTCCGGCGACTTTGTGTGTGACCACGGGCACGTGCACCGCCCCGCGGCCCAGCGGCGCCTGCCGCCCGAAAGCAAGCCCAACGCCTACGAAACCCAGCCGGTGTACAAGAACCAGAGCGTGGTGCCGAACAAGACCGAGCAGCAGCCAGAGTAGTGTACGTATATTAATCTCTCCTACACGGGCGCGCTATTGCACAAAGCGGGCCTCCTGCGGCTCGTTTTGGAAGTAGCGCCGCGTTTCGGCGTCCCACATGCGCCGGATGATGTCATCCTTGTCCGCAAACGAGACCGCCGGCGCCGGCGCCGGTTGCGGCGCGTCGCGCGCGGCAAAGTGCTTGGCGCGGTCCAAGTACCCCAACACGCCCGTGGTGGCGGTGGTGGTGGTCTTGGCCCGGCCCGAGCTCACTATTTTGGTCGGGAACCGGAGCCGGATCAGGTTGTACTGGGTGAGGATGGTCTCGTTCTGGATTTTGAGGTCGTACGAGTTCTCGGCACTGAGCCCCGTGAGCGATATCGCCGAGGCGGGCCGGCCGAGAAACTCGTCCGCGGAGTAGAGCTCCTTGTAGTCGAGAAGCTTCTGCTGCGTGCGGTTGGCTTTCTCAGTGTCGGTTCCGGTCTGGTTGTACTTGGACACAAAGTTGTTCTGGAAGTCGTTGATTTCCTGGATGATGTCGGTGACGTCGTGGGTGACGGCCACAGGGTCAGGTGACTTCCACAGGTCGAGCCGGTACTGGGTGTCGACATTGTGCGCCACAGCAGCGAGGTCGAGCGGCTCGTCCATGTCGTCCATGTCGTTCTGCACGCTGACGTCATCGTCGTCCGAGCCGTCGTCCAGCTCGCTCTGGTAGTTGATGGAGTTGGAGAGCCGCGTGTTGGCCGTGGACGCGTTGGCGCTTTCTTTGAGCGAGATCATCGGCACTAGCGAATGCATGCTGTTGTGGGCAATGTTGATGATGTGGTTGATTTTCTGATAGAGCTTGTTGTTATTGTTATCGCTGTCGTTTTCGGTATTGTTGTTGTTGGTGGTGGTGGTTTTCGCGGGCCGGCTCTTTTCCGTCAAGTTCTGAAACGAGTTGTCGGTGTTGAACAAGGTGGACGAGGAGGTGGTGGTGTTGCTGGGCGGGCGGCGTGTGTTGTACTCGTCTTTGAGCACCGTTAGCGGCGAGATGCTGTGTTTCTGCGCCGGTACCGGCCGGTTTGCGGCCGCAGTCTCCGGCTCGGTGGCATTGCTGGTGGCAATGTTGTTGTCGCTCTTAGTTCGCGCAAGGTTGTACGAGTTCCACCGCTTTATATGCGGCCGATTTTGCGGTGCCTGCTGCGGCTCGTGGACGTTCATCGGGATATTCTTCAACTTCTCCGCCGTGAGCAAGCTGTGGGTCGAGTTTGACTTTGTGAATTTGAAGTTGTGGTTCAACGCCGTCTGGAGAAGATCCGAGTTGACCCGCGAAAACCGCTTGGTTCGGGACTCGCTGGCCGACCGCAAGTACTTGGGATCTCGTGGGCCGGCCGTGGTGCCGTGATTGGAGAGATGCGGCATGTCGCTGCCGTCACGTGAGCCGGGATGTCGTTCCGCGGCGTCTCGCAGGTGTCTGTTTTCGCGGTCCATTATGTGTATATGTTAAATTGTGGTGGTGTGCAGCAACTAAGTAATTATACAAGGTTGAAATATACGGTGGTTTTTGTATGGTGCAGTGGGTGCTAAATTGCTGTGCGAGCAGGAATGTTGGCCAGGACCAATTTCAGGGGCAGGGGGCTACAAATGCAGACAAGTGCACCGCATGTATCGTATAGCAGCAAACACACAGCGAACAGCACCGCGGTGGTCTCGCCATATGTGGATCTGAGTTTAATTTCAAATGGAGATATCGAGACATTTAATTCGTTTTAGATAATGGCTGCTGCTGATAAGCAGCGCGCTCCGCGACACGGCGAAAAAAATGTCGCGCGACACCGCCGCTTACGTAAGCACTATACACCGCCGTAGGGCTTGCCGCCGGCGTCACAAGTCGGTGTCGAACTTGAGAAGCTGCTCATTGACGTTGGCAATGGCGCCGTCGATGAGCAACTTTTTGCGCGAGTTGATCAAGTTGCTCAAGTTGACGATTTTGTTCTTCTCCTTGAGGATGGTCTGCACCTTGGCCTTGTTCTTGGGGCCGGTGATGTTCTCAAAGATCTCCGACAAGTCTTCTACGGTCTTGGACAAAAAGTCCTGCGTCGACTCGAATATCTCGGTGAAGTTGCCCTTGGCAAGGTAGAACGCAAAGCAGTACGTCCACTTGAGGGTCTTTCTGCCAATGATCAACGCCTTGATGGCATCGGTGAGAAACTGGATGTCGTTCCACGACAAGTTCTTCTCCGAGTCTTTCTGCACCTCCATGTACATCTTGGTTATCTCGTGGATCTTCCTGAGCGTGGCCAAGTCCCCCTTCATGGAGCTCTCGTGGATCGAGAACCGTTTGTAGAAATGCAAGTATCTCTGCAAGGATATGCGGCTCTTTTTGGTATTGGAGTCTTTGGCGGGGCCGTCTTCCTCCTTAAACTTGTTGCACTGATAGAAACCGGTGTTGTGGCCCTTCCAGTCGCCCAAACAGATCCAGCAGAACTGGTACTGACACTTCAGGCACGTCATGTGGTTGCACCCGCCGTTTTTCTCGATGCTCGTCTCACACTTGGGACAGCTGTGGGTGTTGGCGTCTATCCAGTGCGCCGTTTCCGAGTCGTCCTGGCACTTCTTGATCCAGAGCTTGACAATGCGACACGGACACGGGAGGTGGTTCTCGTAGTTGCAGTTGAAGCAAAACTCGTGATTCTCCACGCAGTTCACTATCGGCACCTTGGAAATGTCGTCCTCCTGCGCGGTTTCCTTGTCTGCGCCGGTGTCCGCCCCCAGCACCAACTCGCAGAAACTGGTGCAGTCAAGCGACGGACACCACTTGTACCGCTGTTTGTGCAGGTCGATGTACGCCTTGGCGTGGTAGGTGAGAAGCAGCTGCTCCTCGTAGAGAATGGTGTCGATATCCTTGTGCGGGATGGTGAGCCGGCAGCTCGGCTCCATGCACGTGACAAGGCCGCCCAGGAGCACGGCGTTGCCGATGTAGCTCTGGTAGCACTTTAGGCAGTACTGGTGGCGGCACGTGAGCAGGTACACGGTGGTGGCCCGGTAGTCCTCGCAGCAGATGGGGCACAGGAACTTGACCCCCGCTTGGAAGCAGTTGTTGGACTTCATGTCACGTGGCAAGCCGCACTCTCGCACCAACTTGGCCGCGTCATCAAAGTAGCTGTTTATGAGCTCCTCCGGCTGCCATTTCTTGTACTGGAGCATGATTAGCAAGCAGTCGTCCAGGATCTGCGGTAGATGTGTCTTTAGAGCCGCTAGTTTGCGGGTGTAGCTGGTTTCTATGAAGCGCGAGAGCAACCACGGCCGGTACACCGCGTCGTTGTAGGTGTTGCGAAACACGCCCTCGCCCGCGGACAAGATTCCTGACGCCTGTTGATACAATTCGTCATCGTGAATATCAAAGTCGTTTTCGTCATAGTCGAATTCGTCATCTTCGGCAAGGTCGTCGTCGTCATTAAATTCAAACTCCTCGTCGCTTAGTGAGTCGGGCTCCATTTGCACCTCTCTGTCTAGCACCACAGTCATGCCGCGTGCCTGTTTTTGCGGATTGTTCGGAATCATGAGTGGTAATTTAGTCTGGTAAATCAATTTTTTTTTTTGGTGCTTTTCTCTTATCAATGCTCACTCAGAACAATTGCAGGGTAAGTAGAATAAGTGTAACAAGAGCAGGGTAAATATGCACCGCCGCTCTGCAAATATCCGTAGTTGCGTCTCTATATAGGCTCTACATGCTAGTGGTTATCTATGAACTTTTTGAGGACCGCCAATTCCTGCCGGATGACGGTGTGCGCAATGTCCGTGTGTGTTGCACCCGCTTTTGCAGCCTGCGTAATTTTGCAGTATTTGGAGCATTTGTCCTGGCACCACTGTTTGAGGAGCGTGTCGAGCTGACGGCGCTCAGAGGCACCGATATCGACTAAAACACGTCTCACGCGTTTGATAAGCACGTTTTCCTTGTCGACAGAAGCGATTTTATCCTGGAACTCGCGGTAGGGCATCTGGAGCAATTTCACAATGGCATATGTCTCTGGGGTGGCAGTGCCATCATACTGCACACTGCACGACAAAGACCACGACTCGGGAATATCGTCATCTTCTTCATCATCTTCATCATCGTCGCCGTGGGCATGTTCATGTCCATGCCCGTGTTCGGTGCCGTCAATCACGTGGTTCAATACATGGAACCCAATGCCGTCGAGCCAGGCCAATTTCTCTTCTAGTTGGCTAATGTTCTTCTTGGACGACTTGGATTTGATGTCCTTGATGTACTTAAATATCTGCACCGATAACAATACCGAATCGTTCACGTTGCTTTGGCTGACAAACCCGTATCTTTGTAACAAGAAAGGATTCGACAACTCATTCCCGTACGAGTTGAACACCTCGTAGTCGTGGTCTGCAGAAGGCGACGATACTAGTATGACATCACAGCATTTGGAGCTATCTGCCAAGTCTTCAGCCAAAACAGCCTTGAAAGGTGAGTCATTTTCTTCTGCCATCTCGTCAGCCTCATCATCATTTTCTGACTGGTTTGTTTCTGATTCATCGTCTTCCAGGTCTGATCCTTCTTCAAGCTCCTGTTCCATCTTCTGGATGTACTCTAATGTAATAGATGTTATTTCTTGTTCTGGTTCCTCTTCATCTTGCGCCATCTCAAGATCATCACTATTATCGTTATCTTTATCATCATCGTCATCATCGTCATCTTTATCATCGTCATCGTCATTGTCATCGTCATCATCGTCATCATTATCATTTTCTTCTTCTTCTTCTGCAAAATCTATCTCTTCGTCACTCTGCACTTCCATATGATCACACTCTAATTCCCCACACTCATCGCACACAGAACCATCACATACAAAATGAATGTTCTCCTGGGCCGCCACCTTTCCCTGTACCAATTTTGGTGCGATGTGGTTGAATAAGTCAGCACCAGGCACCATGGCCAAACCATAGAAATTGTCTATCGTAAAAGCCCTAGAAATGACCGACTGTATCGTCTTCCCGAACAATACTATTTGGTCCCTGTATGCGTCTAATATTTGACTGTGGTTAAAATCTTCGTCAATAATTATTTCCACATCCAAAATAGGAGGTATTGGCACGATATGCTGATTTTGCTTAGCAAATTGAACTGCCTCAACATAAAAGTCGATAAGTTCGTTATAGCTCAATAAGTTTCTTAAATCCAATTCAGTATTTTTCAAAAGCTTCTTTTCTTGAGCCGACCATAAACAGATTGGCAAGGCAGCACCTGCAAAGTCAATCGACCTTAAATAATCGTACCACGGCGACTTTTCGTTTAATTCCAATTCGTAGAGCACCGATACAATAATACCATACATCCCGCTGGACAAATCCACTGTTTCATTTGCAGACTCATAATCCACTAGCAAATTATAGATATAGGAATTCTTCGGAGAAAGCGTATTTGACTTTGGTATTCTTAAAAGCAACGGATCATCATCATCTTCTTGGTCTTTAATCTGGTTAGGCGGCATAAACACCCCTATGCCGCCATTTTTGGACGGTCTTATGACTAGTTCACTTCTCCAATAAGCGTTATCATTCAACCACTGCAAAATACTGCCTCCGTCGGTAGTAGAAGACATCGTATAGGTACTGCCAGCCAATTTTCAGTACTCGAGTTAGACAGTATTAAAGAATAGAGATGGAATCGATACCTATCTGCAGTATTGGCTTACCTGCAGGAGCGCATCGTTTAGCCCTACCGCATGGATCCGGGTAATGGTGGAGGTGAAAATTTTCAGAGCATTTCTGGTACGCGGCACACGACCAGCCACCAGTATAAATAGTAGCGATTCCCCTAATCTCCCTTTGTCTGAAAACCAATCATCAGTAGTGGTTATACTATATCTAATATATATAACTATTATTATTGTAAAGACTTTTTGATGCGTGTCATTGCACAGCATAGATGTGTGTGATTTCTGCGCATTCAATACACCCATAGCTAAGTACTGGTTGACCTTACTAACAATTCGGCCACAAGCAGTACTTCGTTTCGGTCTTTTAGAGTACTTTTACGGCATTTACATGTGTTTATATTCCAAGTTCTGATAAATAATTGTATCCTCTCGCGGGGTATTATGATTACTCAGATGAAAGCATGGTGCTACATATCGTCTTCTCTGCGTAGGGTGTAGGTACTGACCGCAGGCTGCTCTGTCACACTGACCATAATACATAGGCCGCAGACGGACTATACCGCACCTGCACATACAACGTCACGTGCACAGTCACGTGACTGTACACGTGCGAGCATTCACGTGACACTCGCTGGAGTCCCGAAAATTTTACAGGCATCAGCCGGGGACCGTAGCCCAGACTACAACGCCACCAGAACCGCATAGCCAGGACCCGAACCCCGCGCAGCCATGGCCCACAGATTACTTGTCAACGTCATCTTCACGGGCGCCTCTGTTTTCGGGCGTGCGTTCACGGAAGCATACAAACAGGCTGCCAAAGCGTCCGCCGCCGGAGGCACCGCCGCCGGCCCGGCCAAAGCCGCCTCCGCCGGGGGCATTTCCGTCGACGAGTCGCTCAAGATCTTGGGCATCGACAAGAAGGACCTCAGCCTCGCCAAAATCGACGAGAAATACAAGTATTTGTTCGAGGTGAACTCCAAAGAAAAGGGCAACTCGTTCTACTTGCAGAGCAAGATCTACTACGCCATGGATGGGCTCAAAAAGGAGCTAGAGTACTTGGAGAAAATCAAGCAGCACAAGGCGGAGGAGTCCAGCTAGTGTGTCCGCTGCCGATTTCCCGCTGTTGCAGTTTTCCATCCTGTAGTGCTTCGTATTAGGGCAAAAACCCCGGGCGCAGCCCCATTTCATGCCATGTTTGTATATAGCCGGCGTCTGCCGTTAGAGTCAATGTAATGCCACCCCTGTGCCCTGTATTTTTGTAGCGTAGCACTGGTCGTATAGCGTGGTGGAATTTGGGTGGTTATACGATCGTATACAAATGCGAGGCTAGTAAACGAAAAATGAAAACCATCACTAAAACCACCGCTATTGTTCTGGCTCCAGCACCCGTAAAAACACCCACCCCGAGCCATATACGACCCCCACACCCGCCAGCCACCGACATCCGACCCCGACGAACACACCGTGCTGAAAAAAAACCGCATCCGCCGCTTTGCTTCCCTGCCATGACAAACAAAGAAGAAGAGCAGCTTCTCCAGGATGCTTCTACGCTATTGATGTTCGCCAATGTGGCGGCCAAACAGCAGCAGCAGCACCACCAGCGACATCCCAGCGCCGCCCAGGCCACATCCCCCGACACCGCGTCCCCGAAAACGGGCTCCGTGCCCGAAAACCCCGTGAAAACCGCACTTGTGCAAGCGCCTGCACCGGCCGCTACCAGCCCCCGCCAGCAGCCCCAGCCGTATTCCAACCCACCGGCCCAGGCGGTGCCGCCCACCGGCCCGTTCCAGCCATCACACGTGTCGCAGGTGCTCCCGCAGCCGCAACAGCCGGGGGCTCCTATACCGGCTCCGGGCATGCATTCCTCGGCAGAATACGCAGCACCGGTGCCCCCACCACAATTTCACAGAGTCAGTCCGCCGGTCGGGGCGACGGCGAAATCGCCGGTGAATTCTCCCGCACAGTCGCTGAACCAGCCGTCCAAGAGCTCGATCAGTCTTCTCGTGAATAGCCTGGAACCGGAGCAACACAAGCCACAACCAGGAGCAGCATCTGTGTCTGGACCAGCCACTGCCAAGGTGCCCACACCACCCACGCAGGATGTGACAACTTCACAGGCACCCAAATCGACGCAAATGTTGCTCAGTGCGTTGGTGTCTCCCCCTATGTTGCCTGCTACATCGACATTGACAAACAAAGAACAGTACGAAAAAACCCACAAACGGTCCAAGTCGTCTCCTGAAGTGGACAGGAAGTCGGCAGTGCCGCATCACCATCAGCTATCTCCTGGCCCAGGTATAAGTGGCATCAATATCGAGAGTGGACAGAGAAATACGGACAATGCTGTAATAGCCGCGGCGGCCTTGGCAGCGGCAGCAGATATACCACTCCCGTTGAAACACACCGCAGAAGTGCTAAATGTTTCTGATGCCAAAGTCGAGAAGGTGCGACTCGAGCCACCACTCATAGTGACCTCGGCTGATGATACTATCAGGGAGGAGGATCAGCTCACCGAGCCTGAAAATGATGTTAAAACAGAAGACGAAAAAACAGAAGAAGAAATCCTACCTCCTAGAGATATCTTGCCGTTGCAAGACAAGGATATAGTCCTCAAACCAGAAGAAAGTACCGACTCAAAGTTGACAGCTAAACAGGAGCAGAATAACATCCCACCATTAAGTTCTTACCAAGTCGATGCGGACTCGGGCCTTATTGGGTGTATTTGTGGCATCGAAGATGACGATGGTTTTACAATCCAGTGCGATGTCTGTTACAGATGGCAGCACTGCGTTTGTATGGGATATAAAACCAACGAGGAGGTTCCCGAAGACGAATATACTTGTTACTACTGTGACAAGACTAAGTGGGGCAAATTCAATGCTGAAGAATGTCGCATAGAAACTCTTGAACGACTTGACAGCGATTTCAGGAACAATTCCCAGAAAACCGTCGAACCACCTACCCAATCTGATGATGTAGATCAGGCTGTCAAGGAAAAACAAAAGAATTCTGGAAATAATAATAATAAAAGAAAGCAGCTGAGTTCTGAAAAAGCAGACAAGAAAAGGAAGGTGGTAGAAAACGGTCTAGCGGAAAAGAAGAAAGAAAGTGCAGCAGTTGAACCTCCTGCTCCTCCTGCCCCAACAGAAATTTTACCTAATAAGGACAATGAACTTTTGGAAGACGGTGTTACAGCTGAAACATACCAGTCGACTTATTACAAGTTGAGAATGAATGATTATAAACGAAAGGCAATAAAAGAATTATTTGCAGAGCTTGGCCAAGAATTTTACAATGAATTTCTGAGTCTTTCCAAGTCAGAACAGGCGAAAAAGACATTGCGGGACATTGAAGTCATGTCTCAATACCAATACAAATCAATAAAGCCAAGTAAGATAGTGCTTCCCAATTATCAAAAATATTTAGCAGAACATAAATTATTAAAGAAAAACAAGAACTTTAACAAGACATCAATCCAAGTCAAACAATACCTTGATAATCAAAAGCAGAAGTTTAATGGGATTTCCAAGCTTTCATTGTTTATTAGTTCCAATGATCCAGAAATGTTGACGATTCCTGAAAATACAGTTGTCATTGAATATTTAGGGGAAATTGACTTGTTGGAAAGCTATTGTAAAGGCAACATAAACCAATATGACCAGTGGGGAACACCCAAACCAAGAGTGTTGAAAACTACTATCAAAGCTACGCTTTCTAAAGAGACGGATCTTATACTTGATGCAAGATTTGTTGGAAATGAAGCCAGATTCATAAGAAAGTCATGCCCTTCATCATCCAATTGTAAGATAAAACCAATCTATATCCCTGAAACTAACAGCTTCAAATTTTTAGTTGTCACTTCAAAACCTATTGTCTTGAAGTCTGAATCTGCAGAAGAAGAGTTGAGATTAAATTGGGAATGGGAGGCCGATCATCCTATATTGAGATTGTATGAGAATAACAATACGGAAAAGTTTGAAATATTGACTAATAGTCATAAATCAGCACTAATTAGCTATATTGATAACATATTGCATTTCGTTGAATGTGGTTGTTCAACTTCGGCCACTTATTCGTCATGTGCCATTTTCAAGATAAAGAAGGCTACGGCTTACTTACTAAGGTCTACCAGAAAAGCTTCGTCGATTAGCAACGTTAATCTCTCTAAATCAAAAGATGAATTAGTTTTACCGAGGAAGGAGAAAGAATACGTCTCATGGGCTGAGAGATTGATAGAGAGAGATGATAGCATACAAATGAATCTCACATTGACAACCAATGCTTTGAACAACGAAGATGTTGTAATGGAGGAAGCAGGAAATCAAGATCAAGATTCAGCAGAATCTCCTACTATTAAGAATAAGCCCGACGGCATATTCACAATCCCATACAAGCAGCAATTATTGCTGAGAAGTCAGAATTTTAGTGAGCCAAAGGTCAAGAATGAAATTGTTTTGAATGAAGTCGAATCTGATGCAGGCTTCCAAATAGTTTCAAACCTAGTTACAAAAATCGAGAACAATATTGATGACAAGTTCAAACCCATCGTCCAGGAAGTAGAGGCTAAGATTGCAGGACAATTAGAAAGCATTCCAAATGTGAGTTCTACGAAGTTGGAAGATGTATTGATAGCAGACAAGCTCGTGGCACTTGATCAAAAATCTACAAGTTTGGTAGATGTCAGAACTGGTTCATTACTCAGTACAATGCCTGTGGTTGAATCTAAAGACAAAAAGGAGGAGGAGAAAGCTAAAGAAGCTGTTCCATCACCTCCTAAGGTGGTGAAAAAGTTGTCTTTTGCAGACTACAAAAAGAAAATGAAGTGAAGAATTAGAGCATTGAGTTTTCATGTATATTATTTTTTTTATACTTTTGGTTGTAATAATATAAGCTATAATACTAATCGTAAATTACTTCGACTAATATTTTATAACTTGTCGTACGACGATATGAGTATTGACATGAATGAAGTTTTATTTTTTACTAGGACAGTCACTTTTTGTTGCACCTGTATCAAAAGAATTTCCTCATTGGGAAGCCACAATGTGTGCGAAATCAGTATCAAACTTCGAGAAGTCATAGTATATGAAGTAAAAAGAAAAGAAAAATATGATACACCATTGCAAACAGTAGAGTGCAGCAGTTCCAAAACAATGACATCTGTGAATAAGTGAAACAAAATGACTCTATATATATAATCATGTCGCTTTCCCATTCTTCATAGCGGGCCCCAAGGGGTTGTCTGCTTTGAAATCGAGACAGCACGGTCACATTATAACTAATTTCAAGAATGAGAATTACTCTGTTGCAAATTGTGCTAAGCTACACGCTAGCAGTATGTGTTGCTTTACAATTCGGTTTGAGCGAACACTTCCAAAAGATATTATTCCCTTCGATATCAATTGCTGCAAAAGAAACAACAATCTCCCTTTATGACGCACAAACAGAGACCAACACAATATATTTTTTCAACGATAAAAGAGCAGATGATACTAGCAATGATATAATATACTGTTCAGATAGCGAAGAAGAAACATATGAAGAAGAAAGTGAAGTTTTATCCACATATCCTCCCAGCAGCACAATTGACGATTTGACGTCTACTACTGATCTGACATCAGCTCCAACTGATGATGATATAGTGTACTGTTCTGATAGTGAGTCCGACGAAGAGGAAAATGACGGTAGCACGCTTGTTTCTGAAATAGGGAATGGCTCCGTTGAATATTCTTCAATCACTCCTCCTTCTAACGAACCATCCGAATCACTCGAATACTGCTCTGATAGCGATGATGAAGAAGATCTGGCAGAGAGTAGTTATTCGACAGAAACATTCACAGATATTTCTTCACTATCAACTACCTTATTGTCAACCTCAGAGAGCGTTTCATCAGACTTGGCCAGTATTCTTGTATCATCCTCAATGCCTGCATCTTCATCCTTAGTATCCCAAATTGTTTCATCTTACTTGACCAGTGATATTGTTTCATCATCAATACCCATGCTGTCACAGACTGAAGTCAGCGAAGAAAGCGACGTTTCTACTGAATATAAGCATAGTATAAATGGTGATTCTGTATCAGTTTTTTCTTCTACCGAACCTACCGAATCGCTTGAGTTTTGTTCCGATACAGATGAAGATGATGAAGATCAAGAAAGCGTTTTTGTTTCTCACTCTTCCAGTGCTGTAGATGAAATGACATCAAGCACCATATCTACTACAGAATCAGCTGAAAGTGAAGGAGAAAAAATATCGTATAATACAGCTAGTGAGTCTGAAACGGAAGCGTTGATAAGTTCTGGGTATCCATCTACTACATTTGACTATTGGACTCGTAGCGTGGAATCTTCTACATATTCAGTTGAAAATTATGCTGACCAAAACAGCCAATCTGCAGATGAGACTAGTTCTTTTTATTATCAGTCAACAGATTCTGCGATTTCACATTCAATTAAATCATCGGGTCTCGAAACTTCTGCCCAGGAAAGTCAATCTTCAGGCAATATTACTTTGAGTTCTATCGAGTCAAGTTTTTTTATTAGTGGTGTAAGCCAAATAGCATCATCCAGTTCTTCCAATGAATTGAGTACATATGAAAGTCCCACAACGCATTATCCTTCATTTGAATCTGTAGTGTCAGAGTCTACTAATGCACCAAATACTGAGTCTTCCATTGCAGTGCCAGAGTCAGGGACAGCTGAATTCACGACGATCAAGACTACATATACTTCTAGCAGTTTCAACTCTTACATTAGCAGTTCCTTATCAGATGAATCTACTAGTTTGTCTACATTGACAACCAGCTCAAGCACATTGGTTTTAGAATCTGTCGGCAGCAACCTGTATGAATTTACCTATCTGTCAGGAAACAGTATCGTGTCCAGCAATGAGGCAAATGTTAGTAAATATACCTCGGATTTTGAAGTTATGCCTGAACCATCTGCTTCAAGTAGTGAAACAACTACTGAACTTTCATCGACTACTAGTTTTGTTACTATCTCACCAATAATTTCTCACTCGGAAACATTGTCTAGTGTTGTCTTAAATTCTAGTACTGTGTTGGGATCTGATGCTCAAATGTCCTCCGAATTGCAGAGTCAGCCTGATGACTCGATTGTTTCTGGTGTTGACTCCAGTACGATTATAATTTCTTATTCCGAGCCCACATATAGTTCTGATTATCAAAATACTAGTCTCAGTTATCCATACAGTTCTGCTTCTGAGGCAAATCCAACATCTTCATTCGACTCCAGTGCTGATTCATCTTCCTATATCCCATCGGAGTTACTTTCACAAGGCACAAATACAGAGAGTATTTATCATACTGAATTTAGTTCTGATATTCCATTGACTACATATGCCGGGTCTTCTTCAAGTGTTTCTTCTGACTCAGATTCTCATGTTCTTTCAATTTCCGAAGTTATATTGGTAAGTCAAACTAGCTCTGGTTTCGTTTTAGAAAGCTCGATGACGGTCCCTAACTCAAAAGCTCAGTATTCAGATTCTTCTTTTGACACTAGTACAAGCCATGCAATATCTGTACCAATTGATACAGTCTCAGAGGCTCAATTTTCAAAATCCTCGTCTTCATTTTCATCTTCAACTGATACTACATTTCCACATACTCCTAAAGCTGATAATTCATCTCAATCTAGTTTAAGTTCTGCATCTGGCTTTGGGATTCCATCAAGTTATGAGACGCTGCCAACATCGGATATCCAGTCAACTTTAGATAGTGCAATTGAATCTAGTTCAGTTGCACATACTTCTTCAGGTTCTAAAACCAGTTCAGATTCTTATCTGGAAACAAGTGTTGAATCACAAATCAGCGGGTATTCAGAAGAGCATACAAGAGTTGACTATACAACAGATAACCAAATAGGTTCAGACTCGTTATCCTATCCTTGGTTTTTTTCAGAAACTACTTCTTCATCGTACACTGCTGCAACTTCTGAAACACAGAGCACAATTAATAATCCAGTTATTTCTTCAAGTGAATCCACTGTGGAAGTCTCAATTACCAGTGCTGCAACCAACTCATGGACACTTTCTGTTACCTCTCTTGGATCTTCTTCCCTTGCATCAATCAATTCTGATACTATATTTGTCTCTGATGCGAAGTCATCAGCATATGGTGTATCGGATTCTGAGGGTGACTCTAGTTTGGGTGGCCCGTCTGTTAGCAACATTGAAGATAATTTGGACTTCTCATCTATGATGATTACTACAACAACTTCACAGACTATATCAACTTTTATGAGTACTTCTAATTCGTTGGTTGAATCTTCTGCTCAAAGAACATCCCTTTCTTCAATCATATCTGCTGATTATTCCAATGATTATAAATCATCTCCAGTTAGTTATTGGACCTCTGAAAGGGTGCCAGATTCTTCTACTGATGATTGGGTTAGTTGTGCTTCCGATAGTTCGTCTTATGAACCATCCGTTTGGTATTGTGGTGATTCTTCTAGTGTTGTATTCTCAAATGGGGAATATTCTGAGGAAACATCTGTTCAACCTGAAATAGCTCCTACTTCTGTTTCTGCTGAGAAATCAGTACAGACTGATGATTCACTTACAAGTGATACCTCTTCCAGCAACAGTGTTTCTTATTATGGTGATATTAACCCTAATTATACTTCGCAGTATTCTTACAGCACAAGGGTTGATACTCCAATGACAAGTGAGTCCACTGTCTCTGAATCTGCTAATCTGAAATCCAATGACTCCTCTTTCCTAACAACTGAGTCAACTACTGCAGACACTTTAAGTCTAAGTAGCAGTTCTAACAGTTTTAGCAGTGTTGATCACGTCTCTGAAGAAGAATCCACAACTGGTGCAACAAAGTTTATTTCTTCAGTATTAATTTCTGGGACCCTAACAACAGTTAATATTCCTTCCAGTTCACGCCTTCAAATTACTGTTTCCTTCAATACAGATATATCAGAATCTACCACAATTAGTGAAACGAACATAAAAGCCTCAGAAACTACAAATATATCAGGTATCTTTGTTGTAAGCGATATAGAATTTTTGAGTAGCAGTAGCTTCCAGTCGAAGGAACCAGGCTTCAATACAGATTCTTCTGTTAATACAGATTCGCAATCAATTGCAGTCTCAACATCTGAAATAGCATCTGAAAGTGACAAATATGAAAGCGAAACCTCAAGCACAATCTATGCAAATGATTCACGATCAATACCTACGCTGTACATCCGTCATTCTACTGCATCATATTCTGAATTCTCCACTGAATTAAATTTAGAGAGAACTTCAACTACCGCAGTAGCAACCAATGATAACACTGATGCGAAAATTCTGTCTTTGACTATTATATCTGATTTTGTTGAACCATCTTTGGGTAGCGATTCGGGGCCCTGGTCAGAATTTTCAAGTGTTTCCTATATCTCAGTTTCCGATTCAAATGAATCTGTTGATACAAATCATGAGTCAGCAATTGCTTTAACGACTGATTCTTCATTAACACATACTTTTGCTCTTGCCACAACAGTTGTTTCTTCGTCGTCATTATCATTGTCATTCTCTGAACTTGAAAATAATGCTACAAGTTTCACTGAAATTTTATCAAGTAGTTTGTCAGCCGCCCAATTGAATTCTGAATCTATTCTCACTCAAAAAGGGGATACTTCAGCTACCATCTCCGAAAATAATGTTATAACGATCTCCACGAGTTTAAGTAATGTTGATGAGGTTAATACGAAATCTGATGGTGTCACCCCAACTCTCGTTTCTCCTACAACAAGTACTATTGCAACAGAAGTAAATACTTTAAAGTCTATTGATCACATAACAATATCCACAGAGAGTGATAATCCAATCTTTCACGTATCAAAAAGCAATTCATGTGACGCGAATGCAGACACAAATTCAACTGATAGAAATAATTTGAACCAAGGTTGTCCTTCAGAGTTCCAGGAGCCCACTGAAATCTGGTCTGACGGAAGTCCAGAGACCTGCACTGATGATTATACAACTGTAGGAAACACTATGAATTCACGTTACTCAGATACAGGTAATGCCGGGGTTAGTATGACTACTCCTACCCTTATTGATACGAAAGAAGATGCTAGGCAGACTTCAACAATTACTGAAGAATTCACCTATACCAAGAGTAGAGTACGCACAGAAAGTGGTAAGATTATTACAGAGACTGATATAATCACAAGAACTGAGGTGGTTATTTCTTGTCCTTCGTATACTATCACAACTACATTGGGTGAGACATCTTCAGCGATGGACAGTTCTACTGTTAATAAAGCCTCAACAAATACATTGACCACTACAAGCGTAGTTTCCAATTATGTGGAATACACAGAGGATTATACAGTAACTTCGGTATTAGAAGTATACACCGAAACGTATTATATTATTCAAAGTCCTGATTCCAGCATTACCATTAGCTCGTCCACTTTGGATTATCTATATCCAGCTTTCAATGCATCTGCCTCGAGTTCCTCTTCCAACATGTACTATGTTGAGTCAACATTAGTTCCAGATGCTGATTCGGAGCCAGACAACCAAGGGGCGGAACTGGGGTCCCTGACTGGAGAAGTACAAGGATATGTCCCATACGGCTCCAATGCCACAATTACTGCTTTCGAAGCAGCTGCAGATACTGCTATCAGCTACAAGAGGTCAACCCTAATAACGATGTTCATGATCTTCTTAGTTTTTATTTAGATAAATTGTTTATATTCTTAGAATATTATGTTTTCTTATGTTTCACAACCACTGTCGTATTTTATTTGCAGCCTCGTCTCGATCGGGAAAATGCGGCCCACGTGATAAAAACCATAGAACAGTATGCGCACATCTGGCCCACAAGGACAAGCTAGATCAAGATGTTAGCACAATATCAACGAGAGAAGATGCCAAAAATTGACATCACATGAGCGTGTCAATGTTTACATCATTGTAGACGATGGGTGTAATTATAAAAACACCCTAAATTTTTACTCCGATGCTGCCGCAGACTGCTCCTCTAACATGTGTAGCGTAGAGTACAACCTGCTAGTCTTACTAAAAAATGAATGTGGTCGAGCGTACGTAACTGGGTCACCACGCTGTGACTGTAGTGATACCCAGAGCTGTAGGCTACTAGCACGCCCTCTTTTACGGTATCCACCGAGTGTGGGGCAACAACGAGGCGCAAAAGTCAATTTTAGCGGACTTGGCTAAGGGAAAAATCAGATACTACTCCGCCAGTAGCCAGTCCACGTTTCTTACTGCTGCCCAGCAACAGACCCACACCGGCTCTGTATATTACTCCCTATTATGTCACCGGCAGCCTGCTGCATCATGACCGCAGCAACATTTCTGTAATTTGCTCCGTCACGACAATTTCCCGGCCACATGGCACCTCTACTTATCCTCCTTAGCGAAGATTTTCTCGCCCGCTACGCACTGGAGAAATATCTCACTAATTAGCGCCCGCATCGCAAAACAAAACCAGCGTCTACGCAGCGAAAACAAAACTTCACGCAGTGGAAAAAAAGAAAACATCACTAAACTTTTGTTTCTTTCCCACAAGCTTAGGTTTACGATTGCACGGTACGACTCACTCACACCCTAACGTACATTTACCACTAGGAGCCACTCTTATCCAGTTGTATTTCGTGCTTGCCACCACATACTCATCTGTCCGTTAACTTGTTGCCCCCACGATCTTTGCCAGTAGCAACCATCAGGGTAGTACAAAGATACAAGACAAGAAGACAAGAAGACAAAACCAGACAAAAAGGCCAAAACCCACGTCTGCGAGTACCCAGTTCAAATTCGTCGCCCCAACCACAAACTCAGCAGCGATTTCTGCAGTGATAGAGTGTCCGCTGTCGTTGCCACAGGATCACGATTAATCTCACTTGGTTTGTTCTTTTTAAGGTCAAAGCTCTTCTCCATACACATTTACATGTCGTCAGGAATACAACTTTCGTATCCTATATATCCCTATTGTCCCACTTTTATTCATCATACACCATATTTGACTTTATGAGATAACAACCTTACTAAATACCACATCATCATGGAGGAGTCACTGTCTAAATTGTCCACTTCTCCCATGCCTTTTCCCGACATACACCAACCATCACCAACCCATCACCATTCTCTCCTCTCATCGTCAGAAGCAACAATATCCAACCATTCGTCCACTGCCGATTTGAGTCTCACGGGAGGCTCCATGTCCGGAAGAAAAGCAGCTCGTTCCCTACGGTTATTCCGAAACGTTACAAATGTCCCGGAGAATTCAACAGAAAGTATTGATGATGTGTACATCGGATTCAATGATGGCGCCAGCGACAAGGCCCTTGCTTCCAAGACGTCTCCCCGCAATCTATCACTCAGCATAAATAACCAAGCAATAATCACTTCTGCCACGAACCCCATCACAGAATCACCATCTGCTACATGTGCCGATGAAAAATCTATAGATCTAGAACCAGTATCGTCCGCTACATATTTCCCACATACTCCTGCTGACCAAAAAGCAAATCATTTCAATTTCGATAATGGCTCAGTGTCAAATTCAGCTGGTCGACACCAAGCTGATAATGATCATAGAGACGATGTCAATGTAAACGAGCATCGGCGTTCAATTCCCCATACTCAACACTTAACTGCAGACGTGGAGTTTGATCATTTGACAACTGGACAGATCACCAATATTCTTAATGTGACTGATACCAAGGTAGGCTCTGATAGCTCAATGAGTTCTGTACATGAAAATGAAGCACGCGCAAGGTCTGGAAATAAACAGCTTGTTGAAATCGAAAAAACCATTCTCAGTTTGTCCAGGTCTGCATCTCCTGTACTAGAAATCAAGCATAGCAACTTACACCCACATCAGCACGGTGAAGATCATACTGAAACCATTCAGCAACCTTTGCATTCGCTTCAATTAAACGAGTCATTCCCTTTAGCTGTTGAGCTAAGGCCTTTTAAAAATAAAGTCGGGGGCCATACTGCGATTTTCAGCTTTTCCAAGCGGGCTGTATGTAAAGCGTTAATGAATCGAGAGAACTTATTTTATGAGACAGTCGAGTTGAAACATCAAGAACTACTCAAGTTCATGCCCAAATACATTGGAGTTCTAAATGTTAGGTACTCGAGCATTATTCACGAGAGTTCAAATGATTTTGATGATGATGCTTCTACTGTGCACAATAATGACAATGATGATGAGCCTCGGTCCGTGCCACTTAAAAAGAAGAAATCAAATTCAAAATGCCTGTCCAAAGGGATTGTGATCAACCAGCATAATCATAATGATGGTTTGCAGCTCAATACTATGGAAGATAAAGGAAGTGAGTTGGTGCCTGAGGTTGTCTTGGATGATAACAAACATATAATTCCAGACGCTTTATGGCAACAGTATTCTAACTCACTTCCGTCATCCATGCAAGATTCGTTTCTCGCAAAGTCAAACGGCGATGTGACTACGGATACAATTGTGAATAGTTTTCACAATTCGGTATCATCCTCAATTAATTCGCCAAGATTAAATAGCGGTGTTAGTAATATTGGATCTACTTCTATCAATAGAGATTTACAGGTTCAAGTTTTGCTGGAGGTTTTCCAGCCTACCATGAAGTTGCATAACAACATGAGTTCTGCCAGTAATCCAAACGATGAAATTTTTGCAATGGATGATGATGAAAGCAAGCAGTTCCTGGATTTTTCAGTAGCTTCATCGCCTGTTTTACAACCCGTCACTAATAGTAATAGTGATAATACATCCAGTAATGCTACTGCAAACAACGATACAAATGATTTATCGGCATCGTTCTCGACTTCGGCGGGTCCAATATTAAGAAAACATACGAAGTTCGAAAGATTCATATTGTTGGAGGATTTGACCACAAATATGACTACACCTTGTGTATTGGACTTAAAAATGGGAACTAGGCAATATGGTATTGAAGCAACTGAATCTAAGCAAAGATCACAAAGAACGAAATGTCTCAGCACAACTTCAAGACAACTAGGAGTGAGAATGTGCGGTTTACAAATTTTTAAAAAGGGGGGTCCAGGTGTCAAAAATAAGCATTTAATAAAGGATAAATATTATGGTAGGAGAATAAGGATTGGAAGCCAGTTTTGCAAAATTCTTACCAAATTTCTTTATAATGGACAAGACAATTATTCCATTCTAGTCAAAATCCCTCATCTCATTGATCAGTTGGAAGAATTATATTCAATATTCTCCAAATTGACTGGATATAGAATGTATGGATCATCCATTCTATTGATGTTTGATGGAGGGGAAAATGATGATAATGAAGTCAAAGTCCGCATTATTGACTTTGCACAGTCCAGTATTTCGTCCCAAGATAATAGCTCGAACGCAAGTATTCCACCGTATCACCCATCATTGCCTGATATGGGCTATTTAAGAGGATTGACTTCCTTGATAGCATATTTTAAATTAATATTTAAAATAGTGAGCGAGGAGTTTGAATATATTGATTCAACTCAAGCACTACTAGTGATACAGAACCACAAGTCCAGGTTTATGGGCAATAACAAGTGGATCGACACTTTTGCCGAAGTTGAAGATTATTCCGACTTAGTGGATTGTGAAGAAAGTGATCCATTTAATATTGCTTATCCATCCAACTTATATGAAGATGACGAAGGCATCTCTGAATAAGTGTGTATTTTAGTTGTTTATAGTATGTAATCTAGAAACCATTTATCCAATACTAATGACTAATCATTTCTTAAATGCGTAGGGTGACTGATCAGAAAAAGCATCTATCTCCTCAACTGGTTTAAAAAATGGCTCTTGCCAGTACCACGAGGAAAAGAGTGAGCCCGAAATTAAGATTATCAGAGTCAAATAACAACTCAAAAAACTATCCCAACTAAAAAACCATAGGTTTATTAGGCCATTGGCTATTATTATGACAATGATATTAATTATTGCAAACCAACTTAACCACTTCAATAAATTTGGGTGTTGAGCTGAAGTCTTGAAATTTAGATCGGCGTAATTGAAGCCATTGAAACGTAACATTTCAAGAAATCGTAAATAGCAGATCAGGATGAAGAGCCACATGATAAGACCTGAAGTAGAACACAAGTTCACCAAGACGGTGAACAACACCTCTATCGTCTTGTATTTAGAAAATAGTGAAATCAAGCCTATACTCGAGGTTAAGAGTATTGCTGGATAAGGGACCCCCCTCGAATTCGTGATACTTAGAATATCAAATATTCTGAAATGTGGAGTTGAAGGAACAGATTCTATTATGGAAATCAAGCACCTTGACCCAAAATAAATATTCGAGTTTGCCGCAGATAACATGCATATTATGATGATGGAATTGAAAAGGTTGAGAACCAAAGACGTAGAACTTATTCCACTATTAATTAGGCCAATTAGGAAAGGAGATGAAAAAATATCATTCCTGTCGTTGCTTAAATTAGGATCATCGCATCTGATCAACAAAGTCAATAAAAATAAAGAAGTCATGTAAAACACGATGATTCTGACGAGTATGAATCTAATACCTCTCGGCAAGTTCACATGAGCGTCCTTTATTTCGCCCGAACAGATAGCGATTGACTCAATAGATTGGAAAGTAAAACAGCTAGAAACCATTGTGCCTACTATATTCATTATCTTCGAGCCAACTGGGTTCTTAATCACATGGATTATATCTATACCCCATAAGAAACTTCGATCCCAATTTTTGAAGCCAATGTTGTTACCCAAAATTAAGTAAACACTTAGACAGATCCAACCGACGATAAACAACACCTTCAAAATAGAAATAAAAAATTCTATTTCTCCGTAGTAGTTAACTGGCAATAGATTGAAAAGAGTGAGAATGAACCAAATTCCGAATATAATCAATAGCTGGTTTTCATTTATAAAGTCCAAATCCCAGAATGTAAGCATTTCGTAAATCAAGGATAGTTCCAAAGCTAAAGTCACAGCCCAACTTAACCAGTAGATTAGATTTATTGATAACCCAATACTACGAGACAACAACTTGAATTGAAATTGGCAAATCGATCCGTTTATCGGCATGAAACATGACATTTCACCAACCACCTGAACTATCGTGTAGCATATCACACTTATATAAGCATAAGAAAGTAGACTTATTATTGGTCCATTTGTTAATTGAGATCGTATGTTAATGAAAAGTCCTGTTCCAATGATGCCTCCTATACTTATCATCTCAATATGTCGTGATTGTAGCAAACGCTTAGTGTGGACATGCTGATGGCTATCTAAAATGTGCAAGTTGTCTATTTGGTATTCCTCGATTTCATCTCTTGGTTCCAATAATTGATCTGTCTCGTGTGCCATGTCATTATTCATTTGACTTTCATGAGCACTCGTATACATGACATGTAGTTATCGTATACCCCATATTTTAATAAGTCCGGGTAATCTTAGTGCGACAGTTTCCAGAGTGGAAGTTTCGAATCAGACAGAAACGCTCCGCATCCGACAGACATGAACAGGAACAATAAGGCATTTGACAATTCCAGTTTCAGTAGAATAATTTGAGGTATATATTTGAATTATATAAATAAAAGCAACTAAACGTAACACTGTGTAAAGACAAACTGTAACATGAGAGTAATTTAACATACTATAAGCAATACAAAGAAGCATGTACCACTAGTAGAAATAAATAAAACCTTCAGAACAATAACAAGATAAGGAGAATACAAAAATTATAATAGAACACACGTAAATCATTGCCTTCGGATCGTTCGTTATTTCTATCCTTCGTGACTTGCGGATATTTGGAATTGTTTGCAATTTTTGACATCTCTTACTTCTTCATCTCGATTGTTGTTTCACATACGTACATATTTCGGAACATTAAAAACAGATTACACTCAAGGGAAGCAATTACTAACCAATCACATTAGCAAGTTTCTATCTCTGACCTGTCATTTATTTGGATCCGAAGTGCTCTTCGTATAAAGCTTTGAGAAGAGCGTAGTACTTGACAATAGCATCGTAAATAGCGATCTCTATAACCGAAACAGTTTGGTAAAGTTGAACAACGTATGGGTGGACGTGTTGATTGTAGGCAGAATTGACAGTAACAACCTTTTCTTCGATTTCATATTGCTTGAATAATGGGTGAGAATGAACGTGCTCATCTAAGAACGACTTGACGTGACCAACGTATGGAGTAACGTAGCCCTCAGCAACATCCAAAACTTCACACAATTGATTGTGGTGGTGGGTCAATGGATGGAAAACGGATTCAGCGGTGTGTTCAAAGGCTGATTCCTTCAATTCAACACACTTGTAGTTGTATAAGTAAATGGTGTAGAATAAAAGGAAAGATGCCAAAAAGCATTTCACTTTAGCAAACAAAGCCATTTTCAAATAGTGAACTTTGAGAAGACGGAGTAAAAAACGTAGACTAGGATAAGATGATTTTCTTTCAAATCTATTATGAAAGAATATCGACTGATAAAGTACTGGACGTGGCAAACAGACTTGAATTTATAAAATTGACATTTCTGGAAAATTGATCAGTTGAAAGCAGATTTTTTTGGTGGCAGAATGGCGCACGTGATGAATTTTGTACTGTGACATTGTAAACATTCAGAGGATCCTGTACACAACTGCATCAATTTACGTTTGTTATGACATTTCCGAATTGGGAAATATTCCTCTTAAATTGCAAAAAGGTTGTACAAATGTTATTGTTTACTCCCAATTGGTGCAAATAGGAAAATTGTAGGTGAACTACTCCTTAATTGAATGCATACCATTTGCAATGGCTGAAAATTGAAAAAAAGGGATTACTTTCAACTTGTAGACTTCAGCAATTCAAATCATTTGAAGGGTACTAGCAGGATGATGAATATTGATAAGGAAAATCCTCAGACTCCTACCAGAAGTTTGAATAAGAGAAAATCATATTCCATTCTTACCCCAGTTTCCAATGTCTCTTCAACTAATTCTCCTGGTTGGAAATCTATAAATCAATCCAAGAGCGAAAAGGAAAGAATAATAAGTGAATCCACTGGTTTAGTCAAGTTTTCCTTGTCGAGTGCAGCAACCTCTCCAGTGAGATCTAACAACAACAGTCCTAAAAAACTTGGTTTGCCAGTCTACATTCCAATTGCGGATAAGACAGAAGAGATCAAGTCAAGTTTGGAAAAGACAGACTATCATCAGATTGAGCAACAATTGCTAGAAGAATATACCCGCAAGCAAAAGGATTTATTAAATCATGAGAAACAGATCGAACTAATCAAATTTGAGTTGTTAGAAATATCAACCAAGTTGGAAAACTGCAAACGTAATGAGAAAATTCAAAGCTTGCAGACTAATGGTACAAACTGCATTTATAAACTGGTCCATTCCGATGATCAAGAGCAACTCAATCAAATTAGACTAGCCAAATCTCCTCTATCACTGCCAATGAAATTGCAAGATACCACTAAATTTACGATAGATTCTTTGAAAAAGAAAGCTTCCTTTATTGTTGACAAGAACTTAAATGTTAACTTGAAGAATGAATTGGAGTCTGTATCTAAGTTGTTCAACGAAACAAACATTGCATCGAACGAATTGACCAATAAGACATCTAAGTTCTTCAATGACGTCTTTGAAAATTTGTCGCCTAAGAAAACTAATGAGAATTTGAACAAGATCAATAACTCTTTCAATAATACCATCAACAACATATCTAAAAACATTTTGTCGAAGAATTTCAGTTATAACAACACAAGAGAAGAAGATATAGCTAACAGTTCATTCGCATTTGAAAACCTATCGATCCACGAAAGCCATAGTAATGCTCAATTAAACGTCATCTATGAACATAGCGATGTTACTGAAAGTGATTTGAGTAACCAAATAGTCGATATTGACGACTACAACAGTTCGTTTGGTGATGAATAGATCTGTTAAAAACTTTACATAAACTATATTGCATGAATAAATAATCGCCTAATCATCATCCTCCAACCAGTTTTTAGCTCTATCTATTGCTTTTTCCCATCTTTTCCAATTCTTTCTTCTATCAACATCGGGCAATTTGGCTACAAATTTATTTTTTGAGTCATCGTCGCCATTGATCTTTTCAATCACATCATCAAAGTCTTTCCAAACTCTTTCCGACTCATCTTTGAATGATAATCCTGCAGCAATCGCTGCACCAAGAGCAGTACATTCAGAAATTGCTGCTCTTTTTACTGTAACACATGGACCCAAAATATCAGCCTGTATCTGTAAAACTTCGTCTGCTTTAGACATACCGCCGTCAACTGCTAACTGACTCAAAGGTTGGTTTTCTTGTTGCGAATTTAAAGCTTCCTCTAAAAAGTCTTTTGATCCACCGGCATCTTCTGCCATAGCTCGAAGAATTGCTCTAACTTGGAAACAGACACCTTCTAACGCTGCTCGAGCAATGTGACTTGAACTTGTGTATTGAGTCATACCAAAAATGGTACCTCTTGAACCACCATCCCAGTAAGGAGCATATAAACCGGAAAATGCAGGGATAAATACCACACCACCGGAATTGCTAACTCTTGAAGCCAATGGACCAATGTCTTTAGCATCTTCAATCAATTTTAAATTGTCTCTTAACCATTGAACAATAGAACCTGCCACTGCAATCGAACCTTCTAAAGCATAGTGTGGTTTACCTGCTTCGCCAGTCAAGTTCGGAAACCAATACCCCAAAGTCGTCAAAGTACCATGTTCCGAAATCAACTTTCTTGTACCTGTATTGTATAAAAGGAAACAACCAGTACCGTAAGTACATTTAGCGGATCCAGGCTTAACGGCTAATTGACCCACCAAAGATGCTGATTGATCACCAAGACAGCCACAAATTGGAACACCACTAATAGTTTTCAAAATATCGTAAGCCTCTTGAGTGATTCTATTATGAAACCCTAAGTGTGACAAATTAGGCGAGGCAAAAGATCCATAAAATTCTGAACTTGAAACAATTTTAGGAAGGTTTATTCTCGTAGGATCAATATCCCAAAACTCTAACAACTCATCATCATAATCCTTAGTTTCGAGGTCCATGAAGTAAGTTCTTGATGCATTGGTTACATCAGAAACAAAGGTTTTCTCACGAGTCAAGTGATAAATTAACCATGTATCAACTGTTCCAAACATAAGGTTTCCATCACCTTTCTCGTATTCTTCTCGTATGACATCATCATTATCCAATAACCATCTCAATTTTGCAGCAGAGAAATAAGTTGATAATGGTAAACCAGTTTTCTCCTTCAACTCCTCTTTCTTTTTATCGTCTGTAATTCTTGATAAATGTTGAATAATTTCAGATGTTCTTGTATCGGTCCAAGTTATACCACCACTAAGAGGTTTGCCTGTCTTTTTGTTCCATACAATAGTAGTCTCTCTCATGTTAGCGATACCAATGGCTCTGATTTTATATTTGATTTTCAAACTTGGATTCTGATTTATCTTACGAAGGGTTATCAAGCATGCTACCAAACACTGTACAGCGTTAGCTAAAATATGAACAGGCATACATTCGACCCAACCAGGTTGCGGGAACCTCAAAGTGGGACCAACACTAGCCTTGTTGTTTTCAATCTCAATATCATCTGTGATTGAAATGGCAATACCTTCTGCAGTGAAGATAGGCTCGTTATGTCTCATCAAGGAAGATCTTCTTCTGAATTGTTCAGTATTGGTTGATTCGTCCGGAGCTTCTGAGGCGGTTGTGGAGTATTCAATTTGGTGCTTCGCGATCTCTTCACCATGTTGGGAGAAGATTATAGCTCTCGTGGAAGTAGTACCAACATCGATAGTAGCTATGACCGGGATTGAAGGTGCGTTGGAGTTTCTACGAGGCATTGTATGGTTCGTCTTCTCTATAAATTGGAAATCAAAAATGAAAAAAAAGGTCTATATAAACAAATTGACGAACGAGTAATAACACAATTAATAAAAAGGTAGGAAAAGTGAACAATGAAATAAATAAATGACAATCGACTTATATTTCACTGTGGAAAGTATGGATCTTACTTGAAATTTATATAAGGAATAGCTGAACTGCAACGGAAAAGTATAAACTTAAGAAGTAGCTGAATCATATATTTATACCCAAAAAATTTTTTCCACGAATTATGGGGGAGCACCTCAATACAGTAATTATCAAGGTTGCTTTCTCGGAATAATATCTGAAATGGTCTATTAGGTGCCATTAAATTAGACTGCGTCTTTAGTGTTACTCAAAATAGGTACGATGAAATACCGCCTTATAGGATCAAAGCTACTAGTAGTTCTTTTCGAGCGGTTTTCAATTACTGAAAGGCTGAGACATCTTACCGAGGAAACAAATCTCATTTATTGTTCATATATGATTGATTTTATGCTAATTCCGCGATATATGACTTACGCGAGGTTGAGCATTGTTCTTAATTCCTTTCGATTGTCTCCCAAGAATTTCTTCTGCCACCATTCACTGGCGACAGCTCTTCACTACTCTTGTTAAATTACTTACACAAAAGAATTGAGGCTATATTATGATATGGAGGGCGAATGGAGAAGTTAGGTTAAAGTTAAAAGCTTAATAACTGAAAAAACTCTTGATCTATATCCACTTCTTGATTTGTTTTATCGATCTTTACTGAAGATATCATTAGCGGAATGAACGAGAAGGAGTAATGGTATCCTTTGATTAGAATTATAACGACTAATTTTTTCGATGCAATGATCAGCCTCGTGTATAAATTGGATCCCGATACCCAATTCGGACCCTCGATTGCTAAAAATTTGATAAAACAGTGCGTAGTCCGATAATTTTGAAAATCTGACTGTTTTATTGATAGCGTACTATCACCACTATTTTGCACCATACATTAGTATTAGAGTCATCAACTAGAAAAGTTTCATTATAACAATGACCACTATGAAATATTGATCTAATCTTCTTTTTTCAGTCAAAAGTAAATAACTGTAATGAATTTATGAAGTTAAGTAGGAAGTGTGGGAGAAAATTTAAGAGTCTTTTTTATGTTTTTTTGCAACAAACTTGGGCGTTTAAATTTTGTGCAATTACTTCTTGTACACAAATTAACCACTATCTTCAATAAAGCTTCATATATTATCGCTTGAGAGCCAAACAGATTGCTATCATATACTAACTAGAAGAATAATAATTAGCTCTGAACTTTCCAAAATTTTTCTGCTATGAGTTTCAACTACGCTCCAAATAATGAGTTTAATACGAGCGAAACATCTCAGAAACCACTCTATGACCAAATTACAGATAGCTCCAATAACTTCTCTACATATAATATCCAGCAAGGGAATTATTACAATAATGTTACTTGTACAAAGCAATTGAACTATCCGGCACCGGTTGAACCTGCTTCAGAAATCATCTTAGGCTCTAGTGGGTTATTTAAGCCTATGCAAGGAAATCAAGTACAAAAACAAGATCTTCATACTAAAATCGACAAATTTCAAAAGGAGAATCCATATCATTGCAAAACAAATTTCGATGCTGTTAGAAATCCTTATACGGGTTCCAGTTCTTTTTGGAACTCAACGTCAACGAAGGTTACGACGACTCCACTGAATGAAAACACAATTAACAATGAAACTGAGACAAGTACTATAAACGAACAATCTTCAATCGAAGTCGAAACTAAGATTAATGGAGACGATAAGCTTATTGTTAAACCAAATCTATCTAGTGAATTAGAAAACACCGTGGAGATCTCCCTGAAAATTACAGACGGTGATAGAACAAACATTTTCACTGCCACATACAAACAGAAAGAGTTTGTAAATCTAATCTGTCATTCAAACAAACTCATTGTATTCAGCAATCAATGTGATACCAGCAAATTCTTGGATTACGATACAACATGCATCAAACTTGAAAACGACTTCCAAAATCGTGAAAGGTCTTTTTCGAGCCCCGGAATTTCCACCCAAGACAATCCCGGTCAAAAAGATGTCAACATGAGCATTTTATCTGACAATACATTAAGCACAGAAAGGAACAATGATAAAGGGATTATGTCAGTAGGAAATATTCAAAATTCTTATGATCCTTCTGAGGCCGAAACATCTTCTAGTTCACTGGATATTCTAGCTTCTAGCTTACTCATTCGCGACACCTATTCGCAATGCAATGGAATAGATAGTATTAACTGTACTATCCACAATCGGTTTCCTAGTAATAGTGTTGACAATACTTTCAACTTTCAATTGTCTTTAAATAACCTTTGCTTCTTTTTGCTTAATGTTTGGCTAAGAACTACGTCTCCTATAACCTACTTATCAGAGTTATACAGCAAATGTCAGTTAAATGAAACGAACACAAAACTCAATAATTTGGGTGAGAGCGGTAAATTGGGATCATGTTTAGATAATGTTATGTTATCTACAGAAGACGATAGTGCTTTTGAGGAGTCCAGTAAAACGAAGACATCGAAAAGTGCCAAGAGAAGAGAGAGAAATAGAAGGAAAATTCTTAGCGAAGACAACGATGAAAGATTGCTTCAACTGGCAATAATGCAAAACCAGCAAGAAAGACAAGCCAGATTGAAATTAATTTGGTTTAAATGTGTATTATGTATTACAGCGTTTGGTCTTCAAATTATTGGTCTTGCTTCACTATTATTTTTTTGCGAAATGAAATTTTCGCACCCAAAATTTGTCCTGCTACGAGAGAGCTGAAATAGTATAAAGGACCAATAATTGGCATAATCTATCGATTACATCTAGCTTTAGACGTCATACGATAAATCAATACAACATGACACTGGATAATAATACAAGTAGAGAGAAAATGAGAAAGGGTAACCAGAATAAGAGACGATATAAAAACAAATCAGAGATTAGTGATGATGAGTTTTTGGATGCAATAATCGCTGAAAACAACAGGAATCTTCAGGACACATGGTGTCAAACAATTTCATTTTTGATAATTTCTTGTATTCCTACAGCTTTGATGGTCATATTAATGTTGCTAGTTGGTTTTATAAAGAAGGAATGTGTTTGATAGAACCTTGGGATGAAATTATGCATAGCATATTCTGCCTTCAGAGTTTTATTTTCCGAATTTAAAATGCTGATACTAATATTTATTATGCTATCTGAGGAAGACAACATTTATATAGACATTTCTAATCTCACAATATAATTTTCTTTTTATTCTTTATGTAATAATTGTTTCAATGATAGAAAATAAGTTAAATTCTAGATATTGCTGGGCAGATTTGGTTGATGGGTTCGATGAAATACAATGGGATAATGACAATCCTATCAAGGAAACTCTCGTTGAATCTATAATTGAAGATGTACCAAATGATCAGCTAAGCATTTCACTAGATAAATGTCCATCTCAGAAAATGCTACAGGAGAGGCCAACAAGCACAAAAATATGCAATCCCCAAAAGCCTGTACCTGAAAAGAAGTTGAGTAAGAGGGCTAAAAAGAGAAGAAGATACAAGAAAAACCAAGCTCTTAGAAAGGTTAACGAAATGGAATATAAGTTGCAAGGCAGAGCAGAACAATATCCTGAAGTCATACTAGAGCACAAGGAACTTCTGCAGTTACTAGCAGATTCAATAGAAGTTAAAGTGTGTCTTGAAAACTTAACGACTGCAGATTTCTTTTCAAAAATTGTTGCTGGGCATCCTAAATATGCCGTTTTATTAGCAATACTTCTAGTATGCAGCTTGATTCAACTTGCTTTATCCGACGAAAAAGGGTTAGCTCTAGCTATTTAATTGATAAGTAAACGAATACTGAGTTATCAATCTCATTCAAAACGGGTATATAATGCAACATTGTTGTCAATAAAATTCTAACTATTTATATCAGCAATTGGTTTGGCCCTAACTTTGATTTCCTCCTCCTCTAAAAACGTTTTATTCTCACCGTAAGAATTCCAAGTATTATAACCCCAATTGTCATGGGTGTAGAAAGTATCTCTAACATAAGGTGTTAATGGTAATCCATCTCTCAAGCGCTTAACCAAATCAGGATTTGAGATATAATATCTTGAGAAACCAATCAAAACTCGATCATCGTCAATGTCTTTTAAAAGAGTAGAGAACTGTGGTGCATCGTAGGTATAATTACCAGCCTTCACGAATATACCTTTCCAAATGGATAAAGCGAAGTCATTGCTGCCAACCTGCAGATCTTTGGCAACGTCGTAGCTTGCTTGAACACGAGGTTCTACTATGGATATGTACGCCAATTTGTGTCCATCATCAGCTCTCTTTTGTAACTCGTGTAATAAGTAACTGAAAGTGGTGATTGGATGAACAACATCTTCTTCGGCTTTCATGCTTTGAAACTTTGCCCATGGAGAAAATCTAATTGCCAATCTATCAGCACCTACTATAGGAATCAATTCGTCGATGATTTCCAAAACAATTCTAGCTCTATTTTCTACTGATCCACCATAACGGTCAGACCTTTGGTTAGTCGATGGTTGTAAAAATTGATCCAACAAGTATCCATGAGCACTGTGAATTTCAATATAATCAAACCCAGCAGCAATAGCATTTCTGGCAGCCTTGGGATACTGGACATGGATGATGTCGTAGATCTCTTCTTCCGTCAACGATCTTAATGGATTTCCGGCCTTTTCTGCCAAAGCCTTCGAATCTTCACTAAAATAGTTGGCAGAGGCGGAAATAAATGGTAATCCTGCCTCTTTAAGCAATTGTGGATTGGCAACTCTACCAAGGTACCACAATTGAATTGATGAAAAGGATTTATTTTGATGAATCTTATCATTGATCTTCTTCCAGGCCTTGACTTGCTTATCAGTGTAAATACCAGGGACGTTGGCAAAAAAGCCACCCTTATCTGATGTAAAAGTTGCTTCAGTAGTAATCAAGGAACCTGGGTATTGAGACCTCTCGTCATAATATTGCAACTGTAAATCAGAGGGGGTGTGATCGTCAAGGGCTCTATATCTGGTGGATGGTGCAAATACAACTCTATGATTCAACTCATTCTGACCAACTTTGATTGGCTTGAATAACTTAGTATCCTTCAATGCTTTTGGGGCTGACATTCTGGTTAATTCTTCTGCAAATTACCCGTTCAAATATCAGGATTTTCTACCATTTATATCTGTTCCAGTGAAGCAAATATGGCTTAGATTACTAATGTGTGGAACACAAAACGTTTAAGGTGCGAAAAAAAACTGTCTTGCTTGCAAGTTTGTGCCACACATTGTGATATATGCATTAGTAGTTTTAATTACTGTAAAAAAGGGCTGATCTATTGATTTTTCTTTTCTGCGCTGATAGACTTGCTACCAACAGCAAAAAATGCTCTAGTTAGTTTGTAGAAAATAGTAAAAACACCAATAATCACTGCAGCTAGTGTCAAGAGGCTTACCGTGGTCATGGATCCACCAGCATTAGGGATCTCAACTTCAACAGATGAATCCAAGTTGTGTTCAAGGTGGTAGAACACCGTATTCTCTGTGAAGTAACGTTCGTAATTACCACCGATTTCCAATCTAGTATCAAAGGGCGATTTGTCCAATAGAAAGTCGTCTTTAACATTACATCCGTAAAATATTTGTGGTAACGAATTTTTAATTACGGTAGAATTCTTGCTTGCATCAGGAAGTTGGTATCTTGAATGCAAGGTGAAGTCTATACTGTGGTGGCTGATATTGTTGTACTCAAATAAAACTTCATTTCCCCACTCGTTGACCTTATACTCTGGCAACTCGAGATTAGATATACCGTTGTTGACCACTAACGATGAGCCCTGGGGCACCGACTGGTATTGGTCAAAAATCAACGATTTATTGAGGTTGATGTAGTAGTAGAGTTTGCATTCTAAAATGTCATCATCCGTTATTGCATCTACCGAATCGAACTCTGACCGTAGCAACGGGTGCATCCCATTCTTGATTACATTTGACTGTAACGACGAGCCAACATACCTGTGACGAGGCTTCACATGGAAAAGCGTCTTGAATATGTGATCTTCATCCACGTCATCTTGTTTATCCAAGATCACTCTGACTCCCGACAAAACGATATCGTCTACGGAGCTGATGGTATTGTCGATGATGAACAATCCGATTTCTTTATGCACTTTGTCATTTACTTGAATTTGCAACTCACTCGAAATCGGCAAGTAATTCAACTGCTTCAAAACAACGGAGGGCGTGTCACCCTCGCTGTTAAATGTAAAATCATAGTTCGCGGTGGATTCGTCCAATTCATCTGCTGCATCATGGAACCATGCCAACGACAATTGCGCGGGTGTGTCACTGTGGTAGTAGAGCGAGTTGATGGTTTTGATCCAGTTTTCTGGTTCAATGGTGACATTGAGCAATTCTAGCAGCAAACGTCTCACCTGGTCAAAGAACTCTGTTTGTAGCTCGGCGGTGATGACATTCTTTGGAGTGACGTACACACTGGTGCCGTACGCAAAATTGTAGGCAAACACGGGATCGTGCCTGATTGAATTGTCGGAGGCCTGGATCCTGAATTGTCCTACTAGAGGGTATCTGGATGCAATTTCCGCTATGGACAGGGCCGGTAACGTGACTTTATTTTCGAATGTAAACCTGTTTCCGCCGCCCCCTGTTTTCACAGCGAGCTTCTCGCGGGTAACGGCTGATACGACATTGTCGTTGCTGTCGGTGGGATTGAAGATGGTCGCTCTCTGCTTGATCATGGTGCAATTGTGCCGGGGTCTGGGGTGGAGATATTCGGCGTACGTTGCCGGAAATGGTTTTTCGGATATACACGCTGCTTACGTCAGCCACAGGTGTCTAGCTGCAAATTGAACCGTATACTGCCATAAATATATACATACATACACACGCGAGCCGCCACGTCTCTATACATTACACGCGTCAAGCATCATCTGCGTGCTGGGCGCTCTACAACTCATCTTTCTCCGGCGGCGATTTGTGCTCACCGAGGGTGGCTCCCGGCACGAGCACCTGGTACTGCACGAATAGGTCACCAAACTCGTGGCCCGATTCCGGGTTCTGGTGGTCCTCGTGGATCGGCATGCCTTTGCCCTTTACGGTTTCCACTTCCCCGTGGAGAACCACCTGGCCCTTGCGTCTGGAAAGCGTGACGGTGTCATCGTCGTTGTCCAAGAAGTTCAAGTTCCGGGTCCAGCCGCCGGAAAGCGACTCGTTCAAGGTCAAGACCTCTGTCCGGTGCAAGTTGTTGCCCACGCGTCGGTAGCCGCGACTCTTGGAGAACTCCTCCCGGACGTTGACGATCAAGTCTCCGGCCGCCCAGTCGGGGCTCTTTTCGCCTTCTCCTTCCAACACAATGCTGGAGTCTCTGCGCTGGCCCGGCTGGATGTATATCTCGTAGTGTCTGGGCCCGTTTCTGACTCCGTGGCCGTGGCACCCGTCGCACTTGTTGGCAATGACCTTGCCCTTTCCGCCGCACTTGTCACACGCAGACCGCGACTGCAGGATCATGCCCGGCGCGATCTGGTGCGTCCGCATCACGTAGCCCGACCCGTTGCACTGCGTGCACACGTGCACCTTTTTGTCCTTGGACCCGCTTCCGTCGCACTTTTCACAGATGTTTCTCATTTCGACGTCAAACTCCAACAATTTGCCGTTGTAGAAATCATGCAACGGCACGTGTATGTTGACCTGGGTGTTTTCGCCCTTGCGCACCCGCTGCTGGTGGCCACGCTGGCCGCCAAAAATGTCTCCAAACATGTCCCCAAACGGATGCTGTGCCTGGGGCCGGCCGTTTGGGTCGCCGTATTGGTCGTAGTTGGACCTCTTTTCGGCATTGCCTAACACCTCGTACGCCTCCCCCACCTCCAAGAATCTGTCGTGGGCCTCGTCGCTGCCGGGATTTTTGTCGGGGTGGTACTTTAAACTCAACTGCTTGTACGCCGACTTGATCTGCTTCTCATTGGCATCTTTGCTCACTCCGAGAATGTCGTAATAGTTCTTGGCGTCCGCCGCCGTTAGCGTTATTATCAACAAACACGCACATAGTATGTACGTGAGGCATCTCATTCTGTGTCTGCGCCCGCCCGCACGGTGGTTTCTGTTTCTGCTCTGCTGTGATTGCCAAATGGGTGGATAAATCACCACCAATTTTTCATTCCACGTCAACAGAAAAATGTCTGGTGCCTGCATACAGCGGTCACGTGACACCAGATAAGATCCCAGCACATAGCGATAGTGAAGTTGAGCCGTGGGCATGTCCATTTGTCTGATTACAAATCCGGAACGGGTCCAGTTGCCGTTGACCCCAGCAACAATGCGGTGGGGATGCTGGGAAAGCGAAGATTCACGGCCGCCGGGAGCTGTTTCCACGGATATTGCGTTAGATTGTCGTAACCCTAAATGGGCTGGGCTATTTGGACCAGCAAAGCTTACAATGCTGCGACAATGACTGCAAACCGCACTCGTAACCGAGTTTGGGCAGATAATATTGGCATTTTATCAGTAGATGAATTTCGGCATTTCCCCACAATATTTTTGCAGATGGGTTTTTTTTTCGTTTGACATTATCTTTCACAATTGTACTGTGATATACAGTGGCAACTTACGCTGAGTACAGAGTAGCACCCATGTCGGGACGATGGTGGTATATCACCGTGGCGGTGAGACTTGTGTCCAAGGAGCAGACTGTGGCGTGCTCGGGAATCCACCTTTGGTTTACGGACGACAGCGCCAATGTACAGTTTGACTTTATCCTCACCATAAACTACATCAAGGATTTACAGTACTATAAAGTGTTGGTCAGCTCCGTCAATGACGACGATGAAAAAGTGGAGTGGTTCCCTGCCAAGGTTTCAAATAATGTCAAATTGTGCAGGCACAGCAGCAAGCTTGCGGAGTCGCTTTCGTATTTCAGACGGAATGGATTCCATCTTATACCGTATGACGTGGTTAACAAAAGTGCAGAAGCAGACGAATTCTCGAGCTTATCAGTCTTGCGCATCAATTTGCTTTCCAGCATCAAGCACGAGTTCTTGCATCGTAATAGTACAAGATATAAACAAATTTCATTCGAGCGAAACGGTGACAGCCTGGTGCTCAAAAACTTGCCAATACTATTGGAGTCCTATCCTTTCAACTTTACAAATTCTTTGCTATTTTCGAATTTCATATCTAGTGGCACTATCAGCTACGTCTTCAAGGATTACTTGGGCTTTCTTTCCGATGTAAAATACTTGGAGAATATGATTGGTGGTGTTGTTATGGCCAAGAAATCCCCGGTAGACTCATCGGTGGGATTGGTATTGGGAAACATAAAGAAACTAAATGGTGATGGCGATTTAACCTATATTGTCTCCTGGGATTTGATTTGGCGTGCATTACTTGAGTGTGACTCCAAATTAAGCAAATATGCACAATCATTTCTAAAGCACAGCATATTGCCATCGACTATTTCATCAATGCCTAATCCTCACAAGTCATCTGTTTTCCCAATAACCATTCGAAATACAATTACCTCATCATGGGGCACGACTGTATACTACAATGAGTCAACTTTGATTACTAACTTCCACGTAGTACAGCCTTTCATAGGAAAACAGGATGTTCAATGTGAAATCCATGTAAGTCCAACATGTTCCTTGAAGATTACCAACGAAGATCAGATTATAACTCCATTTAGAACCATTGACCTATCTTTCATCAAGCTTTCCCAGAAAAATGCTGTCTTGTTAAGCTATGAATCAGGCTCCGCAGTTCCTATCACAAGAGCTCAGGACTACAAAGTAGGTGATTCGGTTGTAAGTAAAGGGTTTGGTCTATTCTACAACTTAACTAATATCAGTCCACTTGAATCTAATGGTATCATTAACTGCAAAGTTGAATTGCCAATTTTTGCAAACAGTGCTAAGTCTCCATCCATGATTATAACTTCTTCTTCTTGTTGGAATGGTTCTTCTGGTGGAGGATTATTTTCCACAGCTTCAGAAGAATTCATTGGTTTAATTTGTTCCAATGCACAAATCAGACTTCCCAACTTGTCAGACGAAGAGTATGATCCTGAAAAGCGGACAGGAAATGTTGGTGCTGATGACGACTTAATAGAGAAATTATCCAAGTTCTCACTAATCTTACCAATAGAGTTAATTGACTATTGCTATTATAATAAGGTATTAGGTCCAGATAAGAATGCAATGATTAGTAACAAAATTGAGGATATTTGGCAATTGAGGGCATATCATAATGATACCGTGGTGGAACCACCAAAGTTATAATATATTTTATATTTTCAAATATATTGTTTTTTATTCCTGTACCATATATACTTATATATTATTAATAATACATTTAAAAAGTCATTTAAATCATAAAGTCGTAAATCCGGACGATTGAAAAATATACATATTGACAAAACTAGTACTCTTGTGTTCGTTGCACAAAAGGCTACTTTCTTAACACACTGGGTATTAACGCCTTAAGCGACTTACCTTCGTTCACATCATTCATTTCATTTGCAGTATTTGCTGTCAATTCATCGCCCACCTTCATTACCCCTGTGCCTTTTGGCAAAATAGGGGGTAGCAAAAAATCAGCTCCAGTTGAGTTTGATGCTGTCAAACTTACATTTGACATCTCATTCGAAGGGATTGTTTGATTTAAGGATATCGATGATGATGACAAAATTGGTGGTGGAGGAGGATATGTAGAGTAGGAGCTGTAGTAATTAAACTTGTTGCCATTTGCATTGTTCCCTCCCGTTGTATTTAAATTGTTGATGTTATGGGAACTACCCGAGTTCGAAAAAGAACTGCCAGCAATAATAGGAGAATTTTGAATATCATTTCCTAAGGAATTGCCAGTGTGGGAGTTGGCTAAAACGCCAATGGTTATAGAATTTGATCTCCTGTATCCTCCAATATTACTATTATAATCATTATAGTTATATGGACCATTGTCGAGTGGACCAAGATATGTCGAAGCCGTCGTATTGTTCATGATCGGCTGTTCTTCTTTATCTAATTTTATCAATTCACTCTGCACTAGGTCATTCGTAATCTTGAGTATGTTAATCTTTAATAAAGAAATATTATTAATGAAGCGACTTGCACTTGGGTTATCGTTATAGTTGAAATGGAAGCTGTCATTAATAAAATTTATCCAGTTTCCAAAGATAGTGGTGAACTTTGATTTTAATAGTACAAACCACTTACTATTGAACAAAAACTCTTCGTCTTGTCTAAAATTATGTGTAGAATCAGCACTGTTCATTGAAGTTGAATTTCTCATTGGTGGACTTAATGAAGGGGAATTGTTCGACGATGAAGACGATGCCGTCGTTTCAATATGCAATTTCTTATTTAAACTTGACTTATTATCCAATAATAAATATACCAAGTTTTGCAAAACATAATTGTTGTTAAAAACATCATTACTATCCCAAATGATAAACAAAATTTTAATCATTATCAAATACCATTCAAAAATGAACACCGAAATACTGTGAAGTTGCATCAAGTTAAATTTTTTAAAATCAATAATACCCAAATTCAAGTAGTCACTAAAAAAAATAATAGGGAAACTTATTATACTGAGATTATTGTTGATATCTATTGGGTTAGACTTGATGTTGAAAAAGTTATTGATGTTGGAATCAATCAAAATGTGAGGATTAGACAAAAAGTCGGTCAAAGTTTGATTGATTGGATAGTTCAAGTTAATCTCATGCAAAGTCAAATTCAAAAGATCCCAGTTGAAATAGCTCTGTGGAATGAATAAGTAGTTATTTAACAACTCATGAAATTTCAATGGGGAACTAACAATGATGTTCTTCTTGAATAATTCAAATAATTTAAGATGAGAAGAATCAATCTGAATCAAATTTCTGTTTACTTGATGGATGTTGATTGATTTATTGATCAAAATTATTGAATTATGCAAACTGTTCTTTGAATTGAAAATAAAAAAGTCTTCACTATTGTTGAAATTCTTCAACTCATTAGACAAAGTCGATATAATAATCATTTTTAAGAACTCTGATTCATTCTCCAAATTGATGAAGTTCTTCGAGAATTTGGTCATCAATGATAATAATGTCTCATTACCCTTTACCGACTTGTTCAAAAAAAACGAATAAAACTTTGGTGGTTTTGTCTTCAAGTAGTTGGAAATTAGGATATAGATATTCCAAAATAATTTTATGTTCAAATCAATTAAATTCTCATTAGAACTTGTTAAATCTTTTAAATTGGCAATTATAATAAAACTAATATCATTGAGATAATTCAAAATTATATCATTATTAATGAATGTATCATCCTCTTCTAAAGAGGTTTCAACCCGGTTATATGATTCAAGATTGTACTCAAGATAAATGTACGATAACAAGTACAAATTATTTAAAATCTCAATTTGATCTAGCAAATTATTATTGTTGTTGTAACTAGGAATCAATTTCTTGATGAGCAAGTTCCAAGATTTCTTGAAAAACAGTAAAGACTCGCTATACTTTTTGTTGATAATGTAACCCATCGAAATAATCGAATAAATGATACCAATTTTAAAGTTATTTGGATATAACTGGGGTTGAGACATCTGTGCAGCCGACTGTGGTTGAAGCATAAACTGCTGTGACTGTGGCAAATGATTAGAAGGGTTAGTTCCCAGCTGCTTCATAGTTGAATTTGCTTTGTTGTTGTTGTTGTTGTTCGTGTAACTATTCAAACTGAATATCAATTCCTTTAAGATCTTGTCAAATACCACGAAATTGGAAGATGACTGTAACAAATGTATGTAACCAATGAGAAAGTGATCGTTAACGGAACTTTTACTGTTGCTAGGATCAAATTTGATCAAAATGCCTTGAAGTTTCTTCGTTATTGAAAGCAAGTGAATCAAATCATGATTGATAATATCTTTATTAGATGCAACGGAATTCGTATTCGGCTGGACATGGTGCTCTGTTGGCGATCGCAAATGACTCGCTCTATTTTCAGCAGAATCAGAAGATCTCTTTCTCTTTTTAGTACCGGAAGTGGAAGCTGATAATGGGATTGACTCGAGTGATGCTGCAGTATTTGGCGTTCCCTCAAGTTCATTTGTATTCGTATTTGGGTTGGTGTTTTCATTGGAAATTATACTGGGTGATATAGGATCGTTTGTATCACTGATATCGTCATCAATTAAAGAGTTTGTTGACACTGAGCTAGACAAGACAGCACCACTACTCTTATTTGTGCCATTTGTTGTCGACGTAGTATTAGACAGGTTAATGGTGGTAGCAATTGGAGTGTTGGACAAGTCTTCGCCATTGTTGACTTCGTTGATGACTGTCGAGCTTGAAACACTGGTGGGATTATTCAAGGACTTGTTAGATGGTAATGTGTTGGGGTTCAAATGACTGTTGTGTACTGTTCGGCAATGTCTTTGCAATAAATCACGTCTCACAAATGAAGAAGTACAATGTAGACAATGAAATGGCTTTTCATTCGTATGCGATCTTTCGTGACGTTGCTTATGCTCCGACCTCGTAAAGGCCCTAGCACAAAAGGCACATATGTATTTCTTTTGCGTGGCCATGGTTCCTGTGGAAGCAAATGCTATGAAAACCAAGAAATGAGTAGGCTCGAAAAATAAGGTCGGTTCCTCTTTTACCTTCCCTTAGGTAGGAATGGTAGTTTATAAGTGTGGGGTAATTGAACCACCTTGGAGTCCCAGGAATTTGGTAAAGGTTGGGTATGGTGACCTTATCCAAATAGTTTGAAACTATTTTCAACAAAAAATTATAAACGTATGATAAACATAGAATAAGTATTGGGGAAATATCCGTAGTATTATATATGGAAAAAGGAGGGTGCTGCCAAAATCAAAATTTAAACAAAAAAAAAATTCAAAAAATGCTCCATGCAGGTCCTGTACACAGGAATGGAGATTCTTCTGAGGGAAATACCCCGCAAAGTCAAAAATAAAAAATAATGGCAAAAAATAGCTAGTGAGAAAAATATACCGGACTTTACTAGCATACACCATGCAATTGGAATACAGTAACATGTCATTGTTGAGCAGTTCATGTGCAATGTGTAATTGTCACAATGATACTCATTCAGCATTATGTAAAGAATAAGAAGAGACAGAAGATAGAGAAGATTCCGGGCATTTTTCCCATTCTGTTTGCAGCACTTGGACTTTCAGCACTCTATTAGCGGAGTTCTATTTCCAGCAATGGTTAGTGTCTCTAGTTATGATCTTGTTTTTAAATTTCACCTTCTGCAAACGGGAACTGAATCTTAACAAATAGCGACACTTTGGCTTTGTGGAGATGACTACGGTTAGATGAATTGTAATTCGGATAGTCAGAGCTTTGGGCCTCTCCATTGCCTTCTTGATCACTTCAAGTATAATTTGCATAGATGTATCTTATCCATTATTATAAACAATATTAATCTCGACTTGAGTATTATTTAGCTTGTGAGCAATATTATTATCGTAAAAGACAGCTCATATTCCCCTCTCATGGACTGGTTTAGCGCACCTAATCATCGTTCTTAGTTAACCCAGGTTGCAAGACTTTTGCGACAATCCTCCTCTTCTCCTGCTCGCTGCTTTGTTATAAAAACAAAGTCACTGAATTATAATCTAAATGCCGAAATGTACTTAACCATCTCTAAGTATCTTGCTGTTATCGGGCCTCCTATTGCAAACACAAATCTAATAGTTCTGTACCTCATATCTTCGGAATTGTTCGTTCCTTTTGTTCTATTCGTATGATGTGCACTATAGACCCATGGCTGGAACTGTCTGGCCCATTTGTACAGTTTTACGTGATATGAGTCCAGAGAAAAATAGTGATTTACGAGGCTTTCTCTTTGATCTCCCGGTTTTTGTTAGCCGTCTGGTCCTATTCTCGATAGCATTCCCCTTGTTACTCCTCATTTCTTCCAGTGAACTAAGTATTATTTTTAATGTGACGAAATACTATCTGATTCACTACCATTGTAATGCGCTATACATGCTACCAAAAAGAAATTCCGACTACTTTAGGTGCCTCTAACCCCTCTCTCCTAATTCTTCAGCAGGCTGGCTTTAGCCATATGTGACTCCTATTTTGCTGATTTTCAGTACACTACTCTCAAAATTATTTTTAGACTGGCATTATGACTATGGGGGAGAACCATAATCATACCATGAGCTTACACAGGCCTGTTTCTCCTCGACAAGTAACTGACTCCTATTTATTAACAATATTCAACCTACTTCCGTGCTCATTGTATAATGGATATGTACCCCAGCTAATGGGCTGTCAGCAACTTCTTTGTTTCGCCATAAACTACTCAGAGGATTGTTGATAAATACTACCCCTCTATTACATGTTGTACGTCTGGGTCCTGGTTTCTTGCGCTTATTTCTTTACCCCTCCATCTCTGCTGTGTTGCACCAACCACGCCAATTTTAACCCTATTTCAATAGCACACGCGGAAATACTACTGATCAGCCTTAGCGTGCGGGCATTTGGCTATGGTATACTTGACGTAAAGCTTAAAGTCTCTAAACTAGTCAAGTGAAGAAATCTCTTCTGCTGCTCACCGGTGGCTTTCATCTAAACTCTAACCCGGATACGACGAAAGTCTATTGCTGTTACAAACAGAGTACCAGAGTCGAGTTGTTGGACGAAGCCACTTGCTTGATGCAAATGTCCACCACAGATGTATTATTCCTTGACCATGTCGAATACCCCATAATCTCGCATTATGTTCTTTGTGTATGTTACTGTTGGCACATAATACCAACGATTAAATCTCCACAACTTCGCTTGCATAGCTCCAGTGTGGGAACCATTATTTTTACAGCGAGAATGTTGGGGCTTAAACCAGAGTTAGCCCACGTAAAGGTTAGGTATCTATATCCGGCTATTATGTCTGCCGCTAAGAAAGTGTTACCAGGCGCCTAGACTGTTATCTTGTAGTTAGACCAACGATCGGCTGATTATAATTAGCTCTACATGATTAGACTACGCAATCAACAAGTTTCTTCGCATCAGTGCCCTTATCCCCACTCATTGAATTATGAGGGTTAGCCTTTCCTCCCCCGCTTCAAATTTTTTCACACATTTTTTGCCCCGTTATGGAAAGTGTTCCAGAGGGATTGCCCCACTCTCATCTGTTCGGTGTGGTTTTGTGGCATGGACTCCTCATTTTCCAAATTTGCGCTTTTTTGCGGACATTTACTCCGAGTGGTGTTGACCAATGCTGATATCCAACTCACCCGTAGTACTGTCATTCTACAGTACTGTGCTTGTGCTGTTGTTCTACAATACTGAGGGGGGAAAATACGCACATTGGTGATTGTTTGATATTTGTCCAGCTCAATTGCTTGCGTTTCTGTATGTATTGCGAAAGATAAATTGGCTCTATGTACACCCGTGGATAATATTCACCGGCCCAATAAACGTCAATATGCCCTTTTAAATCATATGTATGTGCTAAAGTCATTGCATCATGTCACCCCTAGTGCAAGCATGGACTGTCGCTACTTGTTGGCTATATAAGTGGGTTTGTTATTGCTTTTGAATTTGCGGTACTCTTGTTCACGCAAAACAAGCAATATGGATACGAGCTTGAGATTCTCGTCACTGACACCATCATTGTCATAATCAAACACTTTGATTGTTCCATTTTTAATAAAGTTTCTCTTTAGCTTTAAGTTCCCCTCGTCTAGATATTGTCCCATTGGTATATTGATTAATGGACTTTGCGAATCGATATATCTCGAGATCTTTGATTTCTGTTGACTCTCAATCAATTCAAATAAAGAAAACCTAGTGTCGTTTGCGGCACGATTCTTTATTCTAATTTGCTCTTTATCAGTAACTTCAAGTTTAGTGTCATTGCATAATAAATCTTGATCATCTTTCATAACATACAATTTAATAAGACTATTGGTACCAAAAGTTGAAGACGTACCAGTTGTACCAATGACGCGGAAATTGGTCTCGACATACCTGAAATCCACGGTAGGTTTATTGCTGTTGTTGTTAAATAAATGGATAGTCTGTTCAACTTCTCCATTTTCTTTCAAGAACTTCAAAATGTAATAATTCACATGGCTCGTTAGTATCTTGAAATAAACCTTTACAAATTCATATTTTTCAGTTGATGATTTGTAATTGTAGATTGACAATATTGGCGAGTTGGGTTTTAAAATGCTTAGTTTTGATGAAACTGTCTGTAAAATAGGGTGGTCTTCTTTAACATGATCGTGCCTTGTACCTTTTCTGTCCTGATCATTCGAATTTGATTCGGCATATCTATTAAACGACTCTATGGATTTGAAGACCATTGTTCCTGAATGTAGAAATGTTGATATTAATGGTAAGTGTCGTACTACCTTAAACTGAGATAATGGCCGTCCCATAATTTCCATTGGGACGTTCACCACAGTCGCATTATCGGAATATAAAGATTCCAAATCATCATTCAAGCCTATCACTGGTCTTGGCTGATTATCCATTCCAATGTTAAGTGATCCAGCGTTGGCATTTTCCGATATTAACGTCACTAGTGACTCTTCGCTTCTATTTCTAGTCAATGTTGAGGAGATAGATGGTCTTGGTTGTGGTACTATGGTATTCGCACCATTTCGTTGTCTACTGCTAGAACTCGAGGCACCATTTCTGCCTAACAAACTGTTGAACATATCTCTGGTGTTTACAACATGGAGTAGCTGTGATTCATTTTGAAAAATGCATTATATGGTCGTGTGAAATTGACAATAATTTGGAACATAGTCAGTGATTCACCATATTTTGCAACCAAAACTCAGAACAGGACTACCTACTACATTCCTACTACCTGTTTTGCAGAATCAGCTATGGCAATATATCACCACTAGTGTATCACCGCTAGCATCTTCATGGTAGACGATATTACGACCATCATTTTAAGAGAGGAAAACAATTCACAAAGATTCGGGCAATAGAATTACACGCAAGTAAGCAACAAACAATAAACAACTTAACCCGTCACAATGTAGGCCTACAATTGCTATCTATTCTGAGCTCTAGGAACGTTCTAATCTCGCCAAGGTAATTTTGTGCAAGGTTATGTCCCCTTAAGAATCATTCTTTTCCAGCTGCTCTCGTATTTTCGTACCCCTGAAAATAAGAGAAAACACCGAGAGGGCAACATTTCTGTTTGTAGAGTACCAATGGTACTAGGTAGCATCAATACCAGGCTACAGATGTGACTATACCAACACGCCTAACCTTTTCTGCTGCTACACTTTTCGTCTAATTAATTCGGTGTGGCTGAAAAACAAAATCCCATAACGTGATTCGTTTAAAAACTAATTCATGACGTAATCCGCTCATTTAATCAGATCTTTAATACCATTACATTACATTACAGTGCTACATCGCCTACACTCAGACACACCTCTCTAGTTAGTTGAGCTACCTTAATTGGGTACATATATATATATATATATTGCTAGGCCATATCGACCTGTTCCAGGGTACTGTCTTTTGTGATTCAGTTTGCGTTTTTGACGTTATCACGCAGTTACCAAAACATTGTACGCTCGACACGTCCTAAAAAATTTTTATTCCCCTCTAAAGGTAACTTACACTGTAAGAAGAAACCACTTATCCTAGTCATTCCTTATTGGTTCACTTAATACCAAAGTTTGTTGCTGCGGGCTGTACACAGAAGGTCATCAACAATGGCGGCCGACAAACTTACCTTCAAACAGCAGATGGAAGGGTTCCCTGTGCGTCAAATGCTCGTCATTTGTATCATCAGGTTCTCGGAACCCTTGGCATTCACGTCGTTATTCCCCTATTTATATTTCATGATCAGAGATTTCAAGATTGCCGAGAGAGAAGAGGACATATCCAAGTATAGTGGCTATTTAGCCTCGTGTTTTGCATTTTGCCAATTTTTATTTGCAGTCAGATGGGGGAAGTTGAGTGACAGAATAGGCCGCAAGTTCATTTTGTTGATTGGGTTATTTGGCACTGCTTCATCCTTGTTGTTATTCGGATTCAGTCAAAACTACTGGCAGGCATTGGTGGCTAGATCCATCGCTGGCATATTGAATGGTAATGTCGCTGTTTTGAGAACTGTCATCGGAGAAATAGCTACCGAGAGAAGACACCAAGCTATTGCCTTTTCTACCTTACCATTGTTGTTTAACTTTGGTTCGATAATTGGGCCTGCAATTGGTGGTTCCAAATATTTCACCCATCCCAAGGAAGACAGTCCTTATAAAACACAAGATTTGCAGTCCTTTTATGAAAGATTTATAAGAAAATACCCATATGCATTATCAAATATTGTTGTTGCAGCATTTTTGCTCTTCAGCTTGGTTTGTGGATTTTTGTTCTTGGAGGAGACTCATGAGGTCTACAAGTACAGAAAGGATTATGGGGTTGAGTTAGGGGATTGGTTATTGTCCAAGATCGGTGTATCTGCGCCAGAAAGGCCTTGGGATAGAAAGCACAATCATTACTACCATCAAATAGAAACTCACACGCCAAGTCCTCCGCCAATAGCTTCGACTCCTTCCCCAGTCCCAAGCACGGAGGTAACACCATTGTTAGAACAAGATCAAAGATCAATTCAATCAGAAGCATTGGACTCTGATGTTGAGGACAGCGACATACAAAGTATTAGACCTTACATTTCGAGAAGAATGTCACAGGCTATTGTCAAGACTTACTCCATGGAAAGTGAAAGACAATTAGCAGCTTACAAACCAACTTATTCGAACGCATTTACAGCCAGAGTTATAACTGTTATAACCGGCAATTTCATAATTTCTTTGCATAACGTCACCTACAATGAATTCTTGCCAATCTTTTTAGCTGCTAGATTTCAGAAGGACAAGTTGAGTTTCCCATTCAAAATTGAAGGTGGTTTCGGTTTGGATTCCGATTATATCGGTACATTGTTTTCTTCAACCGGTATCATGGGTATGCTTATCATATTGGTGATTTTCCCGTGGTTAGATAGAAAATTGGGAACGATAAATGGTTATAGATTATCGGTATCTATTTTCCCCATAGTTTACTTCTTGGTTCCCTTCGCTATCTTCACCTTGAATAAGTACAATTCTAACATTCCTTTCTGGGTGACACCAGTAATCTTGTACACGTTGACGTCGTTAAAGACTTTAGCCAGTGCTACAGGTATGCCACAGGTGATGTTGTTAAATCACCGTGCAGCTCACAAGGAACACAGAGCGTACGTCAATAGTATGACTATGAGTATCATTGCGTTAGCCAGATTCACCGGGCCGATTGTGTTTGGTTATTTGATGTCATTAGGAGACAAGTTGGGTAAGGGGCAATTGACTTGGTGGGTGATGTCTTTGTTAGCTGGTGTTGGAATGATTCAATCGTACTGGATGGAGGATTACGACGACGATGAAGATGAAAAACCACATCATCTGGAAGAGGAGCAAGAAGATCCCAGCATGCTGCAGCAATTAGAACGTGATTTCACTGCAGTCGAAGTAGAGGATGAGACTCAGAGTATTCATTAACATATTTATATAAACAGCTATAAAAGTAGTGAGATACGAATTTTGTACACTGTAGGAATTGCGACAGCCCTGTCTTATACGGCAAGGCTGCACAAGCATTTGGCGGATATATATGTACCTGCACATAATTTTATGCACATAATTTGGCCGAAAACTGTCATATGGTTGTGAGCCCGCGCCTTGGGCCCGTGCAGCAATATTTAATGGTGGGGCTGCTCGGCTCCAACTAACTCTCATATCCCTCCCCCAAAAAAAGAAAAGACTGATTTCGTATTATGGCAATCAATCAGTAGTATCTGGAACCTAAAGATATCGAGCACAGTAGTGGTAATATTGCGAAACCGCAATAATAATAGAGTGAAAGCTTAAAAATGTAGAATCGCATCTCCATGATCCCGTATCTCGTAGCAATTGGCGGTATAATAGTCGCATGCTCCAGGCAGAATTTGGTCAATTAGCCATTAATATTTGGGGGTGAAGGTGTGTGGCGGATATGCCAATATAGCAAAATTTCAGTTTTTATAGTGCTTACGGCTAATTATTGATTAATAATGGCTGTATTCCTCATCACTAACCAAAAAATGTACGTCCCCCTTTTTACCTATGGCATAAGATTTCTCTGAGCACTCCTTTAAGCCATTAAGATCGCATTTAATAGTCATAATTGTCACCTTGTAATTTATATCTCCTTGAATCTTCTTTTTCTTTGTATTCTTTACTTTGACAAGATCTGAACACTGTTTTACCGTGTGCAAGCATCTAGTGTACCAGCATTTCAACATCGTGGTATTTTTCAGCCAGTCTAGTCAAGTCTAGTTAGCCATACTCAGGAAATTTGGTTGCGCTAAAAAATCAACTTTTCAAGCATTCACATCCCATCGTTTATTCTGCTTAGTTGATTGAATGGATAATGTCTAAGATACTATCGATTGTATTCTAAGACCTCGTATTTTATTCTATTCTAGTTATACTGACTTTTCAAATAGAAGTCAATCACAGCAGCTGATAACCTTATCCCATACATAACACAAAATAGTTGTTTCACGAAAGATATAACAATGCCAGCATTTACGATAAGAGAACAGTTAGTGGACTTTCCAGTGGCTCAGATGACCATCATAAGTATCATCAGAATCGCTGAGCCAATTGCTTTCACTTCCATGTTTCCGTACATTTACTTCATGATTAAGCATTTCGGAATAACTGATAATGATGCCGATATTTCAAGGTATAGTGGCTATTTGGCTTCGGCCTTTTCATTCAGTCAGTTTTTGAGTTCTGTTCCATGGGGAAAAGCATCAGACAGATTTGGTCGTAAACGAGTACTATTGGTAGGCTTAAGTGGTACTGCTATTTCAATGGTTTGCTTTGGATTTAGCACGAACTTCTATAGTGCTTTATTGGCCAGAATGTTAATGGGTTTATTAAATGGAAATGTTAGTGTTATTAGAACTACCATCGGAGAAATTGCTGTGGAACCCAGACATCAACCTCTTGCGTTCAGTTCTTTAACCTTGTTGTGGAGTGCCGGTTCAATTATGGGAAACTGGTTAGGTGGTGTGTTAACTGATACAAAGAATTTACCGGAAGTTATTAACGATGATTACAGCTCGAAGTCTAAGTTGTTCCGTCGTGCAACAACTCCAGCAGCAGATTCCGACATGATGTTGTTTGAGAAGTATCCTTTTGTGTTGTCTAATATTGTTGTCGCTTCAATATTATGTTGTAGTATTATTGTTGGATGGTTATTCTTCGAAGAAACTCACGAATTAAAGAAATATCAAAGAGATATCGGTCTCGAAATGGGTGATTATATTAGACATAAATTGGGTTATCAGACGCCTATCAGGCCATGGCAAAAATATCATAGAATGTCCGACACAAGAGTTATTGACGACTTGTTTTACGAGGATAGCAGTATCGAGAGTGAACACAAAGACTCAAAGAAAGACAATTCTACTTCGGAAGATATCGAATTGCAATTATACGCAACTGCCGATCCAGATTCAGAAATGGCAGCAAATACAAGTGAAAGAATATCAGACGAGACTAAGCATGAAGCTTTTACTCCGGCCGTTGTCAATTCGATTTTATCCAATTTTATTTTATCATTCCATAATTTGGTCTATGGTGAATTCTTACCTGTTTTCTTGGCTGGTAAAGTGCAAGTTGAAGCTTTGAAGTTCCCATTTAGAATAAAGGGTGGGTTTGGATTTACGTCTGACGCAATTGGAATTTTGCTCTCATTGACAGGCGTGGTCGGTATCTTGGTTGTCATCTTCATCTTTCCAATTATCAACACCTACTTCAGTACAATTAATGGTTACAGAGTCGGTTTATCAGTGTTCCCAATAATTTACATCATTTTGCCGATGTTGATTTTCACATTACCAGAGTATAGTTTAATGTTCAAATCAAAGTCTTTTACGGGTTTGGTATTGTACCTTATGACGGGTTTGAACACTTTTGCTGGGTCCACTGCTTTTTCGCAGATTATCATCTTAATTCATAGAGCTTCGCCAAGAGCCCACCGTGCTTTGATCAACGGTTATACGCTATCTATTACAGCTTTAGCCAGATGTGTAGCTCCGTTGATTTGGGGATACTTAATTTCAAAGTTCGATTCAATGGGTTATAGTGGATTTTCGTGGTGGTTATTGGCGATTATTTCTGCGTTGGGATTAGTACATTCGTTTGTGCTAGAAGAATATGAGGAGTGATTGTATTTTCCGGTTAGTGTTTGTGTTTGCTTTTCAGTTTCAGTTTCAGTTTTGCTTTCTTTAACCATCGTTGAGCAATATTGGTATTAGTCAGAGGCTACTACAGTATAATTCTTTTTTTGGATCAAGTCTATCAATATGCTTAATAGATTTCATAGAAGATATAGATATGGCACATATTAGTATCTCTTATACATTATCATCAATATAATCGTTACCATTAGACTCAGTGTAGTTGATCTTTGTAGAATTAAACAATTCGCAGCTGGTGGTCTGCTTATTACGTAATCAATTATGTAAGGCACGTTCTCTCATCTCATGTATGTTCTGGGATATTATTTCCCAGCTCCTCCATCCTGATGTTCCAGTAGATAATATTCGATATCGGATGGAAGTGTGTCATTGAAACCCTTACAATTTATTTCTTTTTACTCCTCATCTGGGACACAGGAGATCGATGTTCCAGTCGAGTTCAAATAACTACCTATCAGGCATCGCATTTGTCTTGCCAACATTCCGCTAGTCTGGGATTTTAAGTATTATGTATTAACTAAGATAAACAATAATAATAATAAAAGGTATAAATAAAAGGAATTTGGAAAGTCTGCAAAAGAAAGCAAATAATCGAAATCATCACCATTCCCCAATGGCAAATCATAGGATTGTATATATTCAGCTTTTCTTTGGAAACTCTATTCTTTCCCTTTCAAATAGTGACATATTGTAATGTGATGTAGTTTTTTATGATAATCAGAATAGTGATTGACCATGAAAATTCCCCAATTTCCAACTAGTAATCACAAGCTTCTTAAAACATAATCCCAACATATAACATGTTATTCTCAAGAACATAAAAAGTAATAAAACAATTCGACTACCCCTAGTCATATCAATAGAAAGAATGCAAAATAGATAATAATATGGATATAAAAAACATTCAATTAAGAATTTAATAACAAATCAATAACCAGCATATGGACCATTGGATTCATTAATAATAAACCGAATTAAATTAAAAACATGTGGTGTGTATTATAGGCGTGAGTACAACCCTAGAACAAATGCATCAATATATTCAATTGAACCAGGGATTAATACTTCAGATTTCAAGCGGCTGCTTAAAATCTTTGGTTGGACTTCTTAGCCTTCAACTTCTTTTGGATAAAGACGGCAGTAACAGCACAGAAGGCTAAGAAAACTAAGACGAAAACTAAAATAACACCAGCTGGTAACATTGTTGATGAAGACTAATTGGATATAGTATAAAGGAAAAGGAAAAGAAGAAGAAGAAAAGTATTATAAAAGTTTCATTAAAATTTATAAATTTCCGACGATGTGGAAAGAGATTATATTTATATTTACTATCGTTCAAATGTTCGCTTTTGACAGGTTAGAAACAAAAATCTCGCAAGAAATCCAATTTCGAGGGTACAGTAATTGTCATCATGTGTTCCGAGGGTACCTTTTCTGCCACTTCGAAAATTCTCAGTACCAGCTAATTCCCTCAATAATTTACCACTGGTACACTACTCTGCGCTATTGTAACTAACCAGATAGTGATATCATTAGCAGCAATGACCAGTAGGGTAGCTACCCTGAACAGCAGTATCTTACATTAGCTACCGTAGTATAATCGTATGTATAGGTCGACGACTCGTTCTGGGTGGTTTCAGCTTGGACCGGGTCTCGTATGTCTTATCTTCAAATTAATTAGCTACTTTTACTCATGGTTTCATAGAGATGGCGGCTTTAAAACCAATTTTCATTTGCTATGTAATACGGTTTTTGTGTGAATTATATCCGACCATTCTGACCGGATCTCAACACCCGGATCTCAACTTAATTATGGCCGTCTTGCACTGGTCCCCGTCTTACATCACTTTCTTGGTTTTTTGAGCATCACTGCTGCTACATACTACATCAACGACTGTGTGGTGACAAATACATTCGTACATACTAGTAGACACTGGTGAATGAATGCTCCAGCACAATGAAAAATGTGTAATATTGTATACACCAACCAGCTATAGCCGTTTCCATACCCATTTTTCAGATACAAAAGCGAATTTTATACCCGATATACCGAACCTTCCTGGCTAAAAAATCCTTTGCACTCTGGCTAACAACACGGTAAAATCGGTTAGCCCTGGTTTTTATAGTGGTGCAATAAAATGCCTCTCATAGTTAAGGAAAAAGAAATTTTTAGTTAGGAGGTAGTGTACCCGAGCCCAAAAACTTTGACTTAAATCACTATAAACAGCAGTCTAATTGAATGGAGGGGTAAATTGTTGGAGTGCATATAGTGGGGCAGTTTGCGTGCCTGAACAGTTTCCGCATCTGGACTAAACGCAAGCACAATTTTGTGGTTGGGCCCAATTAGGAAGGAATGCTTCCTTTTCAAGCGAATATTATGTTATTTCTTATTTAGGCCATTCCTGCACAGGTGACTGCAATTCTTAAACATCTGCTATTGTTTTGTCAACAAGGGTTCAGCACCGGAATAACTATATTTCTACAGGCAAAACTGACATAATACCCAAAAACTCTATATTTAGAATCTAAAACACAATATAAAACAAGAGGTGATGTGAACTAAAACAGATATAAGCCTTAACAACAATCGTAACAATTCATAGCAGCTACCGTGAAGCAGTTGAAGTATGTGAATGCAAACTGGACATTAGCAAGAAGAGGGAAACACGATTTAATGACTGCACAGATAGGATTATTTATTTGGCGAAATGGAAAGTGAAATTAATCAGCTTTCTTCGCATCCTCGGGACAATCAATTATTGTAGTAAAATATACTCTTCTCTTCTTCGGTTGCATGTATCAGCTGCAAAAAAATGAAACAAATGGTATCTTGATGTTGTTGATATTGATGATAATAATAATAGTAATAATGATAATGATAGATCAGAAAAACTGACAAACAGGTGTAAAAAACCACCATGCAACAATGTATATGATTCCTATTAGAGTAGGAGGTATTAGTGATCAACGATGGTAAAAACATAATCTTCTCATGTTTGAGATCAGCAAATTGTGTTAACCGCTCGCTCTCATCGTCGATACCATTTGGAAGAATAGAGTTCGTTCCTATCTTCAAACGATATCGCCCTTGTAGGTGTTGTGGAAGTAGATATCAGACTAATTCCACGGTCGATGTCATTGATGAAAATCTCACCATCAGGCAGCAAAATTGCAGCGTCATGATCAACAGTATCACCTCGTCGAAATCTGACGTGAGGAACAAGAATTGGATTCAATGGAGGTCGATAACTAGGGCCTCTGTTCGCAACGGTAGAAGTACTGGCTGCTCTAGAAGGTACAATTCTTGTAGCTACTGATGACGATGGTGATAACCTGCCTGGTCTCTTTATACCGCTATATGACCCAGCCTTAACCTTTAGTTTGCCGGCTGGATCACTCGATGTGGTATGCTTAGAACCAGGCCTGGAATTTTCAATGGGTAGTGTCGCATAGTATCTTTCGAAATTTCTGTTTGAATAGTTGGGGTTGGCTTTTGTTACAAATTTTGTTACTGGCAATGTTGTTGATAGGTTCTTCTTCTTTTTAGAAGCTTCATTCTTCATTTCAGTGGCAAATAATTCGGCTCCACTGCTGGATATATCAAACTCTGGTTCAGCCTTCCTGACTTTTTTGGAAGTACTATTGGATGTGAACTTCTTGGGTTTCTGGGAATCATAAGTCACTGGTTGATCCTTTTCCAACAGCTTTATGAAAAGATTGATGTTGGGTTTCCATTCGTCTCTATTAAGCGATGACTCTAACCGCACTTTGGCTATTTTGCTGCCTATACTGAGCTCCTTATCAAGCTGGTTAATAAACGGCGTACGGGGCTCGTATTTAATACTGTTTGCATCCAAACTCAATCCATTGAGTTCGTTGTGTATTCCAGCTTGCAATATTCTGCCGTTTTCTGTCTTCTCGAGCAACTGCAAAATGTTCAACGACTCTCCAGGAGGAATAGGAGTTGGATTAGTGGGAGTGACACAGTCCATGCTCACCTCCTTCCGCAACACATGATCAATATCAACTTCGGAGAAGAAAGCAGCAGACTGTGGAACCTCCATTATTCCCAATTGCTCGCAGAACATGGCTCTGGTCCAGAGATTACTGATTTGTAACAACAAAGCCGCCAAGTACTTCTGATCCTCAGCCACGAGATATCGTAACTCATCATGAACTGTAATGGCCAACCGCGCATCAACATGGTACTTCTGGATCAAGTGTGCCATGGAGGTAATCAACAAATGCAAGTAATCCACGCCTGAGCTCTGGATGGTCCAGTTGATACGTGAGGTCAAGTAGTCGTTCTTATTCAAGTTTGCGGCTGTCAAGGCATCGGTGATGGATGCGGCCAAAACTGGTGTCTTGGGGTTCTGTTCGTATGCAATGGACTCAAGTGCATTGAACATGACCGATTCAGAACCACCATGGTATACCTTTCTCTTTAAAAAGCGCGACATGGTTATCTGGCCCTTAGTTTTCGCATACAATTCGGTGGCAGTCTGAGAGCATTCGGAGTCAGATAACTTGGGATTGAACTGTTTTAATAAGCGCGTGGCAAACTTGACACCAGCACCGTATATTCTACCGTAATTGAACACTTTGGCATCGCCACGGGAAATTCCAAGAATCTCCAGTGTTTTAGAGTGCAAATCGGTCTTTTCGTTCTTGTCACCTTCCAAAGTCATCCACCCCAACGCAGTACCTCCGTGGATCTTGAATTTTGAGTCTCCCACCAACGATGCGATCCACAATTCCTCTGAATCCACATCGGCTCCTACAAAACAGTATCCTTGTGGTGCCTCCACCATGGCCTTTAACTCTGAGCCTATGCGGTTCTTCTTGGCGTTGGAAGCCGTTAACCACGTGTTTTCAGTGGCTCTCCGAGTGACCGTGCCCATTGCACACAACTTGGGCAAAATAATACCCATTTCTGAGTGGTCGTGTGTCTCTTCATGGCTGGATTTATCGTGTTTCTCATCCTGGTAATCTTTGTACACTACGAACTGGTCCATGATTCTCTTTCTGTTTCCCATCCAGTACGAGGCTGTCGAATTCAACGACAAAATCTCCGCTGCATAGTTGTATTCCGAGCTCAATGTCCCATCCTCAAAGTACCGCACATAGCTCTTGGACATGATGATGGTGCATCTTCGCGCAGGACCGTCGGGATGCGGAATCTTGAACAATTCGTAGTTTTTGCCGCCGTCGCGGAGAATAGGATAGTGCTTTTCCTGGTCCTCTTCGCTCAATTGCGCTACCACGTAGTTTTTGGCCCTGAGCTCATCGAACTTGTCTTCATCGTAGTCCACCTTAAAACACCACCCAGCAGAGTCTGTCCAGTACACTGGATACCCCTCCCACCGCAAACGCAAGAGAATGGGGGTGGCGCGTGATCGCACTGTGAGGTTCATTTTGCGCTCGGTGTTTTTGAACAACTCACGGTACCACTCCGGATAACCGGTCATATATGCCTGTTTGGCAGAAGGCTCGCCGTTTTTGCGCATCCGCGGCTGTTTCAAGTCCCAGTTGAACTGTGACAACCAGGGATCATCCTTGTAGTCAGGCGTGAGAGAACTGTCCAGTTCTGACACGTATCGCACTAACTCGAGGGCTCTGTCCTCGAGGTTCTTGGTCACCTGTCTTCTGTTGGTCTGGTACACGTCCTCCGAATGCGACACGTATGTGTCCCACTTGCGGGTCGTTGGCAACACCAAAGTGTTCATGTGACGCAACGCGGCGAACGACACCGGATGCAGAATCTTGGCCCTGAACTCGGGAAAGAGCTTCTTGGTTAGCGTGAAGGTCGACATTACGTCTCCCGCACAGTAGCTCATGAGCATCTCAAAGTTGTCCACGACTTCCTGGGGGTCTTCGGTGGAGAACAAGTCCCGCGCCGACTTGTCCATTTTCTTGCCGCAGTGGAAGTGATATACGTTGGCGAGCGAGTTGGGGGCACCCTTATCCAACCAGGGGTTTTCGTACACCTCATTCTCGAGGTCCCTGATCATGGACTCGCTGTCCCTTTCCACCTCTGCATCGTCGTCCTCCTCGTAGTACCCGTTGCGGAACTCCTGGATCTTTTTGTTGTGTTTCATCCACACGGCCCGCTGCTGGGAGCAGATTCCCGAAATGGCAACGTGGAGCGACATGGCGTCGAGATAGAACGCCTGCGACTGCTTAATGTGGTATTCCTCGAGAATGCGAGCGCGGTCGTAGCTGACGTTGTAGCCCACTATCACTTTGGGGGAGTTCATGCAGTCCATTGGGATGAGGTGGTCCCAGTCGTCGCAGGTGGGGTCACTTGCGTACTTCACCAAGAACGGCGATACCCAGCCATACCAGGCATCTTCCGAGGCACATGTGGCAATGACGGCATAGTGCGATTTCTTGTACACGACCTCGACGTCGAAAACAAGCTCGTTTTCCTGGGGAAACGGCACCGGTTCGGGCGCCTTTCCGTGTACGTACCTGGTCCAGCCCGGCGTGAACTGCCACGACTTGGGAACTGGTGGCAACTTCAGCAGTTTGCGGAGAAAGTGCTCCAGCATGGCGAGATATGGCGCCGCGTCCTGAAGGGCGATCCTGTAGAAATGCTCGTCGAGGGTGTTTTTGCCTTCCAAGTCCGGGAAGTTGTCGATGGAGATGGGGTCGGTGATAAGAGTCTTTTTGCCCAAAAGGTCATTGGCCCGAAGGTGTCTTTTTGCGATGTCGATGAGCGCCGGGTGTTCGGGACTCAAGTAGCTGGTGGTAGGGGTGTGGGGGAAGAGCTTCTTGTGGAGACCCTCCGAAAGGTACTGTATGCCGACCTGGTTGACCCGGGGTTTTTCGTGGGTGGCGAGATGTCGGTGATGTCGGAGGACTCGTAGGGTGGAAGTTCTGAGCGACATGCTATATGGACATACGGATGTGTGGAGTGTGAAAGACGGTGTGGACGTAGCAATCTGCTGTGTAGCGTGCTTGGTCGCTACTGGTGAATTGGGTAGTATGGAGTGGTTGAGACTAGTACCGTAGTTTGTATTAGACTCGTGCTGTAGTGGTTTGAGACTAGTAGTGAAGTTTTTAGGCTAGTTATGGTAGCAGTTTGTGGTAATAAGACTAGTACCGTAGTTTGTATTAAGTTGGTATGAGACTGCCGTAGTTTGTGGTAGTTTATAAGACTGGAACCGCAGTATTTGTAGCAGCTTTACACTATCACCGTAGTTTGTGGTAGTTTGTGGTAGTTTGCAGTAGTTTATAAACTAGTACCGTAGTTTGTGGTAGTTTGAGACTGGTACCGTAGGCTGTGGTACAGTTCTCTCACTATTCCTGATCTGGGCAACGACGCTGCGCTGAATCGTACCACTGCTGACTGTATCCCCGCACGTTTCTGCTGTATTCGGGTGTATTCTGGTGTTTCTGCCAACTCTGACTGGTATACGGAGGCTAGCACTTTTTCGCCCCCGGCTCTGAATTGCTCCCGCACGCTGGATCCAACTTGGCTCTGCTGCAGATGACCCGGCCTGTGATGACACTTCCGAATCAGGCAATGGTCCTCGCTTGTTATGGTTCAGCACAAAAACAGCCACCGCAACCCGTTTCACCTGCTCCGAACCACCGCCGAGGCGGTGAAAAATTGACGGGGGCCTGTGTGCAGGCGCGCTGTTGTGTTGCCCGATGGGGCCGCAACCAAAACACGCGCACGTGACCGCCTGCATATAACACAAACATCCGTGCCGCAGTAGTCCCGGCCCCCGAGCGCAAGTATAAACAAACCCCAAATCCACCAGCCCACAACAAACACCCACCCACCACGCTGGAAATCGTGCCTACCGACCGCAACCCGCTGCTGCTGCTGTCCCCCTCCACGGCTGTTCCATTTTGACCCGGTTTTTTTTGCTGCCTGTGCCCCAACTGCTGCCCCCAGCCATCTGCTGCTACGCTACCACAAACCCCACCGAAACCACCGCCTACGCCATGTCCGCCTTCTCCAAACTCACCAAGGCCGATCTCTCCAGCGTGCTCAGCAAGCTTGAGATCAAAACGACCTCCAAGTTGACCAAAAAGGCGCTCATTGCCAAGATCGACGAGTACGTTGACCAGCACCCCGCCGACGGCTTGCTCACGGTGCAGGCCTTGTTGGAGCAAACCGACGACGCCGAAGACGACGACGACGACGACGACGACACGACCTTGCACGAGGAGGCCGAGGAAGACGCCGAAGATGCCGAGGAAGACGCCGCCGACAAGGACTACGACGCACCCCCACCCTTGAGCTTGAAGGAGTGGATCGTGGACCCCGCCATCGAGGCGTACGAAACGGCGGTGGCCAAGGCGTACGAGTTCACCGACTCGGTGGGCATCACGTGCTTGGAGTACAGCGACGAGTTGCGCGAGCAGTTGTCCAAAACGGTCACCTTGAACTACTTGGAGCTCGTGTTCGAGGCGGTGGTGTTCTTGTACCACTTTGTGCCGGTGGTGGCCTTGAAGGACAACCTGTTGGTGCACGACGTGGTCAGGGACAACGTGCCCTGGTTGGCCTCCAGCACCGTGCCCACGCCGCAGGTGCTTGCTTTGTTCGAGTACGACGCGCTTGTCACCGTGTTGTCGTGGGTCGTGTTCTCGTTGCTCGCTCCGTTGGGCGTGTCGTACTTTGTCAACTTCACCAGAAGGGTGTTGGTGTTGGACGACGAGGAGGGCATTGTGGCCCGCATCTACGAGTACGACCCCTTTATCTTTGCCTTGGCCAAGCTCGTGATCTTGTACTCGGTGGGCAGAAACACGTCGTCGTGGTTGGGCGTTGTTTCCGGCGACTGCTTGTGCGCCACCCTCAAGTCGGTGATAACGGCCCAGTTGGGCGCCTACGAGAAGTTGTCCTTTTTGTTGGGCACCTTCCCCTTTGTTTTGGGAGGTGCCAACATCCTTGTGGCGCTCTACTCCCAGTTTGAAGAATATTAGACAATCCCGCCCCGGCCAGCTCTCCTTCTTTTCTTCTTCATGTGTTATTAAAAATTGCTTCCTGTTGTTTTAGTGCTGCTGTTTTTGTATGGCGCTTTGCTTTTGGCTGGCTGTGTACTTTTTGCAGCCCCGTTTTTGTACTTTACTTGTTTGTTGTCTTTTCTTTTTGTATCTTTTGTTTAGTACCTAGCCTCAATATATATGTAATATTATAGTGGTGCTGTGTAGCGGGCGGTCTGGGTCCCGCTCAATCGCTCCATTCTCGAAATAAACCCTGCTGTACCAGCAGATACTATAAAATAGATACCGATACTACTACAAAATAGATACTGTTACATGCTGCTGGACACTTCGCTCTCTCTGCGCTGGTCTACATTAGCTCTACGCTCCACTCTGTAATGCCCTCTATACTATTAAACGCCTATAACCTTATCCTACCGCGTCCATCTCGACTGGATTTTCATCCGGATGAAATCCACATCCAACTCGTCTGGCCGGAGCGATGTAGGTCCGGAAAACTGCTTCATGATCTTCGCAAGCAACACCGCCTCCGAATACTTGTTATCGGGACCATCTCCCTTAATCTTATCAAACAAATAGCCGGGATTCGCCACATTGCTGTGGAGTCCACCCGATGCAGCCGCAGCGGCCGCTGCCGCCATGGCTGCGGCCGCTTTTTCGCTGTTGCTCCGTCTTCCCCGTCTTTTCGGCCCGGGATACACCAACGGAACCGGAGGCGCCGATGCCGGCGTTTCAGATGTGTTGGTATCGGAACCAGAGGTGCGTTCGTAAAGCGCGCTCTGGAAGATCAGATGCTTGATGTTGTTGTCTTTGGTGGTGTTGGCGGTGAGCTTCACATTCACCGGCAAATCGCCGGTGATAAGATCAAACTCGGCCCGGGTCAGGAGCGGCATAAAGTCGTGCACGATGAGCGAGTCGGAGGCCAGCGGCGGCAGCTTCCGCTTTGGAGCAGGACCGGCCAAATTGCGCCGCTCCAAGTGCGACTGCAAAAGGCGGTCCGTTCCGGGCCGGTCGGCGCCGGAAACGGCCTCGCGCATCACCTGCTTGATTTCGGCAGCAAAGTCTCGCGTCAGCACGTCCCGGAAGATTTTGGCGGCATCCTTTGTCTTGATGTCGAAGATATCGTGCGTGTCGTTGCCAAGATACTTCAAGAACAACTCCTTCTGGTACTCCAACCAGTTGCGGAGTTTCTCCAACTTCCGGATCATCACGGCATTCAAATGCCGGTACACCCGGTTCAGGTCCTGGTAGAATAGAAGCGAGCTTTTGAGCAACTCGTGGTTCTGGAACAACTTCAACCGTACGAGCTCCTCGTCACGTGCCTCGTCGAGCCGGGCTTTGAACCGGGCCAAGTCGGCGTCATGGATGTCACAGTGCGTGAATCCGATGCGTGACAGCTGCAAGTTGCGGAGCTTGGCCGTGAGCTGCCGTTTCCGGCGCCGGTAGAGCGCGGCCCGGTGGTCCTGCTCGTACCGCGCCAACTCGCCGACCGAATTGAGCAACTCGAGCCGGCGCTTTTCTCGCCCATTTCCGTTGGCGTTTATAAGATCCTTGCTGGGATGCAGGAGAATCTGGGTCGTGTTCGGCTCGAATGCCAGCTCCGGCTCCGGCAGCAGCGTGTATGCAGCCGGCTCCGCTACCGGGCCGCCTTTCACGTCGCTCGTGCGTGGGCGGACCACAATATAGTTTTCGGGCCGGCCAACAACGGGCACCACATTCTGCGGTGTGACATCCTCCGCTTCTGCGGCCGACCCGCTCTTCACGTAGTATCCGGTGTCGATGTTCAGCACATACTGCGTATAGTCGTGATAGCCGTCGTCGGAGTCACCACCGGTGTCGTCCATATCCTCCATGTCGTCTTCCATGTCCTCTATGTCATCAATGTCGTCTTCGTTGGTGTCGTCGTCCGAGCTGGCCTTGCGGCCGCGCCGGTTGCGGGCCCGGTTCAGGAGCGCCGCACGCCGGTTGCGCTCGAACTCGCTGGTGCTGAACCCCTCGTTTTCGGCCAGCGCACGCATGTCGTAGAGCAGCCCCGCCGCACTGGCCACCACCATGTCTGTGCGGGGAAGATCTTCGTGGGCGTCTATGAACAATTGGAAAACGTCGGCCGGAACAAGAGCCGACTTGTCGGCCGATACCGGATACGGCATGTAGTTGGGCGGCGGAAACGGCATGGGTGCAATCTCGGGATACACCTGGTCGTGGAGCCCGTCGTCGGCGGTGTGTTCTGGTACCGGCGACACTGCGGTGGGCGACTGCGGCTCGGCGAGGTCCCGTTTTTGTTTGCGGGTGTTTTTCCGGTTTTCAGGGCCGGTTTTGGCCATTTCAGCAAACCGCTTGCGGAACAGGTCGAGCGAATACGGCAACGTGTCGACGTTGACCACCGGCGGCGCGGGGTACATGAACGGAACCATAATTCCGCCATAGTCGTCGTCCTCTCGCAGTCGGTAGTTGCGCGGCACAAACGGCGGGATCGGCGGCGGGAACTTGTCGATAATGCCGGTGATCTGGCGACTAAGCCGGGGGTCGGACAAGTCTGTGGAAATGTCGGTGAAAAAGTCCGATACCGCAGCCGGTTCGTGGACTATGGGCACGGCGCTAGCCGGTATGGAGTTGAGGAGAGGGGCGTTCGCCGACACCGGCGGGAATGGGGTGGGGAGGATTGCGTTCAAGGCCGGAACCGGGGCGAACAGGCCACTGGGCTGCGAAGCGACATAATTTGCATCATCAGCAGCAGCCATTTTGGCGCCTGCCAATTTGCGCTTTTTGGGCGGCACATTGAACAAGCGGGCCAACGTGCGGGGGCTCGGGAGGTCCAAGGGCCGTTTTTCAGGCACCAGGCTCGTTTCGGGCATGCTGTGTTTGAGGGCACCTGTTTTGCGGGTGTAGACTGTGAAAAGATAAACGGCTTGAAATTGAATTAATGGGTTTCGCTGAAAAAGCTAACCTGCAAACGGCAACCTGCAAAAAAACTGGTCTGGTTTGCGGGTTGCGTGTACGGGTGTGGCAGGGTGGCACGAGATGTCGTATGCTGCAGCGACAATGTCGTGTAGGTGGGTCAGGCGCCAGTGGGTGCTACTAGTGGTGAAGTGCTGTGGTAATTTGTGTGTCGTGAGTGGCAGTGGTTTCAGTGACTGTGTGGGTGGCTGTATGAGTAGTTGTATGAGTAATTTTGTGAGAAGTTGTATGAGAATTTGTGTGAAAAGTTGTATGAGAACTGTATGAGAAGTTGTATGGGTAGTAGTATGATAACAGTATGCTCTATATCACTTCTCGCTCTTATATAGCACGGCTGGTTCCAGGGGTTTCTTCTGGTTTCGGCTGGATCGCTTGCCGCTGACTGTAGATGTCTAAGATCTCACGAATGGGGGGATCCTGTACGGGGCGTGTTTCGTTTTGGTATACGTACTGGTACGTGGCTGGGTGTATCGCAGGTGCGGCTTCGCTGTGTCGTATTTCAGCTCCAAATTACGTGCGCTACTGTGGCCTGCAATGCTGCTACCACATCAAACAGTATGAAAATGGTGATTATGCTGCGAATGAATTACGGTGGGAGATAGGGGCGCAACCTGCAAACCGGTTTGCAGGTTGGCCGGTTGCGAATCGGTGCGCGCACGTCTTCTGTGGTCGCACGACCTTTTAGCAGTCATTTGGCGTGGGTCAGAATTAGCGACAACAGTGAGTCCGTTGAAGTGTAGGGTGGCTGGCAGAGGCCTGGTTTACTCAATTGGAGTCGTAGGCAATGTTAGAATGCGCACAAAGAGTGTCGGAGTGCTGTTCCTATTTGTTGCTATATTTCGCTGCAAAACTGTATAATTCAATTAATTGTACATTCCAGAGACTTCAGAAAAATTCCAACCCCAACATACCACCACTCCTCCCTTGACCCAAGATCCTCCTGACACTCGTCTCGCACCACCTCCACTCGTTACGGACTCCAGACACACGCAGCATGCTGCTGGGGTTGGGGCGTGTCCCGCACAAAAAAGCAACTGTCCTGCATACAGTCGGCTTCGGCTTCAGCTCCCGACACCCCACCCACCACCACCCAGACCCGGCCTCACACCAGAAACAGCCTCGGAAACACGCCAATTGCACTACTACCAGCACGGGACCTAAACCGGGCGCATCTTGTTTCCGTTTTAGGCAACTGCGTCCCAAGCCCGCTTTTTGCTCCGGCCCACCGCCTTTTGAAAGTGAGCCGCACCGGGCTTTTTTCTGCGCAGTGGAAATTCTCACAAACAAATGCGAAATAAACAACATCCTCCACCATTCACCAGTGCCATCTCCACCACAAGACCCTCCTTCGCGCACATATCGTGATATACCTGTGCTCCAAGTAGTGCTCCAGTCACAGCCACACGCATCGCCGTATTCCGCAGCAAATTCCGTTCACTTTTGGCTGCATTATCGCCTTCTGTTTCCACGCACACTTTTCTGCCACACCACCGACTACCACCAGGTGTGATTGTCCGCAGAATATACCAGTGGCACACCGAACTGCATATCGAGCAGCGCGATCCGACAGCCGCCGACACGTACATCCATCTCCGTGTTGAAACCGATCATTTTTTTGACTGCTTTTGCTGGTTTTCTACACACCCGTTCATTACCCACTGCGTGGCCATCTCCAGCGCAGACATCACCTCCGGCGCCAAAACCTATCTGTTTGACGCTGTCTCTGCATCAGACAGTGCGTATCGGATACCCCCCGCGAGTTTGAGCCAGTTTGAGCGACGTTTGCAGCGCTTTTTCACGTGACACTGCCCCCACCACGCCATGGCCGCCAGAAATACACAGAAAAAGTACGAGGAGAAGGACCTCGTGTTCGCCAAGATGGCCGGGTTCCAGCCCTGGCCCGCTTTCATTGTTCCCGCGGACCAGATCCCGCGGAACGTGATGCGCAGCAAGAAGAAGAACAATGAGTGCGTAATTTTTGTACCGGAGGGCAACTACGGGTGGATTCCCGAGAAGAACATTCTGCGCTTGACGCCGCAGATCTTGGCGGACAAGTTGAAGACGATTCCGGCCGACATTTTGAAGCAGGACAACTTGAAGGTGTGGAAAAAGACCCCCACCGTGAAGGAGTCGATTGCCGCCACCCGAGGGTTGACGTTCGAGAAGTTCATAAAGTTCACGGCCGAAAAGGAAGGCGCAGTCGAGGAGGACGCGGACGACTTTGAAGACGATTTTGAGGACGCCGACCAGGACGAGGGCGGCGAGGACGAGGAGGTAGAAGAAGAGGACGCCGAGCAAGAAGCCGAGGAAGAGGAAATAGCCCCGAAAAAGCCGAGACGAGGCCGGCAGGCGGTCAAGGAGGAGGAAAACGACGCCGACGCGGAGGACGACGAGGAGGAAGAGGCCGGAACCGGCGCGAGAGCGGGCCGGGCCGGCGCCCGCAACGGGCGCAGCAACGCCGCCAGCACCAAACGGGTCAAGCGAGAGGCGGAGGCCGGTGCGGCGCCGGCCAGCGCCAAGAAGAGAAACACGGCCAACGGCAAGGCGCGGGTCAAGTCGGAGTCGGCCAAGCCGGCGACCGAGGAGGAAAAGCACCACCAGCTCTGGTTGTGCCGCATAAAGTTGCAGCGCACGCTCATCCAGCGCAACCAGCCGACCACGCCCAAGGACACCAGCAAGTTGGAGCCGTTGACCGCGGACGAGTTGCTGATTGCGCGGTTGATCTTGTACCGGTTGTTGGACTTTCCCATCAGCGTCGACCTCTTGCGGCGCACCAAGATCCACAAGGTGCTCAAGTGCATCATCAAGGACGAGAGCTTGGAGTTCCCCGACAGCTTCAAGCTCCACGAGCGGTGCCAGGAGGTGTTGCAGAAGTGGGACACGGCGATCGCCACGTTGAAGTTGGAGAAGCTGGCACGGGAGTTGGGGCACGTGACCGCGTCCTCGTTGGGCCGGCACGTGACGCACGGCGACGACGACAAGTTGCGGCTCAAGATCAGCCAGGTGGCGGCGTTGGCGGACGACAGCGAGATCTCGGGCCTCGACCACTCCATCACCGACAAGAAGGAGGACGAGGACGAGGAGAGCGACACGCCGCGCAAGGCCAGCCCGCCGCACCAGCACCCCGACCCCACAGCAGATGTACTGGTTACAGCTTCGCCGTGATAGAGACGAGCCAGCGGTGTTTATTCTGTACGCAATATATGTAATGTAATAGCGAGGCGGTGTAGCGGCGGCGGCCCTGGCAGGAGCGGGCCGGAGTCGTGTCCGGGTAACGTGCTCACGTTTACCCGCGCGGCCGGCCGCCAGCAAATTGCAGGTTGGCGTTTACTAATGTGCAAACTCCACCCGCGAGCAGATTTTGGCCCGCCGCACACGACCCGCCACCAACGAGCCAGTGGGAGAAAAAAAAATCTTCATCTTCTTCCTCTTCTTTCTTTCCCATGTCCAGTTTCTGCTACCCCAAACCCACAAGTTAGATAACAAAGATGGCTGACGAAGATGTAAGTGTACATGCCGTGCTACGGGCTGGCACGCTGATGGAGTAGGCTGCGCGACACGCGCGGGCACACGACCCCAGCCCGCTTTTTCAGCCTTTCCCACCACCGCAGCGAGGGCCCGGTGCCCGCAACTTGGGCCCGGGAAACGGGCTGCTGGCGCCAGGAAATGTCGGGCGCCGTGCGCGGCCCGTGTTTCTGCGCACGGCCAATGTCTGGACCCCCCTGTTTCTGGGCCGCGTTCCGGTGTCGGGGGGTGTTTAGCGGTGGTGGAGGGTTTTGGCGCTGAGGTTGGGCTTTTTCAAATCAAATCAAGCTTTTTTTCCTGCTCACAAGACGTTTTTCCCACCCTGTTTTTACCACTACAGTACTACACACACAGCAGGGGCTCACACCACACGCTGGCACGCGCCACCCCCGGCGTCCCGCCGCAACCACACCCCGGGTGTTTGCGGTGCTGGCGGCTCAGCACCAAATTTCAGCCTGAAAAAGTTTCCTCTGCGGCTGTCGCACCCGAAAAATTTTTTTTCTACTCCATCAGTAATTTTTCAGCCTTTAATTTGTGGACCGTTTCGCTACGGTGCACCACTGCCCCCACAGCAGCAATACTAACTATGTCTACTATAGCACACTTTCGAGACCGCTGATGCCGGTGCTGCTTTAACCTACCCAATGCAATGTTCCGCCTTGAGAAAGAACGGTCACGTTGTCATTAAGAGCAGACCATGTAAGATTGTTGACATGTCCACCTCCAAGACCGGTAAGCACGGTCACGCCAAGGTCCACTTGGTCGCCATTGACATCTTCACTGGTAAGAAGTTGGAAGACTTGTCTCCATCCACCCACAACATGGAGGTCCCTAACGTCAGAAGAACCGAATTCCAGTTGTTGGACATTGACGACGGTTTCTTGTCCTTGATGACCCAGGAAGGTGACACCAAGGACGACGTCAAGGTCCCAGAAGGTGAATTAGGTGAAAAGCTCCAATCCGAGTTCGATGAAGGTAAGGACTTGTTGGTCACCATCATCTCCGCCATGGGTGAAGAAGCTGCTATTTCTTTCAAGGAAGCCCCAAAGTTATAAGCTAGCTGACGGCGCCCTCAGACGCCCTGTATTCCGACCCGAAAACACGGCCTCTGAACTACATATTTGAAGAATAGAAATTAAATTTTAAGTTGAAGAAGAATAAATTTCATTTACGATATTTTTAATTTATTCCCACATCCATGAAATCCTTTGATATATCTATATATATATTATAATCATAATTATTTACTTTCTTTTGTTTACATTGTTTTATACTATTCCTTTCTGAGAAGCGAAGAAGCTAATATTTTTATACACAATACATATATATATATATTATTCATCTGGTGCGGTCTGTAAAAATACCCTTTGACACATTTATAATTGCAAAATATTTCTGACAAACATACCACACCAAGAAAAAGGCGCCGGTGCTCAGCCTAGCGCGTTCCATCCTCGGCCATCCCCGGATATCCAAGCGGTGCCGCTGGTATAACGCATGCTTCGTATGTTCTGCTAACTCACTGACGTTTCAAGTGGTGGGAATCATTTGAATCTCAGCCATCTTTTGCGCTTACCTAATAGTAGCGTAAACTCTGCTTGCGTCTAGAACCCCATTTTCTGACACAAGAAAGAAACTGCAACAATCCCGTATAAATTGCCAGTGTGATCCACAATTTCAAATAATACCTACCCTCTCACACTCTCTTGAACTCCATAAAGCCTCTTCATAGCGGTCTCCTCTTGCAACTTTGTCTGCTGCTTTTTCGTGTCCCCCACCCTTCGCCCTGGTCGCACAGTGGATTTTGTCACCTTTTTTTCGGGAATTCGAATTTGACAATTCTCCATCCAGCTAAGAAAGGGCTGATCTATAATTAGTGCTACTAAATCTGCATCCATTACTAACGGTTTACAGGTTGTTCTTTACCACTTAAGACGGCTGATTTGCATCCAAAGCGGTCTCACCAACCCTGTACAAATATCCCTTGCGCGCAACACACAATAGCAGCTTCCCCGTATCTCGCAATCTAAATCAGTCTAAAAAAGGATCTCAATAGATGTGTCACCACACTTTGTAAGACCATTTCCCAGAGCATCCACTCCATAAGTGTAATCATAAGGCCACCACATATTCCAATAAAAGACAGTTATACCGATACCCAACCATGCAGTTGCACGAGTACGTGAAACGTGATACTTCCGCGACCACTGTCACAGTAGCCACACAATCATCTCAACCATCATCAACTGGTACAGCAACATCACCATTTTCTGCCACCACCAGCACCAATCCCAACTACAGCAGTTTTGTGGGAAACACTCCATCAACTGTCCTTTTCTTTCTTGCCCTCGCGGTAGGAGTGTTTATTGCTCTTCTTTTCGTGTTCTTCACCATAAGGTACTTTGTAAGATCCAAATATGGCTTACATGTATATCCGCTCACCAGAAGACAGTTGCTAATGGGATCATTTTTGCCGCCACCACCTCCGAATAACCCGGGAGTAAACAGCAACGACAGTAATCCACTGGGAGGCACAACTCCGCCCGAGGAAAATGGTACTGAGAATACCCCTACTTCAGAGCCCACGCCCGACACCACGCAATCGACTGCTGACAATCTCATTAGAGAGCAATTGGAGTTGATCAGACAAAACTATGGTTTTGACCACTACATCATCGAGGAAATCGGCAGAAGCAGAAGAAGAATGATTGCCAGCAGTCGTGGAGGTCTCAGGATGACCACAGGAGGGTTTGGGCCCTCTTTTGTGGGCAGAAGAAGAAGAGGCGGTCGTTATTCGAAAATGAAACGGTTGACAGAAGAGCAGTGTGAGATTCTTTTCCCCAAGAAATCGTATCACGAATGGCTCAATGGTGGCAAAGAAGAGGACGTCGAAAATAGAAACGGTAACTTGAAAGAAGAACCGGAAGAGGCTGGCGAAGCTGTGGTCGACGCCGAACAGCCAGTTGTCACAGATGAGGATAATACGTCTCTCCATACCGCGATTACCTCTCAGGAGGTCACTGCTCCGCAACCGATCCACCTCCACAACGCGATACGAAGAAATTCTACCGAGTCAATAGAGATGCAGGATATCGCAGTAATCACGAGTGACAAGAGAATATCGCCTTCCGCTTCAAACACTATACAGCTCCAGAAAGAAGTAGAACAAGATCAGCCCAACAAGGTAAGTTCTGCAGTTCTTGCTGGAGTGGACGATTTGCACTACGATTCAGGTAGTTGTGCCATCTGTCTTGAGATGCTAGAAGATGACGACATTGTGCGTGGACTTATCTGTGGGCATGTTTACCACGCAGACTGTGTAGATCCCTGGCTCACGAAGAGAAGAGCCTGTTGTCCTATGTGTAAAAGAGACTACTTGTTTAAGCGGGACAGCCAGGCTATCATCAATGCACAGAATGGAAATACTGAAGCCGGTGAAAATAATATTAATGACGACGAAGACGATGATGAAGAAGACAACGATGAAGAAGTAATAAGCATCGATTTGGCTGAATTCAGAAACGATCCCGAGTTGCGCGCCATTTTGCACGAGTTGATTCCTATTTCAGAGAGAGTGGCCATTATCCTCAGCGAAGAGCTGTTGGCCGATCTAAATTTGGAAGCAAGAGCAACTGAAATTGCCAAGGCTAAATATGGTAACTTTTTGAAGAAGATTGTTTGGCGGCTCATGGGTATTCTGAGACACGACTTGTTCAACTGGGCCGTGGTAGATTTGTACCGCCAGCACCGTAGAGCACAGGCGAATGGCGGAGCAGAAGAAACAGACACATCTGATCCCGTGACCGACTCTACTGAATCACAGACGCCCGAAATGACAGAAAGAAGTGCCTCTCCAGGTGACATCGCTGATGGGGAGGACGCACGTGATTCCGGCGCTACCACGTTCAGACCTCTTCGCGAGGAAGCAGAAGATGCCATATCAGTGAGTGAAATGACATCACGAGAGGTTGTTGAACAGCGTGTTTAAATGTTGTTGCTTCCATTGCTTTGACCAGTTGTATCTAACTGCCTTTTTCCTGTGCATATTGGAATTCTCTATCCGTTTGTTATTTAATTCACCTGCAGTTTATTCACGTGTTATTTTCCCCCAAATTTATTTCTTTCCTTGTTATTTTTCAAATTGTTATATCTTCCCTTTCAGTTCTGCTGTTTATCGCTTGCTAATTGTTTCTGGCAGTTGTGCTTGTTTGTGGCCCGAGATTTCGGTATATACGCTACCAGTTTTGTGAGCCAGAAGGCACGCTTCACTTCTTCGCTGTCCTAACAGCATCCATTGTTAATGTATACCTGTGTTTCCGGTTGTTGACTATTATGTAATCCTCAGTAGACGAAACTGCCCCTTAACACACTCGTGTTTAGCTGCAAAAACCACATTTTGGCGTGCACGACCTAAAAAAAATTAACAGAGTGAAAAAAAATTTTCAGCTCATTATCTCCAATACTGTACCACAACACACAACTCCGCTTACAGCTGTAGACACACAATTTTACGTTTTGTTTGCTCAGATCCCGTACCTCAAGGACCTGAAAAACTCATAAAACGCACAAAACAGCACCTTGTCACTACTTTTCCTTGCTGAAATCCACCCTCACTCTTCGCAATCATGGCTCCTCCCAAGAAAACCATAAAAATGGACTTAGGGTCCTTTTTGGCCGACGACTCCTTAGGTGGATCATGGGCTGACGAAGAAGTCGACTTGAATTCCATCGGTGTTCAAGTGTCCACCACCGCTGCCCCAATTGGCAACAACTATAGCCACAGAGAAAGCTCCGGTTCCGGCTACGGGGAGAGATCGTACGACGAGTCCAGAAGAGAACGCAAAGAGTATCCTATTCCAGACCAACCACCATACAGAATCAAAGCCAGCAACTTGCCCTGGGATGTAGACGAGCAGGCCGTTGCCAGACACTTTGAAGCTAGAATGCAGATGCAAGACATTATCGAAGATGTCAACTTGCCTTTGGACAGAGATACCTCCAAGGTGCGTGGTTTTGCCTTCATCACCTTCAAGGAAAGAGAGCAGTTGGAGGAGGCACTTAACTTGAACATGTCTGACTTTAACTCGAGACCCATGTATGTGCAGGTTGCAGCTCCACTCAGAACGGAATTGGACGACGATTGGAGATCAGGTAGAACCGGACCCTTGGCCAGAACCAGACGGGAAGAGCCTGATTTGGACTGGGGTAGTGCCAGAAGCACCACTGCTACTTTACCACCACGTGAAAGAAGCAACAGAACCGAAAGGGGCGAAGGCCGTGGCTTTGAAAGAGCTCCAAGAAGAGAAGAACCCGATTTGGACTGGGGTAGTGCTAGATCCACCACCACTACCTTACCACCTAGAGAAAGAAGCAACAGAACCGAAAGGGCCGATAGACCTCCTAGAAAGGCTGAGCCAGAACTCGACTGGGACACCGCCAGACACGCCACTGCTACCTTGCCCCCACGTGAGAGAAGCAACCGCACTGAAAGAGCAGACAGACCTCCCAGAAAAGCAGAACCGGAATTGGACTGGGACACTGCCAGAAATGCTTCCGCCAACTTGCCACAGAGAGAAAGAAGTAACAGATCCGACAGAATAAGAACCCCCAAGAAAGAGGAACCTCAATTGGACTGGAAGAGGGGCCAGCAGTTGCCTCCACGCACCAAGTCCAACAGAAGCTCTACTTCTACTACGCCTAAGAAGCAGGGAGAAGAAAAGAAGGAAGAAGTTGCCAAGCCACAGCAATCAGCTTTCAGCGTGTTAGCCGTTGAAGGTGACAGTGACGAGGAAGAAGAAAAGGTTGAACAGACCCAGGAAGAAGCTCAAGAGCCAGAAACCGGCTTAGAGGCTGCCACTGAAAAATTGTCCATAGGCGACAACAAAGAAGATGGCTGGGAAGTGGTTGGAAAGTAAACACCGCAGCGTTTTCTCCATCTCACTTGCATAAAAACATTTCATGAAATTTTATTAACGTCTAGTGTAATGATCCAATCCAAAAGACCCTTACTCAACTAATGTAAATAACAGTCCCAGCCATTTCATCTTTTGCAGCCTACTACAGTATCCGTGGGCCTCCTCTGTATAGATCCCTTTTTTCTCTTCGGCTATTGTTTAATTATAATTTTGATATTGTGAATTAGAGTGTAGATGATTATTGCATGCACCTGGTAGCGCACGAATTTTGCTATGTGCAGGTATCACCAGGTTTGCGGAATGCGTGCTTAAATTTCAGCTTCACCAGACTATGTTAATGCATTCAAAGGTTGCGAGCCGTACATTGGATAAACTGGACTCAAGCTGTATATGCGTGCAGTTCCAGTAGCAGATATGTCAGAAGTCGAGAAAAATGACTCAAGTGACACGACAAATGCCAGTTTGTACTTGATAGACCTGACTCGTAAGTAAATGCCATATCGGACAGTAGAATATGGTAGCGGTGAATACCATGTAATTTGCGCTATTTGTGATGAAAAAGCTACTAACCGTAACATTTTAGACATCTACAAACCAACCAATCCGTCGCCACTTCAAAATCTCTTATCCTTGTATGGATTAGAGCCCATAGCTAAATCCTTAGCTCGTGCCAACCCAGATGGGTCCAAAGGCGTCAAGTTGAGAAAGTCATATAAGAACCACATACTGGATCTTCCAGGAAAACACCAGATAGCTCCTGGGAAACAAATACCAGGCAGTCTACTAGATCCAGCAGTTGCTCAGGCACCAGATATCATAAAAGAGTTGGATCCTCAATTATTAGGGCAGGCCCTTAAGTTCGAGAAGACATCTATCAATGGTATAGCAGGATTTGAAACTGCTGATTTGGCTATAAATGACCAGCATAACTTAATGCGGGGCGACGATATGTCAGAAAATGATGAATATGGCAAGAAAGGTAAGCGGAAGAAGAAGTTACAGAATGGAGGGGATGTTAAGAGACCACATCTATGACACAAATCTTCTGATCATTATCCAAATGATGTATATTCTATCTAACGTAATAATACAATAATAATTAACTGAATTTGTAAATTAGTCCGTCTTCTCGTTCGCTAGCTCAGATACAGTGGTATACCGCACATATTTCTTTATTGGCAGAAGCGGTTGCTTGATCAACTCCTTTGACTTGACTTTTCTGGATCTAAATTTGTTCCTGATCACTCTACCTCCATGGTTAATCAAGGTATGAGTGATCTTCTTCTCTGCCAACTTGGTTATTTCCAAGAAAGAAACCACCTCTTCTTCAATCTTAAACTCAGGCAAATCAATCAAGAGATTCTGCACATTGAGCAATCTCTTATAACCAGAGTTTAACTTAATTGAGATCAGCACCGAGATTGGATGTACCTGAAGTGAAACAATTGAAAGATACTTCTTTGACCTCTCAAGCATATCATTTATTTGTTCCTGATATTCCGCCTCTACTACCTCATTAGTAGAGGAGCCCTTATCTGACAATCTAGTCATGAATCTGGAGCTCGATTTGCGGTCTGTGCTTGCAGAGCTACCTTCTCTATCATCAAATCTTGCGCCCTTATTAACACCTTCAAGCTCTTCCACAAAACCAAAAGGCACAGAGTCCTCGTTAGCATCTTCTTCAATTTGGTCACGTCTCTTGTTGGTGGAGAAGTTGGTCAAAGACCCACTAGTCTCATCATCAGAAAACATGAAATCCATCAACTTATCACCAGTTAATTCGTCCATCTTGACTGTCAACGGCTCAGAGGAGATTTCAAGTTTTTCAATAATCTTTATACCACCAACCGACCGATTCATTGTCCAATCAACGACAATGAGATTTTTATCATCATCAAACTCCTTACCTTCTGCCACAAACGGTTCAATAAGCTGCGAATAAGTAGCATTCTGAATCATGTTAAAACCTTGTAGTACTCCTATTTCAATTCTATTAATATTGGAGCCATTAGCTATAAGTGTTCGTTCGAATTTACCCTTGGCAAGGGCAAAGTCTAAAATAGGAGTACGATCATTCTCCAAGAAGTGACAGATAATCGAGTCAGCCCTTATAAACCAAAAATCGACAGGTCTAGTGGATGAATCTTGGGAGATGTCACCCGTCAAGAGCGTCTGAAGTAATAAATATATCTGTGTCACCAATTCTCCCTTTTCTAAATTGAGCTCAAGCTGATCATTCAAATCCTCATTACTTAGTTTTCCTTGCCTGAACAAGTAATTTCGTGAAATGAAGTTCATTTTGGAGTAGTATTCGTGCAACTCCACTAACCGGTAATACAATGAATGTAAGTCCTGGAAATCAATCGAAAACTTTAATTCTGCTAATTGATCCGTGATCTTCTTGCTTGTAGGCTCACTATAAAATAACAAACTGAGCATAATCACGTACAAAGTTATGTACTGCTCTGATGTACAAGAAAGGACAAGTTTTGGTATATCCACATTGAATCTATTGACTGCTGCTTCTGCCTGTTCTGGAACATACTCCGTGAGCTCCTCTGTTTCTTCTCCAGTTTTTGACTCCGTTTCATCGCTATTCTTCCAGCTTCGTGAAGTTTTCACATCATCATAAGTTATCATCATAGATGTCTTCTCGATAAGCATTTTATCGTGATCTGCCCAAGCTGTACTCTTGCAAATTTCAATACCAAGCCAAGGGGGCCAATTTGTTTTCGATCCGTATGTCGACTTATTTAATATGAGTTTGTCCGATTTGAGAACCGTCTTATCTAAAACGAATACACTGGCATCTTTTAGCAATACACCGTATCTAGCCTCTATTTCGTTGGGAGCTGCGAGTAGCTGGTTAGACTTCTCCACTACCGAGATCACCTTCATGTCTATAGTAGGAGCAGCTATCAACACCACAGAGTCAGGTTTATCTTCACTCTGAAGTTGTATTTGCGGTGAAATGATTTCAATCAAGTAGTCTTCGTTTATGCTTTCATCTGAACCATGACGTCTAAGGATCTGATCAAATCTTTCCATACGATCAATGGAGTTTATTTGTGGCATCTTAACAGGAACATTTGCTTCTCTGCTTTGTTTTGTCAACTCATTAGAAATATATGATAGGTTGTCAGTATTGAACTTCGACTCCGTGCTTTCGATAAGTTTTTCAAATCTTCTTATAGAATCATACGATAAGTACTTCCGCAAACTATTCTTCAATTTGACAAAGTGAATATACTTGAGAATATTGTTCCTGTTATCAAAATTCCATTTGAGTAACATCCCCACAAAGGTAAATTTATTGTGGAAATTTTCCTTAGTTACCGAGGAGGTGGACGAAACAGACATAGCTCGTCTAAATCGGCCCCAATTCTTACGCTTGGACTGAATTTCTTGATTAAGAAAGTGTATCCTCTTGTTCAATTGCCTTTCCACTTTTTCTTTAGATCTATTCAGCTTCAAATGACCTTCTAATTGCAAAATACGATTCTTGAGTACAGCTATTTGTGGCTCAAATATATTCTTGGAATTGAGTTTACATGGGTGAATATCTTCATCACCAAATATTTCAATATCTTCAATATCCAGAAGGTCTAAATGTGTGTCTCTGGTATAAGTGAATAAGTTAGCGTACATGAGTGGGAAAACACTGAACTTCCTTTCAGTTTCCTTAAGAGTAGGAAGTGTTACTTCTTCGAAATCTTGAATATCAAACCATCGTTTGTCCTCATCAAAGATATTATATTTGTTTAAATTTGGATTGTAGGAAGAATTCTTGGAGTAAAGGTCTTGCTTAAATGAAGCTCTCACAACACGCAAATCGATTCCTGACAAGCTCACTTCACCCACATTAAAATTCATTTTCATGATTTTCTTTCTCTTAGATAAATCCTCGTCAACTTCAAATCGGGGCTCTTTTCTCTGATGTAAATCAACTTGGAATGCGTCCATTTTGGCTCTTACCCCAATGCACTCAATTCGGTCTTCATCGTGGTCTATTGTCTCATCTCGATAAATGTGAGATATGAACAAAGACTTTAAGTCAAATATAAACTTATTTGTGAATAAATGCTGGGAAAACTTCGGTGTTCTTTTGAATTCATCAAATAAAGTACCTCTTCTTACTGGCAAAGTCATATTACCTGCAAAAAGTTTCCACCAATTGAAAAAATGTTTGAACACACCAGGACTTAAGTGTATTGTATTATAACTTGTTTCCTTGTTAGCGTACAACGAAATCGCCATGTGAATATAATCACTCCTAAAGCCAGCATAAGAGTCATGACCCTCGGAAGTATACTTGGGATTGAACAACTTGACTTCATAGTGAGGTTTTGATTCGCTAACCCTGTTACCGCTTTCATCCTTTCTTTGCAATAAAAAGCCTACTTTGAAATTAACACCACCACTCAAATTAACTACATTTTTCTCGAACACCATAGTAGTTCCTTTCTTGATATTTCCAGCAGTCCCATCTTCCAAATAATAAGCGTGACAAGTTGTTATAAACCGGTCAGAATCAGCAAGTGACACAGCCTTGGAGCTCTCTCTAGTCCAAGATACTAATGGAGCTCCCAAATAATTCGGAATGTAAAAGGAGATTTTCTCTGATGTAATATCAAAGAAATTTCTTGAGTCGTCAGTCTCATTCACTTTCCAGACAACATTATTTCTGAACGACAAGACAAATCCCGACGCAGTTTCAATTAAATCATAAGGATCTCTAGAACCTTTGAATCCAACTTCAATACTTTTCTGTGACTTTATTTGGACCCTTCCATGCATCAAAAGTCTAATTTTATCCCAAAATCCTATTTTTGTAGAAGGATCGATAGGCGGCTTAGAAAACTGATCAAAGTTCAACATAAATTGCTGAATACCAAATTGATAAGACTGTCCCCATACAAAACGTGAAGGGTATTCCGAGTCAAAATTGCACACTACATCAGAAAATATCTTGACTGTAGATAATGATTTTTGAATGGTGAGTAATTCATACTTGTTCTTTCTCTTCGAAACTGTCAATGGGACATGGACATCCCTAAGATTTTCAATATCTTTGACAAACTCTTCAGATATTACCAAATCACCAATTAAAGACAAACTGGGGATTTTCTTATCATTATTTCTAGGTACATGAAGCAATGGTAATGGATAATCTCTCAAATGCATTCTCAATTCTGTGAGATATAACTTGACATGCATCGGGAGTAGTAATGAATATTTAGTGTTTAATGGGACACCCTGACCAACTTTATTAATGAACTTACTTAAATCATTGGCACTGTACTCGGTTTCCTTAATATTCAAATCAAAGTTTTCCATAATAACAAATAGCAAAGGAGCATGTAATGAATAAGGCAACACATTATTATTTTTGACTCTTTCTAGAAGAAGCTCGTTACCAAACAAAAACCTTTTATTTGCAATCAATTCTTGTTTCAATTTAGATTTGTAAACCCTTATTTTTCTAATCCATGATTTTGAAATATTTTCTTCCAATTGCAGAAGTTTATCTCTAATTTCATATTTGGTTAGTTTTGCTCCTTTGGATTTTAGATCAAATAAGGAATATTGCTCCAACCGTTTTCTTTGTTCTACCAACCCTAATTGGTATATCATTCCAAGCTCTGACTCAAAAGGATCATCTTCCATATTAAACGTGAGCTTCTTCGACTCAATGTTCATGCTTGGAAGTTTAATGTTGGACTCCGATGGCCTTACAACAGAACTTTTCTTTCCATCCTGCTTCAAAAGTTTTAGCAAGCTTTTGGCAGTCTTCACTGAAACTGAAGTACCATCAATCAACTTATGGATTACAAATTTATGAGGCTGAACAAAACGAATAGCATCAGTTTTAATTTCAATCTTGGTGTCCTTTGTTTTATCACCGATTGTAAACTTAAATGAATCGATACCTAATAGCCTATTCCAGTAATTGTCGACCAATGGCGAAGCTGCGAGTATCCTGGCTAATTCATTTCTAACATCTAGAACACCTCTATTGAAGTAAATCTTTGCATTTGACTGTTGTACTTTGATTTGTATTTCTTCACTCAATTGAAAAGCAAGATCAGTAGAGTTTAATTGGACTTCAACATCTAATATATCTTTAATTGACTTCGAATTCCTTCTCAGCCGCAGACGCAATGAACTTCGATCAACTTGTAAGCTTATAACATCGTTCTTAATCTTAAGTTTTGATCTGATCAACTCAATTGGATCAATGATAAATTCTCTAAGCGCAAACACAGCCCCTATCAATACAAATAGCTTATACTGATTATAAGAACCCTTGATTTGATCTAGGTTAACATCTAGCTTTAGGGTATTTTCTCGATTTGGGCCATTTACAGCTGAAATTCTGGCACCAATACTGGGGATATTTAAGAAACCTTCATGCTTGTTACTAGATGGGTTTGAAAGAGTCATAAATCTAAGGTTAGTAAGCTTAGTGTTGACAACCCAGTAGCTTCTATTCTTTATTGTTGCAGCTGATGAAGCGGTAGAACCATCCAACGAAGCCAAAGTCTCCAGAGAAGCGGAAGACGAACGATCCAGTTTATCAGATGAGCTATCCAAAATCACTTCCGTACTATTGAGTTTGTTAGTTTTTGCTTGATTCACTAGGTCAATAGAAAGCTTATCCAAATGGCAAATTAAACTCTTTAACTGATAGTTTGAGTCATCAAAATCAATATTTTCTTCTGATATCTTTAGAATATTATCTTTGGATATCAACACCGATCTAGCACCAATTAGAATTTGACTAGAATTCACATTGGCCTTCACTTCCAATAACCACTTAGGCAAATATCTGAATAATTTCGATTCGATCCCTTTGTTTGTTGATGAGAAGGAAGCTGAATGATGGAGCGCCCTGTGGTCTCCATTATAAAACAATAACTGCTTCTTTATTCTCAAGATTGCTAAATTCAAATAAGAATTAACCATTCCAATGTTTAAATCATTTTCGGCTAATCCAGTCACATCTTTCAATAGAGTATTTATTCCAATCAAAACATCAAGTTTGGATAAATCAATTAGTAGATCATCGATTTCGAGATCTACTTTCACGGAGATCGACTTCATAATATCCAAATGTACTCCAATCGTTTTAGTCTTGAATATTTCATGTGACTTGTTCAAATTTGGCGATTGAGTATCAGGAGCCTTTGGATCAGTTGATCTTTGATGATAAAGAACAGCTGGATGTAATACATTACATATCGTATCGTAATTACCAAGTGAGGTAGTTATAAGATGAAAATCCAACAATGAATATGTGAAATTTAGCAACTGCACCTTTTTCAATTTTGTATCGTAGTGCCGTATTACAAACCGTGGTTGCTCTACTATTAGCTTACAGTCCAATGTAGGTAAGTAAGCATTCAATAAATTTATAAGTCTTTCACGAATAACATTTGATGACTCGGTGTCTTGTTTTGAAGATGACTTCGCTCCAACTTCTACTTTAGTCACATCACCATCCTCTTCATCAGTTGCCTCATATAGGTAATCACTATCGGTTTCTTCAGTGATCTCAGATTTCATTGATTGAGTCACTTTCATTTTCCTCAATTTGGTTAAAGCTCTTATTTTTTGAAGCAAGACAACATTATAAAATAACTCACTTAGTTGATTGGTATCGAGATCTAGAACAGGATTGCTCGTGGATGAATAATATTCCATGATACAGTCTTTGAACCCCTTTCCTTTCTTCAACTGATCAAACATGTTGGTTTTGTAGGTGATTGAGATTATCGGTATATTTAATATTTCATCAGAGACCTTGATTTTGCTATTGGATAGTGATTTGTTCGGATTATCAACAAACTTAGAATAACTTAATTGTAGCAACTGCAATGAAGAGGTCAAATGAAAGGGGATGTCTTTGTAGGGATTGAATAATACTTCGAACCCAGCAGCATGATTAGGCAATTTCACAAGATTGAACGACACATTTTTAATTGTCAAGTCGAGTGAGTGCGATGGAGTTGTGATTGTCTTGAAATAATCTTCTATTGATTTTGACTCTCCGATGGTTGCAAAGGGAATTTCCGTCAAATTCAAGTTTTCCAATTGGATTGAGAAATCTGTCAAAGCTGTGTGAACATGATTGTAAAACTTTATGGCCCTTTTGAATTCTCTCTCTTTAGATTGATGCTTATCACTATCAATGTTGCCAGAGACCATCTTTTCCTCGCCATTGGTACTGTTAATGGAATCAAAATTTGTAAACAGCTCGTTAAGGTCATCTTGAAGCCTCTCAAAATACCGATGCTTCTCAAGATAAAACTTCAAAATTTTGAATACCAGGACCCTAATTTCGTTGAAAACTAGTTTTGTCTTGATGTTATCTAGCAAACCATTGTCTAAATGAATCAGAAAATTGAAGTCGAGTTTAATAGAATTGGCAAACAAGCTCGGCCTATTAGCAGCACCAATGCTATCAGACAACTTAATGACATGCTTGAAGTTGTTAAAGAACAAGCTTGTCCGATACTTGAAACGATTATTGAATTTCTGGCTCAATCTTGAGTTGAGCTGGTATCTGACGTAATCGAGCTCAATAACATGGTTCACGCTGGGGATGTTGACAGTGGTATGTCGTATCTCGATATCCACTGATGGTATATGCTGGATGAGAAACCGTACTAGTATCTGAAGCGCTCTATTGGAAGGGTACACAATGGTTTCCTGATTGTGACTCTTTGATTGGGAAAGCGGAGATGGCGATGAACCTGGCGCTTTCTTTTTGGATTTCTTAGCTGAAGTCGTGGTTTTTATCTGCTTCAACTCTACCGTCACGTAATCCACCACTATCATTCTGGTGTTTCCCCAAAGTCGGAAACGGAAAGAATTGATATGGAGCAGGAATCTCCTGGTGTTAAGACTGATACCATTGAACAGTACACCATTGTTGATGCTTATAGATTTTAAGTGGAATCCAGTAACACAATACACAGCATACCAGAAAACCAACCATGAAGCTACTGCTATGGTCGCATAGTATATTACTGTCTCAATTCGTATAGCCAGTATACTCCTGTATATGGCTGACATCTCCGCAAGATAGCAGACTAAGTAGCAAGTAGAGGACACTGATAGCCCTAGGTGGTGAATTTACCACAAGATGCGTTCTGTGATATAATGCTCTGCAATTAACTGACACTTAAAGTGTTCTTTCCCATATGTTTACCTTAACTTTGCTTGGACCCTCTAGCAGCAAGCTAGGGCCAACTAAATTGGCAGCTATCAAAACAGGTTTCCTGCACACAGCATACACATCACACTAACTGGGTTAAGGCGCACAAAACGTTGCTGCTTGCCTGTTCGAGACAGAAGGTAAGTGTCAATTTCATCACGTGTGATATTTTAGGGTTCGCACCCTATTGTCCTGCACATATATCCATGGTATTTTTGTCCTGCATGTACTGTGTGGTGAGCATCGCACATCCTTGCCGCACTAATCACTTGAGTCGCACCATAGTTAATCGGCAGCTGCCATAGTTAACTTCAAATGTCCGCATTTGGCCATCCCTCACAAAAATCGCACTAGTCAATTTGGCTGTACCAGTGAAAAAAATTTTAAGTATACAAATTAAAAAAATTCTCTTTTCACTTCCTTTAGAATACGTAACAACATAGATCAAAGAGTATGTAAACGAAACATAGTGTGTTCAGTGAGATATATCATGAGAGTGCCTGTTAGCCAGTCCTGAGTTAATAAAGTTTCATTTTGAGATCGTGGTCATATCGTACGGAGTAATCCATAGAAGACATCTGAAAAGAGTCAGCAATTTAAGAGAATATCCATCAGGAAATCACAAGTAATTCAACGAAATGGCCAAACATGTAGGCAAATGATCTCCGTTCTAGAAATAGCAACTACGTTAATTGATATAAAAAAATACAATTCAAGAACCGATAAATTTTCAACCACAGATAAAGACTACCACTTGAATCCGAAAGTGTAAACTTCATCAATGTAATTCCGAATAAGAGAAAATTAGATCCTGCTAAGAAGTTAATACTACAGTATCATTAAGCACAGACTCGCATTTATATCTTGTTTACCTTGACAGTGGACATTTATACTAACTATTATTCTAGTGGCTGCTTCTGTTCCTCACCCAAAGATCGTTAAGAAATACACCAAGAAGTTCAAGAGACACCACTCTGACAGATACCACAGAGTTGCTGAAAACTGGAGAAAGCAAAAGGGTATTGACTCTTGTGTCAGAAGAAGATTCAGAGGTACTATTCCTCAACCAAACATCGGTTACGGTTCTAACAAAAAAACCAGAGGTTTAACCCCATCCGGTCACAAGGTCTTCTTGGTCAAGAACATCAAGGACTTGGATGTCTTATTATTGCACACCAAGACTTACGCTGCCGAAATTGCCCACAACGTTTCTTCTAAGAACAGAGTTGACATCATCTCCAAGGCTAAGAAGATCGGTGTTAAGGTTACCAACCCTAAGGGTAGATTAGCCTTGGAAGCTTAGGTTAGTCCCACACAATACACAATTTCCCTTATGTATAAAAATTAATATATTATAGTCATCAATATAAAATATTTCTAAGTCTTTGGTACATTTGTAGACTCCTTTGGGAAGAAATTTTATCATACTTGTATTGTATGTGGACAACTGTGACATGAATCAGATATTGTTGTCTCTATCAATCAGTTCTAAATGTGATTGTAAACCCGTAAAGCTGTATTTATTGTATGTAACAACAAAGAAATGAATAAAACTATATGATAACGAATAAATAAATGAACCAATTCAGCGTCTTCTAGACATGGACCCGCTCATGGCCACCGTGCTCACATCCAAATGGTGATGTTTCTTGATGATATACCCCAATTCGCACATGCCATCGTTATCCAACTTCAACTGAGAAGTGGAGTGTAATACACGTCTCAAGTCAGGCAACGACTGCTTGAACTCGTGGTCAAAAACGTGTTTGTTCAACGTACTTTTGTATGGAGAGGAGGTGTCCAAGCTGATGTACGACTCGTTCGAATCAAGAACCTTCTCTTTCGACTCCTCATTCTGCTGTAAATCTTCTTGCTCCTTTTCGAAACCCTCTTCATTTTTAGCAGGGTCGTGTTCGGCATTTTCAGCGTCTTTCGCAGCCAGTTCCTCCACAAACTTTTCAGCTCCGTCCTGGTGCTCCTGCACGGGCGGTAATGTCGGGGTTGCAGGCTCCTTAATCGAGTTGCTAGAGGAGTCGGAGAAATCAAGCATGGACCGCACCTTGCTGGTAAAGTCATTGTTGTTCAGATTGACAGAAGAACTGCTGGGCTGTGCTGCTACCTCGTGATGATGCGGTGGTGTGCTGATATGCAACTCCTCAGTCAAAGACGAAAATGACCGATTGGACTTGGTATCGTCTTCCTGTTTGGGAGCACCTTCTTTGGCAGCTTGCGCCGCAGACGCTGATCCTGCCAAGTCTAACATGCTTCGGATAGGGGTGTGCATATCGTGGTCTTCGCTAACGTCTATGGCGCGGTTGACACCGCTCAAGGTACCTCTTCTGGAAGGTGCACGTGACGAACTAGCCGAGCCGCCTCCGTTGCTGTGGTGCATGGTGGTGTAGTTGGTGCTGTCCGAGCCGGTTCCAGGCAACACAAACGGATTGACATCCTGGTCCGGATGCTCATACACACACATTTCCAAAGTCTGGAACCACGGATCGTTGAACAAGTTGTCCAACGTGTATCTGGTGGCCGGTTCAGGGTCACACAACTTCCATGCCACACGTGAAGCTCCGGTGGACTGGAACGCAGCCGCCCACTTGAATTCCGAGCCAGGCCCCTTGGTGTACTCGTTGTTGTTCTTAAACGCGGGGTGGTCGGTGAAATACCGGTGGTGACTGAACTTGTAGTCCCGATACGCCTGGTCGGCTGGATGCGACTGGGCAAACGGTATGTTACCGAAAACCAAGCAGAAAAGTAACATCCCCAACCCCCAGTGATCCATCTTGAACGGATCGTAGGGAAACTTCTTAGCCTCGGTGTGGGACTTATCCTTCAAGTTCATCACTTCCGGAGAAGAGTACGGAGGAGAACCGACATATGAGGACGACATTTTGAGCGGCGACGTGAAGTCGTGTGGCTCCTGGTGCCCGTAGTCGCTGACACCGAAGTCGCACAACTTGGCCACGCCATTAGCAGTCAACAACACGTTTTCGGGCTTCAAATCCCGGTGCACAATGTCATTTTCGTGCAAGAACTTTAGCCCATACGCGATCTGCTTGAACAAGCAGTACTTCTCGGGCAAAGACGACCGTTTCCAGCCCGGTTTAACGATGCTGGAGTACAAGTCACCACCGCTGCAGAACTCTAGCACTATACCCCAGCCCCGCGTCAAGTTGGTCTGACTCTGAATGCGCACAATGGTGAAGATATCCACCACGTGACGCGACACCGCCGCCTTTTTCAGGATGATGAACTCCTTGCTGACCCGCTTGTAGAACTCGTCGTCGGTTTCCTTCAGCAAAAGCGTGAACTTCTTGAGTGCATACACATTCTTCTTGTGGTTTATCAGGTTGATGATGCGCACATCAGACGACCCGCCGTCACCCAACTTCTTGTGACTGATATCGATCTCGTAGTCCTCGAGCAAGTTCACGTGATCCTGGTGCAATTCCGGAGGCAAGTAGTCGTTGGGGTCGTGCACCGGGTTAGCAAGCACTCTCTCGCCGTCGTTAACGCCGGAGAGATAGAAACTGGTTCCTTTGGGCAACTCCTGGCTCGGGTTCTTCTTAAGTCCGTACGGATTGTACACGATCTTGTCGCCGCCTTGGTGCACCGAGGAAGTGGATGAGCTGAGCTGGTTGGATGCCGAAAACGGCAACTGCGAGGGACTATGTGGAAGCGCGGTTCCGTTGGCGGCGGCCCGCTGCTGGTTCTTGATTGCGTTCTTGTGATTCACCTGCTGGATGTGCAGCGCCGTTTGCGCTTTGGACATGAGCGGTTTCGGCGGCGGATGGTGATGGCTCTCGTGGGTGTTACTTCTGCCGCGCTGGAACACCGCATTCAGATTGGCATTGTTGGTGGTGCTGATAGAATGGGTGTTGTTTCGGCGCAAAGAGATGGCTTTGGCCGGTGGTAGCGAATGGGCGCCAGTTATGTCGCTAGGAGACGGCGGTTTTGCCTCTTTTTCACGATGGTGGGAGTGGAAGAGTTTGTTGAGCCCCGTATGACTGCCGGAAGTGGCCAGAGCCAGCGAATTGATGGTGGAATTGTCGCTAGCGGGGGACTGGTCCTTCTTGAAGAGATTTTTCAAGCTGTGGGACTTGTGCTCGGTTGAGGTGATTGGCATGTTTTTTGGATCGCTAGGCGCAACTGGGATGGTGTTCGCAGTGGGATGAGTGTGTTACTGGTACGAATTTGCGTGTGTGTAGTGGCTGCAGAGGATGTGTTGTGTGGTTTATCAGTTCCAGTGGAGTGGAATTTATTAGGCGGAAAAATTAGTGTGCAGATTTAAAGTTTGCGAATGGGGAGGCAGTCTTTGACAGATATAAATTAGCAGAGCAACACGCAGTTATCGCCAATTAGAGTGGGTCTGGTTGTAAGTTGTTTATTGTAGCTGGCGGTTCTATTTAGAGCCGTGTCAACACTAAATGCAGCCGTAGAGTAGCGGTTTGCAGATCGGAATGGCCATTGTTCGATCTGGTATTGTTGTGCTTAGCTGTGAGGGCCCTCCCGCTAGACAGAAAAAAGGGGGGAGGTAGGCGAAAACACACCGTACTAGCGGTCCCTGAGATGCCGTGTTGAGATATGCGGACCCGGGACAGCATTTACGCTGATTCTCGTCTCCTGAGCCGCGCCGCCAAGCATCATTACGTAATAGCCTTTCTTTTTTTGTTGAGACCATTTTACCATTGGGGCACCTCTGAAATCTGAATGTCGTCGTGCCAAATATTTTGGTGGGGAACATAGTAATTTTCAATTTTACAAAATATATATTCATATTTAACTTTTAATTGTGAAGTCTATAACCAAATAATTCATTAACTTCTTAAATGTTTGCGTAGTTAAGGGGAATAAATGGCTCGAATAAAAGAAATTGCATATCGCATACTGAGGATAATTTAAAGAATTGCTGAATACCGCACAATAAGTTACTATGAAGTCTTCAGTTTCTTTCCATCAGGAATTAAAAACAAATTTACCAGTTCTTCTGATCCATATGGCTGATCAACACGATAATAACCCTTTCTTTCAAATTGAATTATGTCACCTTTGTGAAGTTGTTTAACATTCAAATCTGCCCATGCCGATTTTTTGAATTCAGTTACAGGAGTTAGAAAATCCTGGAAATTCTCTGTATCTGATAACTTGTCCTTTGTGATCAAATAATCAAATTCAAAAAGATCAACTTTTACTTTATCTTTCGTATCACTTAACCATGTGATTTTCTTGGATGTTTTCTTAAAATCTCCTTCCAAGTGTAATAAGGCTTGAATCAGAGTAACTTTTCCGTCTTTCACTTCAATTTGTTTAATAATAATATTCCCCCAATCCATAAGAGTTATTTCTTCACCTTCTTCTAAACTGGCAGCATCAACTTGTTCAATAAGTACCTTATCGGAAAATGCCACCCACTTTGAACCAAGAGTAGGATTCTTTTTATGTTTTGCTCTTTCCTCTAACGTTGGTTTGATTGTAGTTGTTGATAATATATCAACAGTAACTATATCAACATTTTCAATAGCAGTAAGTCTAGGCGCAACAGGATCAATTACTTGCTTATTCAAAGCCCAAATCAACGACCAATCCAAATTAATAATGTTTTTAGAAGCACCTTGGGAAAGAATGAAATTACGGAGTCCTTCAATCGTCATACCTCTTCTCATAACCCCTTTAACAGTAGGCATCCTTGGATCATCCCAACCGTTAACATAGTTATTTTCAACAATCCATTTTAATTTTCGTTTCGATAATACCGTTCGAACAAAATTAACTTTTCCAAAGTCGAATATGTTAACCATTCTTAAATCAAGAGATTGCAAAAACCAAATGTATTGAGGATTCCGATCACGATATTCATTTGCTCTTAAAGCATGAGTTACTCCTTCGATTGAATCAACCACTGGAGCACAAAAATCGTAATTGGGATACATTTTCCAAGTCTTGCCGATTTTATGATGAGGTGTTAAATTGCATCTATAAATGACAGGATCTCTCAATGCTTTATTGAGATTTTTATAATCGATTTTGGCTCGTAAACAATTCAATAATCCGATGGAAGTACCATTTTTCATTTCCTCAGTAAAGATTTGTAACGTTGATTCAATTGATCTGTTTCTATGAATTGATTCTTTACCTTCCATTCTTTCTTCTCTCATCTTGTCAACTGGTGTATCATCACAGTAGGCCAATCCTTTTTTGATCAACTTAATGGCGTAATTATAAAGTTCATCAAAATGGTCAGATGTATAACTTGTAGCATCACCTTTTATACCTAATAATTTCAAATCATCAACGATAGCATTAGTGAATTCCATGGATTCTTTATCCGGGTTTGTATCATCAAACCTAATAAGCAATTTCCCATTATAACTTTGAGCCAAATATTGATTCAAAATAGCCGTTTTAACATGGCCAATATGTAAGTAGCCCGAAGGCTCTGGCAAAAATCTGGTGACCACTTTCCCAACGTGGGCGTTTTCTAAAGCCAATGCCATTGACGCTCTGTGTGGCTGACCTTTTGAAAGACGAGGCTGCTTTAGCTTATTAAATTGTTCAACGAGTGGGTTGAGTTTTGGTTCTAAGTAAGCATACCAACGGGAGATGTTTAAATACACTTGATTCTTAAGGATTGAACCCATCATTCCATTTGCTCGTAAACATCCCCAAACAGTGATATCTGCTAAAGAAAAGTCATGTCCAATTATGAAAGATCTAAAGTTGAGATAATTGTTTAATTCATCTAATGAAATTGATAATTGGGAAAAATTCTTATTCGTAAGCTTATCAATTGCAAAGTTCGTCCAATCTTCATATCCAACTGAACTCCTAACAACCGTGGGATAAGTGATGGATAAATATTTCAAAACATCGAATAGGCCAATGATAGGATCTCCTTCTGATACCACTAATTGAATTGATGAGTCATTGTTCGAATTACTATGCGAAATCAGAATTGTGTTTTCTTGAAGAGAATTCACTAAACCTACTGCAATAATCACAGGATAGGAGATTGGATTAGCGTTAGGAATAGTTAATGTAGACATTAGATGATAAGACAATGTTTGGTGTTAAATTTAAATATAGTTTGTGAAATTCATTGGCTTATACACTATTCCCGTCAGAGACCGTACGGCTCCTCTGCGCGCGCAAAAAAGCGCAACCAGCGATAGCATTATCCCAGGAATTGCAGCCAACAATTTCAAGAACAAAAAAAACTATAATTATCGTGAAAACACTATTAAAAATACAAAGTATAAGCCTTGTCAATAAAACGGAGCTGATCAAGGAGCTGAGTATCTAGTCGGCTCCTTCTTTACAAGAGTCACAGCTACAATCTTCCGGATCACCACCAGCATCACATTCAGCCCTAATTGAAAGAATACCACTTCTCAATTAAAGAGAGGATAAAATTTCACTCTTGAAAATGACATAACTACCACACAACTATGAACAATTAATCATCAAACAGAGTCAGCTATTGTTCAATGGTCTACATTAATAAAAGGGGCAGTGGTGACTTTAGCTTGCGCGGTTTTATAAAGTGGTGCTCAGATTCATTCATCAATACTTACTTGAATCGACAGATTTACTGTGCTAGTTGGTAGTGAAGGTTTCACTAATGTTACTTGAAATGCAGAGTCTGAGGTCAATATTTCTGTAGAACGCATATTAATTGAGGCCTCCTTCATTTTATGAATATTGCGACATCCGGCTATAAGAGGTGCGACATTGGTTTGAGCTGTACCACGTTGAACACTCCACTCGTGGTATGAGGTGATTCTATGGGGTTAATTGATAGTCATGGCAGTGTCGCTCACTGTAGCACATCGTGTTGGCCTCTAACCGTGCCTTTTGGATGATTCATTGCCTCTTTGGAAGCTGGAACCAGTTGGGAAGGTGGAACACTCTCACCGTTAAAGTGGGGTACACCAAATGCTTCTCCACATTTTCGAATTTTGGCAAAAGTTTCTCTAAAAAAACTAATTTGATCCAATTATCGATAATTATAATTATTTGATTTAACTATAATTATGAAGTGTGTTACCGATTGCGATCACTTATAACTTAGCACAACACCTTGATCGTGAACTGAATCACTACGTGTACACTTGCTATGCCACAAATGAACAAGACTATAATTACAAGAAAGCCACAACCAATAGGTGTATGACTCAGTAGCAGCCGCCATACTCACCTATTTCGGCCCCTTACTCCTATTTAATACAAGTTGCAAAAGGAAAGTGGCTTCTCTGTTCATGGGAAATGGATAATGCAATTATGAAGGCCATAGATTGTCAATTGGCTTAGTTGAAGAGATTAACCCTGTAATACGGCACACCGTAATTTTATTTCAAGAAACAGCAGTACCCAGTCGCCCTGATAACGTTACAACAGGGAGCTTGCTTTAAATTTTTATTAGGGAAAAAGACTATCTGGAGACGCCATTAAAAAACCCTGAGGTGAATAGAACAAAAAAAAAAAGACTAAAAAAAAAACGCACTTATCTATTGCTGCAAAATTTAGAGTCTTTCAGCAGGCAAGTCCCAGAATTGAGCTACCACAATCTGTGTGTTCAGGTGTAGTACTGCAACCTAGTTGATAAGTATGAGCGATTGGCGCGTTGACCCTAATAAAAGGTGACCATGCTCCACATCCGGCAAGTCTGTCTTCAATAAATGTGCATCTCTGCTTTTGAACATCAGCCCAGTAAACTAATTGCTGATACCAAATTTGACCTGGTGAATGGTCCAGATCAAAAGTACAGCTATGAGAATCCAGGTTCAGAGTAGATTGTGTAATCAGATAACCTGCTTGAGCCTTAATGGCGCCGAAGTCAACTGTAATTCCATTGTTAACACTCCACGTATAGGTGAATGAATACGATTTAGATTGGGTGCAAGATTGGGCGTATTGGCAGTAGAAGCAACAACTAACTGGATACCATGGCAGCCACCAAGTACCTTTGTTTACTGTTTGATACTGGTCGAAACTATAAGTACCACCGATAGGCTCTCTTTTTGTGAAGTTACCCGAAGTTTGTATTTCTGTAACGTTTGCGATAGCTAAATTAGCGTCCTGTAAGACAATAGTGGCATTCTGTTGCAGCGCAAATTTTAACAAGTTCGAATCCAACAGATTATTGTCTTGCACTTTGATTACAGTTGAATTGTCGTTTTGTTCAACCGAAAAAGGATGATCATAATTTGGAATGGAAATAGAAAGAGACTCACTAAGAGCGATACCAAACCATAAAAAGAGACACACAATTCTAAACATGACTTTTGTTGCTTTTGGTAGTATACATCAACATTTGTCACAACTTGAGGTGCTTTTTAAGAGTTATATATGATTTCTTCATTATAGAATTATATGGATAAATGTGTTTGAAAACTCAGTACCGAAAGAATGAGAGCTTAAAGTTTTCGTTGAAGGCTTTTCGCAACAAAAAACTAGTTTAAGACCATCATAATTAACGCTTTTGTAATTCCATAACCTAAATTAAACCACCTGGGTGCTTCGTGTTAATTAGCTATACTTAGAATACTATACTGCTGCTCTTGGGACCAATAATATAAAGAATGCGAGTATGATATATTTTAAGGTTCAAAGGCTAAAGTTAATTTTCCTCTTAAAATAAACCAGCTATGAGCCTCGTGGTCAATATGGCACTTTAGCTGCGCTAAGATTATAACCATCAAACAGTGTTCTTAACCTAATAAGGTAACGTCCACTTCTTTACTACACTGCTCACATTGATAAGGGTAGTTATGTATTAGACAATCCCGCATAAATACATAGCCTATTCTCTCGCATAGCTTAGGTTTTAGAGTTTCCTCATTCCATCAAATCATTTTAATATTAGAGAATTGAGTCTAAAGTGAAATCGTAAACTTAAATTTCGAATGGTTCATATCAAAGCCCGATACTCCCCTATTCGCTCATGACCTATTTAATTCGGACTTATTTAGATATAAAGTACAGTGAAATCCGATTTCCATTCTGTTGTGATGAATAATTTAGAACCGTAAACTAAAATGAGTATTGCTACAACGACGGTTGATTCGAGTTCCTCTGTTCCATACAATTTCCCCTTCGAATACCCTACATTTAATTGTGGTGTTGGTCCTGGGGTTTTCCCGAACTTAACAGAAGAAGATATGGGCAGCATATACGTTTGTGGTCTCAGTGCAGGGTACCAAGCTGACCAAGCCAACTACACCCCTAAGCCAAGCACACACACGACATTCCCTTCTTCTGGAGTTCTTACATTTCCCATATATGTGCCATATCCTACTTTTGGGTGCGGCTCATTGACTAGCACTTACACTAATCTTACGGAGGAAGAAGCCCAGTTGATTTATACCTGCGGACTAGCTGAAGGGAAGCGGTTTTCTCTAGAGAAGGAAGCGACAGCCAATGTTAGAAAAACCAACTGGTTATTGAGCATCGGAGCTGTCATTATGATCGGCATGTTGCTCAAACTATGAGGAGAGGAGTACACACTGTGGGAATAGTGGTCTATCAGACACGACCAACTAGATATTAATTAAGTAGAATGTATGTAGAGAGATATCAGCGAGGTATCAGCCAGTCAATTTTGCAGCATTCGTAGTTTGCTGGTGCGATTGTGATGCTCTGTGTATTTTGTAAATAGTTGTCATGATACTTGCCCATGTGAGCCACTGCACCACCAACATACAAACTTCAAGTTCGCAAAAACCTACTCCTGCTTATATATGGTATTTATTATGGATATATACTGTCTCCAAAGATTTTGAAGACAATCACATTAAGAGGATTAAAACAAAGAAAAGAATAGAAATAACGACGAAGAAGATAATAATAATGATAATAATACTTGGCAGACTGTAATAAAGGGCAACGCTTTTGAAGGAAAAGTAACAATTATAACGGACCAAAAAAATGGGGGTAGTAGTAATCAATTGTGGCTGGAACGGACCTCGATCAGATAACGCCTGCCGGGCCCATTCCAGCATCTGCATTCACTTAAACGCTTTCCTCATCCGAAGTCTTGTGGTTTCTCTTGATCTTGAAGAATCTGATACCACCACTGTTGTCTTCTTCCTTGCCCTCGTCAACTGGGGCCGGACCACCAGCTCTGGTGAAGGAGGATTCGTCACCCAATGGACCGGTTGGAGGAGGCAAGATGCCCGCCTCAGCGGCCTTGGCGTTCTGGACGTTGCTCATGTGCTTTCTGTAGGAGTTGGCAATGTTGGAGGAGAAAGTGTTCAACCAGACCAAGCCCAAACAGACAACGGCGGCCCACAAAATGGCCATGGATGGCAAACCAATGTGGGCGTACAAGTTGGAGTTGTGGAAGGCGTTTCTGGCCAAGACCACAGCCGCGGTCTGGAAAGCAGCAAAGGCAAACAAGAAGAACAAGCCGATGGTGACCAAGAAAATGACAACCTTGTCGACAATGAGGAAGCACAAGCCGGCAATGTCAATGATAAAAGCCAAACCGCTGAAGCACAAGGCGACAAGGGTGAAGGCAAACGAGAACCTGGTCAAGTAGTAGTAGACGTCTCTGTTGTTGATGAAGGACTGGGGCACGCCGGTGTCGGTGCCAAAGTTATCGACCGGGGAGATGGGGAAGGCGGGGCCCAAGGTGCAGTCGGTGAAGTCGTCCTTTTCACAGACACCCCAGAAGGTCCAGGTCCCCTGCTGGGGCGCGTTGGGGATGTGGGAGGTGTCGGCCGTCAACCAGTAGAATCTGTTCAAGGGGAAGTGGTGGGTGGAACCAGACAAAACGGTCAAGATTAACAACAAGATGGTCCCTGCTAAGAGCAATAGGTTGACTAAGGTGTGGCTGACTCTCATGGTGGCGGCAGTAGAAGTAGCAATTGGTACAGTACACGGATACCGGCAGCAGCTGTTGGGTGGAGCACAAGAAACTGACGGGTGGAAAAGTGGGTGTCGGAAACAGAAGTGGAAAAAGGATAATGTATTTATTTGTTTGAAAGAGGGAAATTGTGAAATTGCAGAAAATGGTCAAACTGGGTCTTTTTTTTTTGTGTGCAGGCGCCATTTTGCCTGCTATTGTGTAGGGCAATATTACTTGGCTGGCGGGTGCTTCCCTGCGGCGGTGCCGCCTACACTCTAACTACTGCTCTACTGTCCTGGTGTGCACCGGGCCCGGGGTCTACCATTGGCTGTGTGGAGATGAGCCCGCCAGTGTCTGTCTGGTGCGAGCAAGACAAAAAAAAAAGGGGGGGCACAGAGGCCAGCTGGAACCAGACACCGTCTGCCCAGACACAATGGCATCGCAAAAGTGGACCGTTGATTAGCGCCCAGTAGTCTCACACTACCGTGCGGTGGCCGAATTTCAAGTTGTCCCACAAATGGCGAGAATTTCACCTGACCCAAACCGGGCTGGATAATGCTACCAGCAAGCATGACAGCGGGGGGTCGTGCGCGGGCGCACAATCTGTAAACACACCCCGGCCCAATTAGGCAAGGGTCATCGTCGAATTAGGAGCGGCTGTCAACAGGCCTGCATGCCGGGCCTGCGCCCCAATCGGGCCCCCTCGTCAACACGGCTCCTGCACACAGCCCGCCGCCCGCGCACGACCCCATCGCAGCCCTCGTCTGGGGTCACGCCCCACCACGCCAGTTTCACCCTGCCACCGCAATCGAGTGACGGTTGCTGGGTGCGCCGCGGGCCCCTGGTGGGACCACAGCGGGCGCGAGTGACCTCACTTGCCCATCGCCGCTTTTTGTCTGGTGTCGGTTGCTACACTTACTGCAAAATCAGAAACAGAGAGAAAAAATAGGCTGTGAAATCTAAAATGTGTAATAACCGGTACCTGATGCGAACTGAACCAAACTATGACCATGCCACTGAAAATAAATAACTCTGGGCCCGTAACTGGCGCGCGGGAGTGGCCTACACGTCGCCGCCCACGTCGTCGTCGTCGCCCCACTTGGTGCACCAGCCGTACCATGTTCTCTCCAAGCACTTCTGGGGCGTGTCGCTCGGGTGCGGCGTGCCGGCGGCCGATGTCGTCGATGTCGTCGATGTCGTCGATGTCGTGGATGTCGCGGCCTGCGACTTCAGCCGCAGCCGCAGCAGCACACCGGGCCGGGGCCGGAGCGGGTTGGGCAACGGCGGCTCGTCGTCCTCGCCGTCGTCGTGCGCGACAAAGCGCCAGTTGAAGCAGTCGCGGCACGGCGGCTGCTCCACACACGGCGCCGTGTCGTTGTAGACAAGAATAATGTCGTCGATCACGGTGTGGATGCGGTGGTTGAGGAGGTTGACGCGCCACCCCAAGTCGCCCACCACGTCGTACACGCACTGGTACCCCGTGTGGCACGCGGTCTCCATGGCGTACCCCGCGACATTGCACGTGGACGACGCGCCGTTGCACACGCCCATGTAGATGGGGTCCGCCGTGTTGCCAACGTGCCAGATGTTCTCCAAGTGCTTGGGCAAGCCGGGCGGCTGGGGCAAGTGCAACCGTCTCGCCGCCAACATCTCGCCCGGCGCCTCGAACGCCACCGCCGGCAACCCGTACGTGCGCCCCAACAACGACGCCATGGCGCCGCCCAACGAGTGGCCCGTGACCCACACGTCCACGTCCCGCGGGTCGTAGATGGCCGTCACGTTGCGGTACAAGTCCAACGCCGCCTGGTAGTACTTGTCCTCGCGCATCAACTCGCGCTCCAAGCAGTCCTGGTTGCACGTGTACGTTTTCTCGTAGCAGTCGCACACCGTGGTCCACATGTACCCCACGCGCGCGCAGCAGCACGAGAAGAGCAAGTTGTCGTTGGTCTTGTCGCTGCCGCCGGTCTCGTCGCTGCCGCCGCCCGGCAACCCGGCGCCGGACGTGCCCTTGATGCCGATCACCACCGTGCGGTTGTCGGCGCTGACAAACACGTGACCGCGGAGCCCGACGTCCTGCCAGCCAAAGTCAATGTCGCCGTTGCGGTCGTCGGGCGCGTACCCGCCCACGTCGATCCAGTCCGACTTGTCCTTCTCGTCGTCGCTGGTGGGGAACCGCACGTACGCGTTGGACGAGATGGTCGCGAGCGACACGAGCGTGTCCTTGTCGGCCATGTCCGGCACCGCGATCTCGGTCCAGTCGTCCCACTCGAGGTTGATCCGCCCGAGCACCTGCGGGTTGCCGCGCACCGCGTACGAGTAGCCCAAGTACGAGTCCAAGAAGCCGGGCGTGTGCCGCTCCGTGAGCCGCTGCACGACCCCCGGCTCGGCCCGGGCCCGCATCGGCAACTCGATCGTGAACGGGTTGCGGCCCCGGTGCACCGCGGGCCAGTCCGCCTGCCGGTACACGGCGTCGAGGTCGGGCGCGTCGCCGGGGGCCGGCTGGTCACGTGCGTGCGGCTCAGCGAGCCGCGCCGTGACGTCGGCAAAGTACTGCGCGTGCCGGGCCAAGTACTGCGGCGTGATGTCGAGCCGCTTGTGCGTGCGGTGGTGTTTGGGCCCCGTGCCGTGGTGGTAGATGTGGCGCAACGTGAACGTCTGGGCGCGGTTTGCGCCGGTACCGGGCCGGAAACCGGCGCTTTCGGCCCGTTCTGGCGCTGCCGTGCCGCCGACAACCGGCTCGGCGCCGGTGCCTAGCTTTGGAAGTGTAATGCCGGCCAAGGTGAGCGACCCCGATGGCGCAAGCACGTCTCCGATGAGGAGATAGCCGAGGGTGCCTAGCACAGCGACCAAAACAAGTATGTAGTAGGGTCGTTTTCTCTGCTGGTACTCGTACGAGTCGAGAAACGGATGGTGGTACGCCTTGTCCGGCTGAGCCTGGACCTTGTCCTTGCGTTTCATGGTGGGTTTTCCAGGATTACCGGATAATGGGGTAGATCAGAAAGTAGTGCGCGGTGCAAATGGGCATAAACTGCGGCAAAACCGCCCGGAAAAGGCTCAGATGGGTGTGGGATGCGGAGTTACACCTGCGAAACACCCTATACCGTGGGAAATTTGGATGGGTGTGCGTGTGGGATGCCTGTGGTGCACACATACACATGGCTGTGACCCAACTTTTTTGGGTCATTTTGCGTGGCGATAGCGCGCTACCACGTGAGAGATAGCAGCCTACGCCAGGTGGGCGGTGAGTGCGGGGGCAATGACAGTGTAGAATCGGAGATTTAGGGGATAGTAGCGCTCTAGTAGAGCTCTAGTAGGTACCCGGTACGTAGTTTACTAGTTTGTAGGTTTGGAATGTGGATGTGTGTGGAGTTTCAGCGTAGAACCGCAGAACAGTCTTGCGCGCTACCATGTGAACCATAGCCAGCTACAGCAGAGGTACAACTACACAGCACAGGAACAACTAAATAGCGGTGATACCGATAACATAGGCGTGTTATCGTTATCACCAGCCCTCTAACTATCATGTCTATTGTCTATACACGCAACTCTCATGTCTTGTCTACAAGTACTGGACACTGGCCAAGAGCTCCTGGGTCTCCTTGTGATCCTGCAACAAGTAGTGCCTCAGCGAGATGATCCGGATGTCCTTGACCACCTTGACGGTCTCTTGCCCCGTGGCCTGCTGCTCCTCCCGGTAGCTGTGGGCCAAGATCAAGTTGAGGGTGGCGAGCACCGTGCTCAAGGCCAACGGCGTGAGGCGGTTTCCGCTTTCGTGGAACGCGTTGGCCAACAAGGCCGTGAAGAGGTCGCCACACCCGTTGAAACTACAGTCGATTTGGTTAATGGGCACGCAGAAGATGACGGGCTTGTTTTCGGCGTTGTCGGCGCTGAATCCGACCGAATACATCTTGTCGCCCAAAACGACCGACGAGATCACCACGTTGGGCACCTTGTAGAGCCGGTGGAACTTTGTGAGCGCCGCCACCACCGTTTCCCAGCTGGTGAGCTTGGTGTCGGTCAAGGTCTCAAACTCAAACTGGTTGGGCGACGTCAACGTGACGTAACCGGAGGAAAAGATCTGCTTGTACACCGGAATCACCTTCTCCAGCACATACAACCGGCCGTTGTCGCCCAAAACCGGATCGACCACCCAGATGGGCCGGCGGGCCGGGGCAGCAGCGTCGAAAATGGCCTTCAACTGCAGGAAAATCACCAGCAAAACAGCATCGCCGGGGGTATATCCGGTCAAAATCATGTCGTAGTTGTCGCAGAAGCTCAAGATGCCCTGCAAGCCGGCGAAAATGTCGCCCACAAGCTCGGGCGGCGTGGGCTTGCCCTCAAACGACCCGTAGCCCGGGTGGTTGGAGAAATTGGTCGTGTTCACGGCGTCCACGTCCCAGCCGTAATACTGGAGCGGGAAAACAGTGGCCCTGTTGCCCACGTACCCGTGCACCACGTGCGACAGGATGGAGAGTGTGTTCTTCGCCATGGTGCGCCGTGCCTGTGGTGTCGGCCGTTATCGGGGAGTGGCGGGCCCGGTGAAGATGTCGCGGCGGGGCGTGTCGCACGACACGGCGCGCGCACGTGACTCAGATATCGTGACTTAACGCACGTGCCCAATGTCGCGCCCCCATGTCGCGTGTCGCGCCGCCCGCAACTAAAAATAAACACCTATACCGATTTTTCAGGCCCCCCCACCAGCACGCCAGCATTGCAGCATGTCGCTTAAGGAGTCGGCCACGCTCGACATCGGGTTCCCCATCTTGGACGCCAAGTTCATCAACAACAAGACGGTTTTGGTGGCCGGAGGCGGCGGGGAGGGCAACAATGGCATCCCCAACAAGATCACGGCCATCAAGTGCACCTTCAAGATCAAGGACCCCAAACGGCGGTTGCAGCGGTTCCGGGAAATCACGCTTCCCGCCAACGAGGACTCGCCGCAGTGCTTGGACATCAGCCGCATCAGCGACGACGACGAGAACCGGTACTGCGTGTTTGTCGGGTGCAACCAGTCGTCGCAGTTGATCCGGTCCATGAACATCAACAACAACTTGCGCAAGTACACGTACACCAAGGACGAGCACTTGCGGTTTGTGGACGCGGCGCAGCTCGAAGAGGAAGTCAGCGCCGACGCGGACGTGTACCCGAAAACGGTCCGGTTGTCGCAAAACAGCACCGTCGGCGCGCTTTTGACCTCGGCCGTGCCCTCGGCCATCTACGTGTTCAACCCGGACACGTTGGAGCTCAACTTCAAGTTCCGGCCCGCGCACGACTCCGACATCAAGGACTACCACTTGAGTGCCGAGGATGACGGCGCCCGGCTCTGCTACGTCACGGCCTCCGCCGCGGAGACGGTCTCGACCGCCACCGGAGAACCGGTCAGCTCCTCCGGCAAACAGCTCCTCGGCTTGACGCTCTCGCGCGTGCGTTACATCGACAGCCGCACCGCCGTCATCGCCGCCAGCGTGCGCGGCGGCAAGGGTGCTGTTTTGGTCGAGTACGACACCGTGGCCGGCCGGGTGGTGCGGCAGAAGGTGGTGTCGCGGGCGTTCAGCAACATTGTCGCGTTCGACGTGTCGGTGTCGCAGAACCTTGTCGCGGTGGCGGCCAACGACTTGTCCTTGACGTTGGTGCGGTTGGACACGTTTGCCGTGATCCGCACCTTCAAGAAGTTGCATCCGTTTGCCATCACCAGCGTGACGTTTTCGCCCAACGGCACCAAGTTGGCGACCGGCAGTGCCGCCAACACGTTGCACATCTTCCGGGTACCGCAAAACTACGCGCGCGGCCGGTCCACCGTGGGCTCCGTGCTCGGGTATCTCTTGTTGGCTGTATTGGTGGTTGTTTTGGGCGTTTTCGCCGAGTCGGCCCACCGCAACGGGCAGTGGGAGCAGTATGCCGAGTTGGGCCGGCACTACTCGGTCCGGGGCCGGGAGTTGGGTGCCAAATACGGCCAGGTGGGCTACGAGCAGGCCCACAACTACGGCGTGATTGGGTACCAGAAGGCGCAGGAGTACGGTGCCGTGGGCTTGGAGATGGCCCAGCACTACGGCAAGTTGGGCTACGAACACGCCCAGTTGTACGGCAGGTTGGGGTACCGGTTTATCCGGGAGAAGATCCAGGGCGAGAACATGGACGGTGACGATTCCACCAAGCAGTACTTTACCATGGACGAGTGGGTGGATGCGTCGTCGTCGGAGATCTTTGACGAGAACGACGTGTATATTTCCAACATTGTAGAGAGCGCAGACACGGAAACGGAGACCACCGAGACCACCGAGACTACCGAGACTACCGGTACCACCACCGTTTCCAGTGCCACCTCAGAAGTGCCTGTGGCCACCGCTGCGGATGTGGTGGAGGTCAAGGAAGCTACTCAGGACGTCGACGATGCGCCTGCGGAGTCTGAGCTTGACACAGACTCAGTTTTGGTAGACGAGGAGACGGTTGTTCCTGAATTCAAGGAGATCCACAGCGAAAGTGAGTATGTTCAGAACGCCACCGTGGAAGTGTCTTCTGTGGCGGTAGAGACAAGTGAGACCAGTGAGGTATCTCTCGTCAGTGCGGAGGACACAAAGGCCGGTTTAACTACGGAGACCTCAGTCGTTGAAGAGCCGGTTGAAGAGGCGGTTCAAGAGCCCGTTGAAGAGCCAGTTCAAGAGCCAGTTCAAGAGCCAGTTCAAGAGCCAGTTCAAGAGCCAGTTCAAGAGCCAGTTCAAGAGCCAGTTCAAGAGCCAGTTCAAGAGCCAGTTGAAGAGCCAGTTCAAGAGCCAGTTCAAGAGCCAGTTCAAGAGCCAGTTCAAGAGCCAGTTCAAGAGCCAGTTGAAGAGCCAGTTCAAGAGCCAGTTCAAGAGCCAGTTGAAGAAGTAGTTCAAGAGCCAGTCGAAGAACCAGTCCAAGAACCAGTCCAGGAACCAGTCCAGGAACCAGTTCAAGAACCTGTTCATGCACCAGTTGAGCCAGTCAAGGAGGTTCCAGCTGTGGAAAAGGAAATTGTAGAAGAACCCATTCCATCCTCGGAACCAGCACCAGCATCTGAGACTACTTCTGAGACTTCTTCTCACACTGAGACTTCTTCTCAAACCACTTCTGCTGAAACCGAAACCGTGCCGGAGGTATCATCCGAAACCACCACCAGCTTGACCGCTGAGCCTGTTTCTTCCGTAGCTCCTGCATCATCCGAAAACGTCAAAGAACAAACCACTGTTTCTTCTTCTGAGTCCACATCTTCGTCCGAATCTGCTGCTTCTTCCAAGTCTGCACCTTCTTCCGACTCTGCTGCTTCTTCCAAGTCTGCACCTTCTTCCGACTCTGCTGCTTCCTCCGAGTCTGTCGCTTTGTCCAAGAAGTCTGCTGCCTCGTCCAAGAAGTCAATAGCTTCTTCCAGAAAGTCCGAGGCTTCCAAGAAATCACACGCTACTCCCAAAACGTCTACACAATCTGCATCCACCACTAATACCCCCTCCCCAGAAACTCCGCTGACTTCATCAACTTCTACGATTGAAGCCTCGCAACCAGTTTCTAGCAACACCACAACTGGTAGCGCCACCAGCGCTACCACGTCGGTGGCACCCCACGAACACGACGAATTGTAGCCTAACCAGCCCTCTCGTCACCCTAATCATAGTATATAGTGCATATAGACACGGAATACAAAAGTTTTGCCGACTTCTGTCTTGTAGCATTAGCGATAAATGTACGGTGCTGAAATCCGAATTGTCACGCGTATACCGATAACATTTTTCTAACAAATTTATATGGTGATCTGCTAACATAGCAGGACCAAAACCCACAAACCAATACCTGCTGCTACCCTGCATATGCTGTAGACTCATACATATGAGCTCCAACACCTTCAACAGAATCGTCGCAGACGTGTCGGATCCATCCGAATGGAGATCAACCTCACTACCGGTGCTATCAGAGCTAGATACGCTAAAGAGATGCTACATTTGCAAGGAGTTCTTCAAAGGACCCGTGATCACCAACTGCAACCATACATTCTGCTCCCAGTGCATACGCGAATATTTGATCACCAACAATCTCTGTCCCTTGTGCAAAAGCGAGGTTTTTGAGAGCAACTTGAAACGCGATGTGCTCCTCGAAGAGATAGTGGCGTGCTATGTGAAAATACGACCCCAGTTATACGATCTATTACGACAGCAAAAGTCTAATCCAGCAGAGTCGGATGTTATGGACATAGATTCGCTGCCGGTTACCGAGAAAGAGGGCGTGAAACAGTCGCTGGACAGCGATGTGGAGATTGTTTCAGTAGAGGAAATAAGCAGACTGGAACCCAGTTCCACACCCGAGCCAGAAGTGAAGAGAATAAGACTAGACAGTAGTGGCGACAGTGGTACGGCAGCTAGTAATAGTAGTAGTAGTGGTGGTGGTAGTGACGATATGGTAGTGTGTCCTGTTTGCTCGGTTTCTATGCCACTCACCTATCTCCAGACCCAGCACATCGAGGATTGCCTCAGCGGTAAATCAAACAGAAGACTGTTTCCACCACTACAACTGTCTAAAAGAAAAAGTGCACCCAAAGGAGGAATTGCTTCCTTTTTCAGGAAGAGAGACACGATCTCATCCTCTCCACCTGCTACCACATCGACCCAAAACGACACTTCACACACTGATTTTTACTTCAAAGAAACAGAAAAGCACTCTTCGGAAACGAAAAAGTTACCGAAGCTTGATTTCCAGTCGCTCACCACGCCCAGACTCAAAGAGAAGCTCAGCGCGGCGCAGATTCCCGTGAACGGAACCAGAGTACAGCTAGAGCTCCGATACAACCAGTACTATGTGCTTTTCAATTCAAACCTTGATAGCAACCATCCTGTAGCAGAAAAGGTGCTCAAACAGCGTTTGCATCAGTGGGAATTGTCGCATCTGGCATTCAAGCCAGCAGGTGGCGATTTGTTCAGCAGCAATCGCAGCTCACTCAGCGGAAAATCAATCACATCCAAAACCTTCCTGGGAAAGGAGTGGATGAACGCGTATCAGAGTGAGTTCCGGGAATTGGTGGAGATGGCTCGGAAATCGATGAAGAAACCGGGGTCTGGCGCTACCACGCGTCAATCAAACGCCGGTGAGGTGGAATCCGTCGGGCCGGAGAACGCATTGGCGGGCTCTGAGGTCGTGCAATAGACATTAGTCGTCTGTAGTAAGGTAGGTATATAGAACAGCCGAGCAATGCTATTGATCATGTACAGAGAGAATCTACATATGGACCGAACGCTATCCTATTAGCGACAAAATATAAGGCATTAACCCACAATAAGTAGTGTAGTAATGCCTATGGGCAAGTTTTACTTTCTCTTGGATTAACGATACTTTTCGCAGCTTCCGAAGAAATAGAGAAAGATACGCAGCAGACAGTCGGTACGAGAGGGGCCTGATTACGTCATTTCCCTATCACCTTGTTGCACGCAGTACACCCCACTACTTATGGCACCAACACCCAAAACGGCCACAAAGCCCGTACACCAGGCCGGTGCCAACAAATAAGCACCAAATGCCGATTTGCAGCTGGCCAGATGAACCGTGTTTTTTTGCCCAAAGTAGAGCGGTTTTCCGGATCCGCGCGAAATTCGAGTGCAGTTTTGACACATTGCGTCATATGCACACCCCATCAGGTGGACCGAAACGAAAAATTGTATGGCACGGCCAGAGCATTATATATTACCACCGCTAGCAGGAAAGAGGGGAACAGCGATCCAACCTTACGTCCGAAAGCGGTACTCATTATCCTACCAGTTATACGAGAGCCCGTATCCGCATCCATTTAGGCGCACAGTGAGCAGAGCCCGTTTCAGCGGCCATTCACTATATATTCATCGATAAAGTAACATAGAAATCGATCCTCCGAGCACCGATACAGCCGCACATCCATGGTGGACGAGTCGCTATATCTCACCACGCACGAAACAGCGCTCGCAGTAGTGGCTACGGCCATGAAAAAGTCCCGGTTGCGGATAGACACGCTTGTGGTGAACTCGTTTGTGGGGGGCCTACTATTCACGTCGGGGGGCATGCTATTCGTCATGATACACGCCTACAGTCCCCAATTGGAGGCCGAAAATCCCGGTATAGTGTCGCTATTGCAGGGTGCCATGTACCCGATCGGGCTTTTCTACGTGGTGATCATGGGGGTGGATCTTTTCAACTCCAATGTGCTATTCTTCAGTGCCGCCATATGCCGTAACGCCGTGTCGATATTCGACTTGCTCGTGAGCTGGATCGTCAGCTACTTTGGCAACTTGGTCGGCACCATCTTTGTGTGCTACGTGATCTGCAATTTCTCGGGGGTCAGCACCGAGCCGCTGTTTGTGTCGGGATCCGTGGCGGTGACAATGGCCAAATGTGAGTACTCGTTTGTGGAGAATATGGTCAAGGCCATAGCGGGCAACTTCTTTGTGTGTCTCGCCATCTATTTGCAGCTCATGGCCAAACCGTTGCATGTCAAGTTTGTGCTAATGGGGTTGCCCATCTTCACGTTTGTAAGTCTCGGGTTCACGCACTGCGTGGCCGACATGTACTTGCTCATCATGGGGTTGGTGAACCATGCGCCGGTACCGGTGGGCGAAGTCGTGTGGAAAGTGATGCTCCCGGGCGCGATCGGAAACATGATTGGGGGCTCCTTCTTTGGAGTCGTGGTCACATGGTACTTGCACCTTGTGGTGGTCGAACGTGACCAGCGCGAGTTGAACTTGCCAAGATACGAGGTGCGCGACGAGCAGCCGGAATTGAACATCGACTCGCGTGTGGTGCGGCTGGTGATCCCGCAAGTGGAGGAGACCACCGAGGTCTTCAACGAGAAAGCCGAACCGGACTTCTCCGGGCTGCACTCGCCCAACAGCTCCGAGTACCGCGCCACTGCCATTTTCGATGACGGCAGACGCGTGCTGAACGAGTTGAACCAGGTGAGTCTGCGTTTGTCCACCATCTCGCACCTCAGCATGCGTACCTTGAACGCTAAGTCAAAGTCGCCCAGAAACGTATTTCCGGTCTATGGCATGGGCAGTCCGGATCGCAGAGAGAGTCAGATAGCAAGCGGTAGAAGAGACGACGACGACGACGATGATGACAGCTCGCTATTTGTGTCCAACACCAACGAACGTGACTTTGAACAGGGCGCCACGCCAACTGCAGAGTTTATCGGTGAACAGCTCAAACGCGTGCTTTCTCGCAGAAAGTCGAAAACAAGTAATCCTGATTTAGAGAACCCGCCGGCACCCAAACAGCCACGCAATGCTCTCTTTAGACGCACATCCTCGGCCCTGTCTGTGAGAACGCGGTTCCGGGCCCGGAGAAAGAATTCGCTTGCCGAATGGAACGCCAGGCTAGAACGGGCAAACATCAGCCCTAGAATTGCTCAGTCTGCCAACGACATTGCTGGTGTGGATCCTTTAGCGCTAACTCATAGAGCCGCCAGCCAGTCTACCCAGCGTATCAGGCGTGTTCCTTCCCAAGAGTCGAGAATGTCCCGCGGCATGCGTAATGACGTATCTATTGATAGTGATATAGAGCGTCCAATACAGACGGAGAACATAGAGGAAGTGACGGAGAACAGCACACCCAACAACGAGTTCGATGTGGAGATGTTTGATCCTGAAGAAAAGGATTTGGGGGATCCTGGTGACACCAAGGAGTCCTCGTAGGGGAACATAGTACTGGCTGCACATTAATTCCAGTATCATAGTTGTGGCATACATGCATGTATATTTATAGACTTTATAGAGTTTTCAGGATGGTATACCCGGTTATGGTGTACAATGTATTTATTTGTTTTATTATGGTGTAGATGGCGTTTTCGCAGTCAGTGTAAGGTCTACAGTGAGAGTAGTGGGTCCAGTCCTGCTAACTATGAGAGAGGAGTGGTCTGTAGCAGTATTTTTTGGTACCCACAACCATCCGGTAGAGTTTAATGTTGCATAAGGATACAAAGTACGTGTTTCCGGTTAATACTGCTGGCATTTTAAGTACTTCAGGTACTCCACGCTATTAATTTTGCAGTAATAAAATGTGAGAATTTTGAGCAGAGCATCAAAAAAAAATTTAATCTCATCTTAAACCGTCTCCGTACACTGTACAAACCAGTTATTTCTACACACACACCAGATATGGCAGGTACTACAGACAATTCGGCCGCTTCCAAGGCCTATTTGGATGATACCACTACATGGGAGTCCTTCAACTTGGATCCCAGACTTTTGCAGGCCATTAACCACTTGGGTTTCGACAATCCTACCTTAATTCAGTCCAGTGCCATTCCCTTAGCTATAGACGAAAAAAGAGACATAATAGCACAGGCCACTACTGGATCCGGTAAAACAGGTGCATACTGTATCCCCGTCATCAACGACTTGTTAACAGAAAAGAGTGCTGACCACCAAACAAAGACCATCATCTTAGTGCCTACTAGAGAGTTATCCAACCAGGTGACCCAATTTATTGAAAAGCTTCTACTCTTCAGCGGGAACAGCAAAATAAATGTGCTCAACTTGTCATCCAACTTGAGTGAGCAGGTCACGACCTCCTACTTGAACAACAGACCCGAAATCATTATATCGACTCCGAGCAAGTTGATCCAGACTTTGGAGAAGAACGTCAACTCCGGTTTGGTCGACTTGAGCTACTTGAAGCATATGGTCATTGACGAGATCGATTTGATCTTGTCGTTTGGCTACTTTGAAGATTTGAAGAAGCTCGAAAACTACTTGAACGCATCTAATTTCAAAAACTTGCAGATTTTCTTGATGTCCGCCACATTAATCAACAACAACGAAGAGTTGGGATACTTGAAGTCTACGTACTGCTCGAAGCCCGCCATCTTGAAGTTGAACGATGAAAACTTGAACCAGAACAATTTGATCCAGTATTACGCCAAGGTGACCGAATTCGACAAATTTTTGTTTTCGTATGTTATATTCAAATTGAACTTGATCAAGGGTAAAACCATCATTTTTGTGAACAATATCGACAGAGGATACCGTTTGAAGCTATTCTTTGAACAATTTGGGATCCGAAGCTGTATCTTGAACAGCGAGTTGCCCATAAACTCAAGATTGCATATTGTCGAAGAGTTCAACAAGAACGTATACAACTTGCTTATAGCTACTGACGAGACCAACGAATTTGTGATTGAGAAAGATGAAGACGACGAGGAACAGGCAGACGAAGATAGCGAGCACAAGGAAGGAGAAGAGCCCAAGAAAAAGGCCAAGAAGGCCAAGACGAAGAAGGATAGGGAATATGGTGTTTCCAGAGGGGTTGATTTCCGCAACGTAGCATGTGTGTTGAACTTTGATTTGCCCACCACCTCCAAATCGTATGTGCACAGAGTCGGGAGAACCGCCAGAGCCGGAAAGGCCGGTATGGCGTTGTCGTTTGTGTTGCCATTGAAGGAGTTTGGCAAGCACAAGACCGCGTCGTTAGCCACTGCCAAAAAGGACGAGAAGATATTGCAGCGCATCATCAAGCAGCAGTCCAAGAACGGATTGGAAATCAAGCCGTACCAGTTTGATATGCACCAGGTGGAGGGGTTCAGGTACAGAGCGGAGGATGCGTTCAGAGCCGTCACGCAGACAGCCATCAGAGAAGCACGAATCAAAGAGTTAAAGAACGAGTTGATGAACAGCGACAAGTTGAAGAGATTCTTCGAGGAAAACCCGCAGGACTTGGCCAGTTTGAGACACGACAAGGAGTCGCATCCGTCGCGAGTGCAGTCGCACTTGAAGAGAGTGCCCGACTACTTGTTGCCGGAAAGTGCCCGCGAGGACCACAAGAAGATTGGGTTTGTGCCGTTTCACAAGAACAAGGTGCACAAGAACAGAAAGAGAAAGCCGAGCGGCAAGAAAGCGGACCCCTTGAAGTCGTTCAAGCGCAAGTAGCATGTGTGGACAATAACAACAGTATATATTAGAACACGAAATACAAACAGAGCCAAAGATAAACCGAGGAAAGACTATGTAGAAATGAAGCTAATATGCAGAAAGGGGCCGGAGCAGGCCGGCTAGGCCAACTTGCTCAAGATCAAGTTCCACACCAAGTTGGCGATGCAGTTGGCCGGGAAAAGCATGGACTTGGGGATGAACACAAACAGGCACACCGAGAAGAACGGCCAGTAGCAGTAGCTGTACTTCAACGACTTGACAAACGCCACGCGCGTGTGCTGCGACAACTCGCCCGCGTCCCACAACGAGTTCAACACGTTGAAGATCAACTGGAAAACGGGCGCCCCCACGAGCTGGTCCACCAACACGCGGGAAACAAGCCGGTCGATGCGGAAAAACAACACGTCGATCCACAACACGGTGAAGTAGCCGTTGAGCAAGCCCCACACCACGAACTTGCAGATCTTGTTCAAGCTGTACTTCTTCTTCATGTACTGGTTGATGGACTGGGCCAAGGCCGCCGTGGAGGCGCCTAGCAAAGTGGGCCCCAAAAAGTAGTGGATTTCAGACAACTGCTGGTAGTTGTAGTATATGACAAGCGAAATGACCGATTCCACCACCAAGTTGGTGGCCAAGCGCCGCACAAGATACTTGTCGTTGGGGTTGAAGTGGGCGTCCAAGCTGGAGGCCAGGGAGTCAACCGTGGCTAGTGCCGTTGATTTGTCCATATTCAACAATGATTTGGTCACCGCAGCGAGGGTGGACGGCTTGGGACCCAGCAAAAGCGACAGCGGTTTTTCCCCGGGGAAGTTGTGCATGGGGATCTCGCCGGCTACCTTGGACGAGGGCATGGCGGGGTGTTGGAGCGGCTTGTGGATGGTGGGAGGATGGGGCTTGTTTGTGTGGTGGTGAAATTTGGTCGCGTGTCGCACTGCGAAAAAATGAAATAAGGTCTGGTGAAAGCGGCAGAGAGTGTGGGATTATGGGAATATGGTTGTGGTATTATGGTATTATGGTTGTGGTATTATGGTTATGGTATACGTGGTTATGGTATGTATGGTATCTATAGTATCTATCGTATCTATAGTATGTATTATGGAGACTGGCGCAGCGCTGTAGGCACATATCCAGAATAGCGTAATTTGTGTTCAGCCGTTAGCGATAGCGGCCACATGGCTGCTACACACACAAACAGCCTGGAGTCAGCCCTACGATTACACAGCGGTGCCGGCTTAGATACAGATGTCACGTTACACCCGCTACACACGCTTGGGCATCTGGCGCGTGGTGGCACTGCCACACTTCGCAAACGCTACGTAGGCACTTGGCCGTGTAGCACAACCCGCTTCGCGTCATCGCTATATCCCACCAACCACAACCACGCTACTACATAAAACGTATACAGGGCCATCACCACATCTGGCCGGCTGGTCGGCCCAGAAATGTCGGCTCGAACTTTACCCCAGTTTCGACCGGCGCACGCCCGCTCCTGCATATAGGAATCGGCCCTAGATCGCTCGGCTTTATACCGCTGCATCTGCCCCCACCAGAAACCGGCCACGCTTTTAAGCGGATCCCGGCGTAAAAAATTACCCCAGAACTGCCAGAACCAGGTGTGCCCTGTGTCTGCGCCAGAGACCACCAAACACCGCCAAAAATGCCCTGCCTACACCCTCTCGCCCCAAAGTGCCGTTCTCCACCCCATTTCTCCCCCAAACCCATTTATGTCATTTTTCTTTTTTCGGAGATGCGATCCGACAAGCCGCAGACTAAACAAAAAAAAATAAAGACTACTCAAGACGATAAATAAGCGCAATACAGGGCTTACAAATCACAATTTTTGGGTGCCTCCTGCTATATAAGTGTGCATGCTTGCTGTGGTGCGCCGGTTTGAGTTGCTCCTGCTTCCGTTAGTCGCTGTGGAGTGTGCAGTTTTTATTGCCTGGTTTTGCCCTGTGAATACTTAGTCCCGGACACTTTTTCACCATGTCCGCAGCCACGCAAACGCCAAATTCACCACATGTCCCGGAACAACTAGTATCGGAAGTGATGCGTCCTGGTAGTATTGACATGGACGAACCCGATTCCGAAGTCAGATCGAAAAAAGACCATCTTGCCGACGATCTAGACCTAGCGCAGGATGAAGACACAACTGATGATGTACCAGAAGTCCACCAGGATGAAAAAGAGCTACCGGACCCCTATTTGGTGACCTTTGATGGCGGCGACGACGACAAGGAAGACGCTTCGCGATTGTCCAAGTTCCACAAATGGCTCATTGTGTTGATTATCTCGTGTGGTTCGCTCTGTGTCACGTGTATCTCGTCTTCGTGGGCACTTGCCTCGGACCAGATTATGGCCGATTTCCACGTCAGCCGTGAGGTCAGCACTTTGGGGATCTCGTTGTACATCTGGGGGCTCGGCACTGGCGGGATGTTCTTGTCTCCTATCAGTGAGTTCCACGGGCGGAAACTAGTTTACATCTTGGGTATTTCGCTTACCTTGGCATTTGAATTCCTCACTGCTTTTGGCTCCAATATGGCTGGAATTCTCGTGGGTCGTTTTTTCAGTGGGTTTGCCGGTCTGAGTTTCATGTCGGTGGCATCGGGTTCATTTTCCGATTTGTTCAAGGCCAGAAAGAACACCCCCGGCGAAGCCAAAGGGGACGCTAACAAGGACCTTGCCCTAGCATTGGTGCTTTACTCAGTATCGCCTTTTGTGGGCCCCGCCGTGGGTCCGCTTATTGCTGGGTTTGTAGCGCAACACATGAACTACGCCTGGATTTTTTTCATCTTGATCATATGGTCCGGTGTTATCTTGATCTTTGTAATACTTTTCGTGCCAGAAACCTACGAGCCTGTATTGCTTGTAAAGAAGGCTAAGAGATTGAGAAAGGAAACCGGAGACGACAAATACTACGCTGCCTTAGAAAAAGTCAACATCACATTATACGAAAGTGTGCTTGTTTCGTCCAGAAGACCCTTTTTGCTTATCTTCAAAGATAACATGACCATGGCGCTTTGTTTCTACACCGGTTTCACATTAGCCGTGGTGTACATGTTCTTTGTGGCTTTCCCATACATTTTCCTGACCGTGTACAACTTCAGAATAGATCAGCAGGGTATGACCTTCTTGGGACTCATGGTGGGTATGGTATCCACCTCCATCATCAGTCCTCCCATAATCAACAAGAACTACACCAGACTCTTGAAGAAACATAACGGTGTGTCTAAGCCGGAGTTCAGGTTTATTCCCCTTATGGTAGGAGTTTTCATAGTGCCAATCGGGTTGTTCATCATCGCATGGACATCGTATCCTCACGTGCACTGGATTGCACCCATTATCGGTTCGGCCGTGTACGGGGCTGGTACCATCTTGGTGTTCAACGGTATCTTTGCCTACACGGTGGAAGCCTACAGATTGTACGCTGCTTCTGCCATGGCCACCAACTCGTTTATCAGATCGCTCATGTCGGGTATTTTCCCCTTATTTGGCATCCAGATGTACGAGGGCATGGGTATCCAGTGGGCCACCACCTTGTTAGCATTGTTTGCATGCGTGTTGATACCCATCCCATTCGTGTTTTACAAGTACGGTGAGAGATTAAGAGCCAGAAGTCCGTATGCCTGGTCGGAATAGAAGCATTCCTCATTGTAAATATACTTTAATAGCATTTCCAAACCTCATATATGTAATATATGCATTCATAGACTTAGAAGCAACAGGTTAGTAGTAGGCCTAAATGGTAGCGCACACCAGAAATGCGTAGAAATTCTTAGAAATCAGACTTGAAAAATTACCATCCATCAGTCCCTGTTTGTTTCTGGTACATTTCGATACTGCTACTGCAACCTGTATCAATCTCAGCATCATGGTCGTACACAACCCCAACAACTGGTAAGTCGAAATATCCAAACAAGAGCCATTTTGACTGTCTGGCTATTTAACAAATGTTCTGAATACTAACCGTCGCAGGCACTGGATAGATAAAAACTGTCTCCCATGGTCCAAAGAGTATTTTGAGGAAAACATCAAGGACACCGTGGTGGACGAAAATGGACACAAGTTCACCATAACCACCATCAGTTCAGTGACTGGTGACTGTGACGTTACCCAGAGAAAGGGGAAGGTTTTGTGTATATACGACATGGCATTGACAGTGGACGTGACTGTGGAAGAAGAAGTCAAAGATGACGAAAACAGAGTCATAACTGGCACCATTTCGCTTCCTGAGTTTGTGCATGACCAGGACGACGACGAGTACTTGTTTGAAGTCAAGTCCGACGATAAAGTGGTGGAGATCAAAAAGTACCTTATACCAGTTTTGAAGAGTAAGTTGCAAAAGTTCCAGCCAGACTTGATCGAAGCACACTCTAAGGATATCCAGCACACCTCCAGCTAGAAGATAGTTTACTTGTATATGCTCTATACTGTATATTTTAAAAGAGTTCCCAAAAGTAAGTACATACATTATAATACAACATTAACCATCAAATCCTTCGGGCACACCCTTGGCGTGCTTAGCACTACCATCGCGTACCCCAAGATATATTTCCACCGGGCCGGTATCGTTAGCGTCTTCGGTGAAACTGTACCATGGGATCTGGCCCTGTTCGATGGACTTGAGTAACCGGTAAGTTTCCACGGAACTGTACGGAATACCGGTGGACGGATCAAAGTATTTGACCTCGGTACCGGAAATTAAGCAGTTCTTCTTGTTATTATTAGGCAAGTACAAACCAGTAGGAGCCTCTGTTTTGATGACTATGGCAGCAGACTCGGTTTCCACAACGTCCTCTACTTCTTCGAATAAGTCCTGTTTGACACCCAACTTAGGTAATCTCTTCAAGTCATCAAATATGGCCGCGTCTTCGGTGAGACTGGAGACTGGTTCAAACACCGAGTCTTCTTCGTTTTTGGCATTGGATGTATCGTATGGGTTGACTTTACCACCAATTTTCAAGATGGTCTTGAGGTCCTTGAATCTTCTGGATGCAGGGAGTAATGACTGGGGGCCAAAAAGAATGGTTTTCACATGACTGATGTTGTTCAAGCGTAAGTCTTTGTTGTCTTCAAAGTCAACCAAAAACACTGTATTTCGGCCAACTCTTTCTACAGGACCTTCGAATACTTCCTTTTGCTCTTTGGTTTCTTCTTGCTTAACTTCTGGTGGAGCAGGAGTCTCTTCGAACAACGATTCATCCTCTTCATTCGCATCATCTGCGAAAGTGACTTTCTTTTCGTTGTTAGTAGTGGTATCATCAGATTTGATGATTGAATCCTGGGGTTCTAACTTTACAGCTTTGTCATTAGAACCAGCATTCTCATTAGAACCAGCATTCTCATTAGAATCAGCATTGTCTATGGTTTCTGCATTTTCAGAAGTTTCTTCTGGTTTTGTAGCTGATTCTTCCTTTGGCTCTGTGATTGTTTCCTCCACAGACTCGCTACTTGCTGCCTCTGCATCTATGGTTTCTGCATTTTCAGCAGTTTCTTCTGGTTTTGTAGCTGATTCTTCCTTTGGCTCTGTGATTGTTTCCTCCACAGACTCGGTACTTGCTGCCTCTGCAGTAGTTTCATCTGTTTCCGTGACATTTTCTTTTGTTGGCTCTGCATTTGGTGGCTCTGCAGCAGATTCGTCAATAGTTTCTGTAATCGCCGGGGTCTCTTCTTTTTCTGTTTCTGGAACATCTTTGTCATCTTTATTTTCTATACTTGCTTCTTCCATAACCACATCAGGAGTTTCGATGGTTTTTTCTTCTGTTTGTTCTATTTCTTCTTCCGATGCTTTGACTTCTCCTGGTGCTTCCTTTACTGTCGGAGATACAGCATCGTCGTCTTCGAGGACTGCTCCATTAGAACCGTTTTGATGAATTTCAGAAGTCATATCAACCACCTCTCCATTGTGTTTATCTTCTAGAACTCCATTACTTTCTTGTTCTTTATTTTCAACATCGCCATTACTTTCCTGCTCCTGTTTCACACCGTCCTGAACATCAGTAACCTGCTCTTTCTCGAATTGATCTTTCTCCAATTGCTCTTTCTCCAATTGCTGTTTCTCCAATTGCTGTTTCTCCAATTGCTCTTTCTCTAGTTTCTCCTTCTCCAACTGCTCTTTTTCAGCTTGTTCCTGCTCTAGTTTCTCCTTCTCCAAACGCTCTTTCTCCAATCTTTCTCTTTCCATTTCTTGCTTAACAAGCGGCAAATCCATGTCTATTTCACCCGGAAGCCGAAGCACGATCTCAGGCTCTTCGGTCTGGTACTTTCTTTTACGACCCACCTTCTTCTTCTTGTTTTTCTCATACGACTTACGGAACTGCTCTATCTCCTCTAACGGAGTTACAAAAGTCTCCTTACTCACCAACCGTATCACGCTCTTGAGTTTCACTCTTTTCAGCTGCAACATCTGTTTCTGCTTTTCCTTCTTGAAGATCTCCTGTTCGCGGAAATGGTTCAACGAAGCCACATTCTCTCGTTCTGTTTCCACAGCCTCGGCAAGCCTTTCCTCTTGGGTTAGTTCCACATACTCCACCTTGGCTACAGGGATATACTTCAACCGTCTCTCTTCACTGAGCTTAAGTTTCTCCACCAATGCCTGCTTGTTTTCTACAACAGCAGCACGTGATGAGGATCTTCTCTCGGCTAGCAAAAGCAGCTCGGAACTGACTAAATGCGACCGTTTGGATGGCTTTGGTTTGGGGACAGATTCAGGCACCTTTTTGATTGTCGGTATCACTGTCTTCTTCCGTTTCTTTTTTAGTCTTTCTTGTTTCTGGAGCTCTTTTTCACCCTCGCTTTCGTCGGAGTCAGATAGGGAAAGATCCGAGTCCGATAACACGTCATCGGAGTTGACATTTGCGGCTTCTTCTTCCTCCTGGTCGCTTTCTCTGGCCCGTTTGCGGTTTTCGGCGCTTTCATCCCCGCTTTCGTCGCTTTCGTCTATGCCATCCAAATTCTCGTTGTCGACATTCTCATCCACGAACTCGTCGTCGTTTTCGTCCTCGGCAAACAACAAATTGACGTTTTCGTCGTCTTCGGTCGCAAACTGGTTCAAATGGTCACTGGACTGTTCTTCCAACGCAATCAACTGCTTCAAGCGTGAGCCAGCGTTGGCCCTTCGCGACCGTGTGGTGGCTAAGGACTCGTCATCGGACATTGTGGTCAGTTCGTGATGTTTGGTGTTGAGTGGCTACTGGTTTACGCTAACTGAAAATGATAAATCGCACATAAAACTAAATCGCATACAAAACAAAATGGAAAATCAAATCACACTACACATATCTCAATACATTTAATTGCTCTGTGCAGAATAGTGCAGGGTATCAAGATTGTTGTTTGCTAGCTATATATATATATATATATATGTATGTATATCAGTAATTTGGGTAACTGTGCATTACTGGATAGTGGTGGGTTTGCTGACTGTTCCCGTAGATTCTCAGTAACAATCCTCAGTAACAATCCTCAGTAACAATTCTCAGTAATAATTCTCAGTAATAAAGCTAATTTGCATGTAACGTTTCCCACTAATTTTCTTACTAACTCTCAACCCTCACTAATTTTCTCGCTAGCACTCCCCTAGCTCATAACTCTCTCACTAAATTCCTCACGAATTACTCACTAAATTTCTCACTGATTCCTCACTAATTCCCACTTTCTCGCTAGCTCCCAATCTCGCCAACTGATAATTTTCTCACTAGCTATTTTTCACTACTCAAGCTATACCTTACACCGTTGAACCACCGCCATGAGGGCCCACATACGGAAAGGTTGCAGTATTAGCGCCAGATATGGCAAGTCCTGCGTAACACAGGTGAGGTACAACTCAGCGCAGCCTAAATTGACGTCACTTTCCTCGCAAGAAATGGCCCATTTCAACGCGCTAGCACTGTCCTGGTGGGACGTTAACGGACCCCAGCGTATTCTCCACAAGATGAACCTCTTGCGCATGGACTTCATCCACAAGACTATCCGCGATCACATTGTGCTCAACCAACCAGATACTCCGGAAGAGGAGCAGGTTTATATCCCTCCTTTTGGTATCGATTTGTTACCAAAACCAATTCGAAACTCCATTGTGCAAGAACAGGATGCCAGAAGAGACGAGATTCTCGACGCGGCTAAACTCACGGTGTTGGATGTGGGGTGTGGGGGTGGAATTCTTTCGGAGTCGCTTGCCAGATTGAGCTTCATTGAGAGTGTTAAGGGCATCGACTTGTCGTCGGATGTGTTGCAAGCTGCCAGGTTGCACCGGTTGAAGGACCCAATGCTCACCGAGGAACTGTTGCGGTACGAATTGACCGCGATTGAGGACATTCCTGACTCTGAAACGTACGATGTAGTGACCATGTTTGAGATGTTGGAGCATGTAGACCACCCGCTGAAGGTGTTGCTAGAGGCGCTCAAGAGAGTGAAGGTGGGTGGCTGGGTGTTCATTTCCACCATCAACCGAGACTTTGTGAGCTGGTTCACCACCATTTTCATGGGGGAGCATGTGTTGCGCATAGTGCCGGTGGGCACGCATACTTTGGAAAAGTATATTAACCAGGCTGAGATCAGAGATTGGTTCAGCGAAGACCCGGTGCGAAAGGAGTCGTTTAAGGTTGTGGATGCGAAAGGATGCATCTACCTACCAGCGTATGGGTGGAAGTTCACGTCGAGCCCAGATGTGGGCAACTACTTCATGGCGATCCGCAGGGTGAAGTAGGCTGGAGATAGCATGTACATAGTTAGCATAAGATGTGCGAGTAAGCAAAGGGTGTCCGGAGATATCGTGGAGATGTGGATATCGTAGAGACATATGGTAGACAGACATATCGTAGACAGACATATCGTAAACAGACACATCGTAAACAGACATTAGACGGAGATATCATAGACAGCCATATCGTAGACAGAAATATCGTGGAGATATCGTGGAGATACCTTAGAGATACCCTAGAGATACCTTAGAGATACCCTAGAGATACCTTAGAGATACCTTAGAGATACCTTAGAGATACCTTAGACATACCTTAGACATACCTGGTTTGTATCTGGTCTGGCTCCGAACTGATCATTAGCTAATCTTACCCTCGGCACACAGCCGCAGCAAGAGTCTTATCAGATATTCATTAACTCAAATTCAGTGACACTCGCCACCGCGTGCCATTACATATAAATCCTAATTGGCGATCTTGGACGCAGACTCCTCCGTGGGCTGCTCGTCTATAAACGTAGGCAAGTTGTCGGTGCCTAGCTGCTCGGAGTTAAGGTAGCTGGGCACGCCGCTTTCGGCCAACTCGCTCTCGTAATCCATCTCCTCGCCCAAAGCGTCCAATTCCGCGTCCAATTCGCTTTCGCTGATGTCATCCGGCACATCGTAGCTGGTCAGCAACGCATCCTGCAACTCGTTGGACTTGTCGATCAAATCCAACATTTCATCCTGCAACGACTCGATTTTGTCAATGTCGATTTTGCCGTATGTCTGCTTCAACGTCTTGTTGGCTGTTTTCATGGCGTCTATCGTGATCATGGTGTTCTGCAAGTTGTCGGTGGTCATCTGGGCCTGGGTCATGTTCCACGACTGGTTTTCCAACTGGTCTTTCTGCGCCTCTATCTGCTTTCTCTGCCGCAACAACTTGAGCGCTTTCTGCTTCAAGGCGCTTTTTCCGGGTCCCTCCCGCATCCGGCTGATCTTCTGCTGGTAGGTGGAGAGCTCAGCATTTATCTTGTTTAGCTTAACGTCCAACGCACCTACTCTTTCGTCTATGTTTTTGACGGCGTCTCCGAGCGACGGCTTGGGTACGGTGCTTTTGGATCCGAACAACCGATTCATGGTGTTTTGGGTGTGAAGGGGTTATCGGCTTATGCTTTTTGGCTTTATGCTTTTGTTTGATATCTTTTGCCCTTATAATTTCTGGCTATTTTCTGTGGGTGAAAAAGGTGCGAAATACGATTTTCACAGCCTATAATGGTTGACTGGTTCTTTTGCAGACACACCCAGCTATATATCCTGTATAGTGCGCTGTGTGTCGAGTGACTGGAAACGGTAATGCCTGAGGTGGCAGAGGTACGTGGTGGTGTTTGTTTTCCTCTTGCGGCGATTATAGCGTGTAGGTACGCCATACACGTCTAATATACTAACCATGCTAGGTTGCACACGTATGTGCCTTGCTCAGAAGGAATGTGCTTGGGGCTAAGATAACCAGGGTCAGTCTTCAGAACGACAGCTTGCTCTTTCCGGCGTTGAAAAAGGCGCAGGATCCCGTGGCTGAATTGAGCAATATCTCCACCACTCTTACTAATTCAGTAATTGATTCTGTAGGTCGACACGGTAAGTACTTTTGGCTAAGGTTGAGATTGGCCAGCGATCCCGCTTCGACGGGTGTGTTTCTCATGCATTTCGGAATGACCGGGATGATCAAGATCAAGAACGTCAAGTCCCACCTTATTTTCATGGAAAACGGTGGTGATAAGAAGGTGTTGGCGAAGCTACAGGGAGCCTCGGAAACAGGTACGGTTTCCAAGTTCTTCAAGAAGGAGGATGCTCCAGAAATCAAGCTGGAAAGAGAAGACGACGAAGCAATAGAGTGGCCCCCACGTTTCACCAAGATGGAGTTGTTTCTCGAGAGAGGAGATGCCAAGTTTGATTTGGCGTTTGTAGATCCAAGACGGTTAGGCAGAATCCGCATGTTGGTGGGTAAGGAATACCAAACTAACGCGGGTTTGTTGATGCAGGAGCCATTGAATGCATTGGGACCAGATTACTCAAAGCCGCTAACCTTCGACAAGAGCACGCAGTTCGAGTATGGTGATCCAGACCCAGACAATCACGGCAGACCCATATTGCCGTTGGAACAATTCAACGAACTAATACTAAGGAAAAAAGTTCCCATAAAGAGTCTATTATTAGACCAGGCCTATTTTGCTGGGATCGGAAATTGGGTGGGAGACGAAATCTGCTACAATGCCAGAATCCACCCCACCGAAGTTATATCCAACAAATTAGCGCCTAGCGATAAAATTGACCCTATTATCGATACGTTATACCACTCGATTATAAGTGTGTGTCAGTATGCGGTTAAAGTGGAAGGAGAGGTGAGCCAGTTTCCGCAAGACTGGTTAATGCTATTTAGATGGGGCAAAGCAAGAAAGAAAGGGCCCAAACCCAAAACGAGCCAAGGTTATTCGGTGGACCACGTAACAGTGGGAGGTAGAACCAGTTGTTTTGTGCCTGAATTGCAAAAACCACTCAAGCAGCAAGCTACAGCAAGTCACGATAGCAAAAGAGGAGATACGAATACACCTATAAAGACAAACAAACGAGCCAGGAAACAATAGACGCCTCCCCACATTACCACACAGGCACATGGATCGGCCATAAACAAAAAGTTTTTCCGTTTCCAGCGCAGCAGCAGCGATGGCCTAGATTCGAAGTGTATGACAAAACGCTCTTTGTTCATTTGTTACTGTTCCCCCACATTTTTTTGCTTCTCCACAAAACATCACTGCGATAAGAATACAGCGTAACTGAGATGTAGTCGTGACACTCATACTGGAACGCTGTAGATCATATATATCGTGGGATCTTCTCTTGTGTATTCGCGTTATACGCACCGTTCTATAGTATTTTTACTTTTATCGAGTGCAATTTATATGTAGTTAGCTGTGATAGACCAGCGGCTTTCTCCACCAATACATTTGTTTATCACAGTACAATCATGACCTCAATAACATTGCTTGAATTATGTGTAATCATCGTTTTTCTATTTCTAGTGCACGAGGTGATAATAGCGCAATATACCCATAAATTGAATGCGGAGCTTACCAATCAACGGCTATTGGCGTTTAGTTCTTCTAACCAGAAATACGTCCTGGATTCAATTCAAAATAACGGTGTAGGGGTACATATTCCTACATCAGCGAAACCCATACAATTGGATTCCTTGCCAGATGATATACTATGGGAAATCATAGATAATCTAAATCAATTTGATGTCATCAGTCTATCACTGCTAAACAACAAATTCTACTGGTTTTGCATACACAAACTAATCAAAAACCTAGTAGTGTATGACGACAGAAGCGAAGTTTCGGGCAGGGTTCCTATGACGGTTCTGGTCACCCCCATGTTGAACACCAGATTTTATCTCAATAACACGATTTTACGTAAATCAACCTTCATGAGATTATTGAACCAACCCCATTTTGTCTCGAAGAGCAATTTGGTAAAGAATATCACGTTTTACCATACCGAATTTTCTCCTGGTTTCATGGGCTACTTAGTCCAGATGTTTCCTTACAGTCGCTTCCATGAGTGTGCTTCCAGCAAGACAGTAATAAACCCCGATTTGAGTTCAATAGTTTCGTTGACTGAACTCACGTTGACGTTTGAAGATCCTTACAATTATCAAGTAAACCAGCTCATGATCGACAGTTACAGCATGATATCAGGCCAGCTAAAGACAGTCAAGCTCTCAGGAATAACAGCTGATATTCTCAACTATTTCCACAAGTCACAAATTAAATTCGATAACGTCAAGACTCTAGGGCTAGAGTTGGACATTAGAGAATGTCACAATTTGGAAATCTTGGCCAGCTTGTTCAATCTAGACCAAATCACTAAGTTGGAAATCTATCTTTGTAAGTGTTTCAACGTTTCCACAGAAGACGCAGCACTCTTGCACCGATTCAATAAGAAGTTCACCAACTTGAAGGTGTTGAACTTCACATCGCACTGTTCTTTGAATTTCTTTGAATACTTGAAATCCTTTCAGCAGAACCAATTGTTGGAGGTCTCGATCAATTTGAAGAACTCCGGACGGCGGCCTAGCCATGGGAATGCAGTACAGGTTAACTTCAACCTCACGCTTGAGGCCATGCGGTATTTTCCCGCGGTGAGGATCATGAAGTTCAATAACAATCTCTTTCACCACAGCAACTACTACGAGAGAGACAAATACAGTATCAGCTCAATAGACGTATTTTTCAAGCCCGATCAGCGGGCTAATGCGGATGAGGCGGCCGACTACGAGGAGTGTGTATCCAGCACCAGGACGTACCATCCGCACTTGCGGTACTTGGTGATCAACGACCACCAGTTTGCGTTGGAGCGGGTGCAGGGAGGAGAGATAGTCGCCGTCAGGTACATAGAGTAGGATAGATGGTGTAGGTTACGAGTATACGTATGAATTACGAAGGTGGACGATGATAGTATCGTAGAGTTGCAGCCGTTGTGTTGTTTGTTCAATATCCGTCGTAGAGTGTATTTCCGTTGCCAGCGGATTAACAAAAGGGCTGCGTCGCAGACTGCGGAAACCGCGATTCAGATGTGCTGCAAACGGCATCGCAACCGAGAAAAGCGGGCGCGGCCAAGCGCGGACCCGTCAGGCCACCATTGTATGCCACCAGGCCGCCAGTGGATCCAAACCACGTCGCCGTGGCAGTGGTGTGTGCACAACAGAAATTGCAGCCATTGAACGGAGGTGCCAAAAGCAATTTTTCCGACTCCGGTGATGTCCAACAATGCAGCTAATGTCGCGTGTGGGAACTGTTCCGAGATTTTCCGTTTGCAGCCTTTCCAGAAAATTTTTCACCCACAAGGCGCTATCACACCCAGTCCCTATTAGTGTACAGTGCGTAGAAGGATAGCGGAGCTGCGCAGAGAAGACCCACTACTGCAACGCAACTGCAACTGTCACACGCACATACACGCACACACACGTACATATACACATAAACACACATAAACACACACCGGCACCCTCAGACAGCACCCACTACAGGACTCCGGTGGCTGGTGCCGGTCCATGTCTTAGCGGAACGTACCCCTCTCCTGGCGCTGTTTGTTGGTATGTCAGCCCACCCCTCTTTTGGACAATGCCGGAGTAGCCTGCACACAGGCCAAGCGGTGGTTAGCGCGTTCCGCACTGGGGTGGGCGGTCACGTGAGCACTACTGCCTGCTGCTCCAGCACCCACCAGCTGGCGAAGAGCACACGCCGCCGCCGGCAGCTCCAGCAGGCCGCAGGCACATCCGCCGGTGCGTGGGCGCCGTGACGGAAATAGCCGTATCCGTCCGTCCCCAGAAAGCAGTGGCCACAAGGTGTTCGGTTTAGGACAAACGGGCAGGCTGAAATTAAATTAGTTTTTCACTCGGTATTTCCAGGCCCAATTTCACCACCACGATGGGTTGCAACTTGTAGCTTCCTGGCCGCCCTGCGGTGGCCACCACCCTGTAGACATGGCAGCACCGGGCCCCGCGCAGCACCCACGCTGCGGCCTGCGCTGGGGCCACCCGCACCGGAGCCAATGCCAAACCCACGGCCACCGCTGTGTACTCCTCACACCCCCCACTTTGTCTCAGGCTGAAGTCGGAACAACCCCAGCGCTTTGTGCTACTGTTTGTTTGCAGACGTGCCACTATCTGCCCTACCTGATCTTCACACCGCCAGCTGTGGAGTCCGGAATGGGCAACCGACGAAACGGACAGGGCAACCGCATAGCTCGTGCTGAAACTTAAATTAGTATAAAACGCAATGAGCATCCCCCATCGTAGTGCCCACTTATTTTTCTGTAACCGTAATCTCTGATTTCACCACCCGTGCTTTCTTGTACACCACCACCACCACAATGTTAAAGGCAGTGACCAGAAGAAACACCAATGCGGTGTTGCGCCCCGTCCGCTGCAGCTCCACCGCCGCTAAGAAAACAACCACCTCCATCCACACCCACACCATCAAGACACCCGTGGGCATCAAGGCCGCTATCGCCTCGCTCAAGCCCAAAACCACGAGGTTGTCCATCGAGGGACCCATCGAGTGTGACTTGGAAGGCTTCCAGATCTTGAACTCGCCCATTTTCAACAAGGGCTCGGCGTTCACCAAGGAGGAGCGGAAGGCGTTTGGCTTGACCGGTCTTTTGCCCAGCCAGATCAACACGTTGGACGAACAGGTGGAAAGGGCCTACAGACAGTTCAGCTACTTGAAGACGCCCTTGGCCAAAAACGACTTCTGCACCTCCATGCGGATCCAGAACAAGGTGCTTTACTACGAGTTGGTCAGACGCCACATCAGAGAGATGTTGCCCATCATCTACACCCCCACCGAGGGGGACGCCATCGCCGCCTACTCCCACAGATTCAGAAAGCCCGAGGGCTGTTTCTTGGACATCACCGAGCCCGAGTTGATCGACGAGAAGTTGGCCGTTTACGGCGAAGACAAGGATATCGACTACATTGTCGTGTCCGACGGAGAGGGGATCTTGGGGATCGGTGACCAGGGCGTGGGTGGTGTCAGAATCGCCATTGCCAAGTTGGGGTTGATGACCTTGTGCGCAGGTATCCACCCGGGCAGAGTGTTGCCCATTGTGCTAGACGTCGGGACCAACAACGAGAAGTTGCTCAACGACGATCTCTACATGGGCAACAAGTTCCCCCGAGTCAGAGGCGAGCAGTACTGGGACTTTGTGGATAAGTTCATCCACGGCGTGAAGAAGAGATTCCCTAATGCTGTTTTGCACTACGAGGATTTCGGCGTCTCCACGGGCAGAGACATGTTGTACAAGTACAGAGAGGTTATCCCTTCCTTCAACGATGACATTCAGGGTACCGGGGCGGTTGTGATGGCCTCCATTACCGCCGCATTGAAATTCACCAACAGAAAGTTGTTGGAGTCCGAAATTTTGATTTACGGCGCCGGTTCCGCTGGTTTGGGGATTGCCGACCAGATTGTGAATCACATGGTCAGTCACGGATCCACCGTGGAACAGGCCCGCGCCAGAATCCACACCATGGACAAGAGAGGATTGATTTTGAAATCGTACGAAGACTCTACTCCTACCCAAAAGAACTATGCTGACGAAGACAAGGACTGGGAAGGTATAGATACGACCTCTTTGGTGGAAGTGATCAGAAAGGTCAAGCCCACCGTTTTGGTCGGATGTTCCACGCAAGCCGGTGCATTTAACGAGCAGGTGATAAAGGAAATGTATGAGCACAACCCACAGCCCATTGTTTTCCCATTGTCCAACCCTACCAGATTGCACGAGGCTTTCCCTATAGACATTATGAAATGGACCGACAACAATGCCTTGATTGCCACTGGTTCTCCATTCGAGCCTGTGGATGGTTACTACATTTCTGAAAACAACAACTGTTTCACTTTCCCCGGTATTGGTCTTGGTGCAGTCTTGTCCAGATGTACCACCATTTCCGACACCATGGTCAGTGCTGCCGTTGACCAATTAGCCGCCTTGTCGCCTAAGATGGAAAACCCTAAGAACGGTTTGTTGCCCAGATTAGAGGAAATTGATGAAGTCAGTGCCTACGTAGCCACTGCCGTCATTTTGCAATCCTTGAAAGAAGGTACTGCCAGAATCGAAAGCGAAGAAAGACCCCAAGGTGGCTTCGTTGAGGTGCCTAGAGACTTCGACAAATGTCTCAAGTGGGTGCAATCACAGATGTGGAAGCCAATTTATAGACCCATTGTGAAGGTGCAACACGTTCCAGAGATCCACACATTCCAACACTAATAGTTTTCGCTATTGTAAGCAAATATTCCAGTTTATATACTTCATTTCTCAGTTCTGATTATTTTGGCATAATTTTGATAATAATACACATAATACAAATAATTACATGGCTTGACTTTTTGCCTTAGATTGGCACCTTTTTGCAACTTTTTCTCCACATTTCGCTACACTATTACGGCAACATACACTAAATACAGAGCAATATGGCACTTTTCACATCAAAAGACTCAAACCTGGCCTCGCAAATGCCAAGTCACACCGGGGCATGTACACCTCTACACCTAACCCCGGGGGAAGCCCACACCCACCACACGCTAATAAAACGGGCCAATAATCTCAACAAAAAATCTGAAAAAAAAAACTTTTGTGAGCGTCGGATTTTAAACCAAAAATTTCAACTTGAGTGGGTTGAAAAGTTACAACTCTGTTGCAGTATACTCCAATTGGACATACAATTATATACACGTTATCACTGATATCACAATGAGTGTCGAAGACTTAAAGGCTACCATCAACAAATTGCACGAAAGAATCCAGTTCTTGGAACAAAAGGCTGGTATTCTCCCACCAACCGTTTCTGACTCTGTCAGAATGGTTTTGATTGGTCCTCCTGGTGCCGGTAAGGGTACCCAGGCTCCAAACTTGAAGGAAAAGTTCTGTGCTTGTCACTTGGCCACTGGTGACATGTTGAGAGCTCAGGTTGCTGCCAAGACTGCTTTGGGTGTCGAAGCCAAGAAGATCATGGACCAAGGTGGCTTGGTCAGTGACGAAATCATGGTCAACATGATCAAGGACGAATTGGAAAACAACAAGGAATGTTCCAAGGGTTTCATTTTGGACGGTTTCCCAAGAACCATTCCTCAGGCTGAAAAGTTGGATGTCATGTTGAAGAGCCGTAAGACTCCTTTAGAAAAGGCTGTCGAATTGAAGATTGACGACGAATTGTTGGTTGCCAGAATCACCGGTAGATTGGTCCACCCTGCTTCCGGTAGATCTTACCACAAGTTGTTCAACCCTCCAAAGAAGGACATGATTGATGACGTCACTGGTGAAGCATTAGTGCAGAGATCCGACGACAACGAAGATGCTTTGAAGAAGAGATTGGTGACTTACCACAAGCAAACCGAGCCTATTGTTGACTACTACAGAAAGGCTGGTATCTGGAGCGGAATTGATGCTTCCCAAAAGCCAGCTAAGGTCTGGACTGACATCTTGAAGTGTTTGGGTCAATAAGCGTGTTGCATGTAGGTTTCTTAAAAAAAGAGAGAGTTTCTCATCACCAGTGTATAGATATGTTTATTTGAAGTATGTATATATCAATATGTATCTTATTTATTAAGGGCTGGTGTAGCGTGCATACGTTCAATACCGATTTGAATGTATTTTATTTATTGGTGTAGTCGGCATGTATAGCTATTCAGAAGGCAGATACGCATCTCTCACCAGAGCCTGGTGAGCATTACAGATATGTGTTGTTGAAAACGAATTGGCTTGTGTATTCAATATAACATGTATGTACTTATTACCTGGCTATGCGTACTGTTATCATGCATTATCATTAATCTATACGTAATTATACAAAGGAGTCATACTCTCTCACGCTTAACTTTTAGATTAAGGTCCCCGTCTGGACCCCGTTTCCTATTGGCTTCATTGAAACAGGTCACATGCACAATCTTGCGGCTGTTCTTGCCTTCGCCGGGCAACTTGAGGCACCCCGACCACACCCATTCACCGATTTCGTCATTGTACGTAGCCTTCACCACCTCCCGACAGATGTTGCATCTGTTGCTCATATTGCTGGAAGTGGAAGGCACAACTACATACTGGTTGGCGGTTACAATGTCCGACAAAACCTTGTCGCTATCATCCTTCTTCTTGTTAGCGTCGCTTCCAGTAGCGAACTCCAACAACTCGTCATCTCTGAACTGGACCCAGTCATAGTCGCCCAAGTACCAGTTTCTGGACTGGACGTTGGACGTGTTCGTGGTGGATTTCTTGTTGATTCTGAAGTGCCAGTCCAAATGCAACCGCTTTCTGTTGGAACCCTCACCGTCGGTGGTGAATCTCTTGCCGCAGATGGAGCATTTGGACGACTTTGTTTCGTACAACAAGTCCAACTCCACGCTGGTGGGTTTGTTGTTGGTTATAAATGTCTGCAAGTCCTTGCTGGCGATTTGGTTCGACACGGTGACCAACCCCTCAAACTTGACCTTTTCGTACTCTGTCACGTGCAAACTGTGGTGGAGATTGCCGTTGAGAATGTCCTGCAAAGTACTGGACGCCGACGAGTCATGTGCCGCGGGCTTAATGTATTTTATCTTGGGGAACTGTAAGCTATATACCGGTTTCAGGCCCGGGATGGGGTCCCTATCCACTTTGACCAACCCGGACTCCACCAAGTTGTGGAAAATGGACTCTATTTTGTAGTTGGCGCTGGGCTGAGGCGTGGATGAGACGCTGTTTATCTGATGCGCCATTTCCGAGAGCGTGAGCTGGATCCGGGGGAACTCGTTTGCTTGCACGCTTCCGCTCAAAAGCAACGTTTTCAAGTTGATAAGAGCACTGAGTCTTTCCTTGGACTTGGAGTCGGGATTCCCGCGCACCTGTCCATCAAGCACATATATCAACCGCTCCACTTCTTCGATCATCTTGGTGGGTCTGGGGTTAGATGCGGACAATGCGGTAGGAACGGTGGCCTTGAACCCCGTTTTCTGCAAAAAGGAATCTATGGCGCTGAGCGACGCCTTCTGGAACAAGGGCAAATTGGTGCCTCTTGCCTTGGCCACCTTCCATGTCTGAAGAACACTGACCAATTTGGCCTTGGTCTGGTCGTTGCTGGTCTGGAACACATTGCCGAACAAATCAGCCAAGTTGTGCTCCACCAACACGTTGTAGGGGCTCCCCACGTTCTTGCAGATGGAGTCGAGCAAGTACAACGCATACAACTTCTGGTCCGGCTGGGCGGACACGATTCTGCGTCCGATGACGTCTAGGATTCCATCAGCAAAATCGGCGTTTTCTTTGGCGATAGTGGTGAGGTTGTCGATGATGGGACGCGAGTTGAAGGTTAACTCGTTCAAGCTTTGCGCGTAGTCCTCTAACAACACCGAGGAGTGTTTCAGCATAGTCAGATTCGGATACGGTTGGAGCAGCACACCGTTTCTAGCATGGTACAGCTCATTACTCTGCTATGTCTTCCAGCAGCAGCCCGAGAAAAAGCGGCTGGGTGCAGGATTCAGTTGCGTCACGTGACCCAGAGGGCATCACGTGATCTCCTCGCCCAATGCGGCAACTGGGCTCATCCGTAAGCGCGGTGTGACTCAAAAATTTTCACAGTCCGAAAAATTGGAAAAAATTGGTGGAAGCATTGTGCAAACGTCTGCTGATTCGGTCTAATTGAACAGTCTAGCTCTGATCTGCAGTAAGAAACCATGTCGCCAGCTCCATCTTCGAACGACAAGAAGCAATCTGGGACCGCCAGAGTTTTGGGATCCGCCTCGGCCGGGATCTGCGAAATCGCCGTGTTCCACCCAGTGGATACCGTTTCCAAGAGATTGATGTCCAACCACACCAGAGTCACCTCCTTGGCGCAATTGAACAGTGTTGTGTTCAGAGAGCATGCGTCCGAGGTCTTAGGCAAGCGTTTGTTCACTTTGTTCCCCGGTTTGGGCTATGCTGCCGTGTACAAGATCTTGCAGAGAGTCTACAAGTACGGTGGTCAGCCCTTTGCTAACGAGTTCTTGACCTCCAACTTCAAGGACACCTACTACTCGTACTTTGGTGCCAAAACCGGCAAGGCCTTGTTGTCTGCCACCGCCGGTTCTTTGATTGGTATTGGTGAAGTGGTCTTGTTGCCATTGGATGTGTTGAAAATCAAGCGCCAAACAAACCCAGAAGCATTCAAAGGCAGAGGATTCCTCAAGATCATCTCCGACGAGGGCTTTGGCTTGTACAGAGGTTGGGGATGGACCGCTGCCAGAAACGCACCCGGCTCTTTTGCCTTGTTTGGCGGTAACTCCTTTGCCAAGGAGTACATTTTCGGCTTAACCGACTACTCGTCCGCCACCTGGACCCAGAACTTTGTCACCTCCATTGTGGGTGCATCTGCCTCGTTGATTGTTTCTGCTCCTTTGGACGTGATCAAGACCAGAATCCAGAACAGAAACTTCGACAACCCCGAGTCGGGCTTCACCATCTTGAAAAACATGGCTGCCAAGGAGGGTCTCAGCTCCTTCTTCAAGGGGTTGACGCCCAAGTTGTTGACCACCGGTCCGAAGTTGGTGTTCTCGTTTGCCTTGGCCCAGTCGTTGATCCCAGCCTTCGACAAGTTGATCAAGTAGGCGGCTGCGGCTAGCTAGAGAAATCGTTTTATTTCTACACACCCCCAACTACACTTATTCTATTTAATTACTTTAGTTCGTTGTATATAGTCATTCGTACCAATAGACACTGCTGCCAGTCCATTTGCAATCCAAAGCCCGCATTCTGATCATTAGTAAACAGTCCTGCACACTGATCCTGCATGTGATTAATTAACCAAAAAAAACCCTAAACGTGGAGCCTGTAACCGTAGAGTCATCTATTTGCAGACTTGTATGAGTATTTGTTAGTATATATACCGCCCAAACACCAGGAATCAGGACACAAGAGTACACCCAGTATCGGTAGCAGCCACGCGATTGTTTGATACCTCATAATCTGTGCTTTTTTCCTGTATTCTGTGTGCAAGACCGTATTGCCGCCATGAACTTCATCCTCATGTTCATCTACATGTTGAAGATCAACATCCTCCAGATGATAGTGATGGGGTCCAGAAACCCGTCCATATCGTTGCAGTATATCGACAGCTCGTTGTTTGAGGCGTCGCGATGCACCTGCAACGACTACGCGGACCAGGTGTTTGTCAACAACAACATCAACATCACCGACATTCCTGTTATATAGCGGGCCACAGTAGACTAGTAGAGACTTATTCACAAAAAAGGAGGGTATGGTTTATGTATTTTTATTTCATTATGTAGCGCATCAGGCGCTGGTCTATATAGCGTATATAGTTTTCAAAATAAAGGGTCTAATTATAGTACTAGAAACTGGTAGGCGCCTGGATACGCAAAATCCCAAACGACTCGAAGTAGCCCAACTTCACCAAGTTGGGCAACTCGTTGACCCACTTGCTCCTGCCCAAGATGGTGTCGAGTTCGGGAACGGTGGTCTTGTTCTCTAGCAAACAGAGCCGCAATACAGCATCGACCTTCTTCTTTTCTCTCTGCAACTTCTCCGATATTCTTTCTCTGAGCCCACCCAGCGAGTTGGCGAGTGTCATGGCGTTCTTGAGGAGTGTTTTGGCATTCAGAAGCAATACCGGCTGGTTCTTCTGCGACGCCTCAAAACCCGATATCTGGCATCTCTGCAAGTCGATGTCAGAGCGGGCTATCATCACCTCGCTGATCTGCGCTATTAGTGTTCCCAACCCCAAGTCTACTCCAGACGGCAACTTCCTCTTCTCGACAAGCTGTGCGTTTAGAATATCCTGCGCCTTTTTCAAGTTGGTGTTGATCTGTGTCAACGACTTCCAGAAGAGATTCTTCAAGTCTTGTGTGGCATTTACATCGGAATTGATGGCCGATAGATTTATGTCGAGTCTGTCTAAGAACGTCTGGAGGTTGTCTGCTGCCAGCATATATCTCTCTGAGGTCTCGGGTAGTTGTGGATTGTTCCATAACTCGACTAGCTGGTCCACGTCCGCAGTGGTCAATCCGATTATGTAGGTCTTGATGACGGTGTACTCGTTGATCTGGTCTGCCGACAAATTTGCAACCATTTCGTTTCTCACGGCTGCAACGTCACTGAAGTTGGCAATAAGGTCCTGGGCAATAGTATCGCATTTGGTCAATAGCGGACTGACCAATTCCGTGACCCTGGCGAACTGGGTGGCGGGGTCGGTCACATTCTCCAATATTGCCTGCGCTAGTTTGTAGCTGGACAAGATGGCGTCAAAGATATCGTTAGGCTGCACCACTTCTTCTGCGGTGTACTCTGATTCCGACAGCCTTTCTCCCGCCGCACCGGAAATAGCAGGTTCCGTAGCAGCGGTGCCATTGGCGTCGTCTACCTGCTTCAACTCCTCAAGGAACTTGGCAAACTCGGCCACCTGGGTGTCTAGCAAACCACTCAATATCGTCTGCGCCTTATACGTGACCTCCAACAAGTCGCTGAAGTTGCTGTCGGGATTGTCCTCCTCCACCTCAAGCACTTCTATGTAGGCAGTAGCGCAGTTGAATAGCAAGTCGAGAGGTATAGCGCCCGGGGCGTTTCTGGCCACCGTGATGGCGTTTTCGTGCGCCGCCACTACAGCACCGATATGCTGGAGCACCGAGGTGCCATCGTCCCTCAACGCGTCGTCTACATTGGTGAGGTCATATACATTGACCCCGTCCGTTTTCAAGTACTGGTAATACACCTGGAATAGCAATCGCGACGAGTTGTAGTAGCTGTCCAAGTTGTCGGTGCCCAGCTTCATCCGAATGGACCGCAAATAGCACTCGTACGCCTTCTGGTAGAAGCGCAAGCTCTTGGCCAAGTCCGAACCCAACCATCTGTCGCCCGACTCCTCGTCTAGCGAGCCCTGTTCAAGGAACTCTTCTGCCGTGGTCGGCTCGGATCGTGCCTGATCCTCGTCATGGGCGCGATTGAGCGCGGCTAGGGCTCTCTTGCCCAACTTTGGTTCTGCCACGCGGTTAGTACCTCATTCTCCACCCCCAGCACCGTTTTTTTCGCTATACATACTTTTCATGGTCCCTGGTTTGCACCTTTGCCCAGTGGTGGTTAGAAGAGGTGGCCATCCATTTTTTTCTATACCCTGAAAACGCGTACACAGTAAATATCTGCTAGTGCTTTACCGATCACTGGCTGTGCAATGGCATTACCACGATCGTTTTCGGACATTTCCGTTCTACGCGGCACTGGCGGTGATGGCGTCTCGCTAGTGGTCTTGCCCGCGCTCATTTTGGCGGTGGTGCTAGACGGCAATCGCTCGTATCTTGTGTGCACCGACTTCACAGTACCAGTACGGTGCGACTACCACAACATTGTCCGGGGCAGCACCTACGTGCCCACGCGAGACTTCCGAGCATGGCAGAATCACGTGGTGTACATTGAGTTGGACGACGAAGGCTGGGGAGTGCTCCAGAACTTTGTGTACTCGGTGCTCAACGCTACCATATCGAGAAACGGCTGCGATTTGGCCCATCACGGCTTGTTTTGCCTGTTGTTCATCGAGGCACACCTCTGCCGCGACGGGGTCAATTACCGCATGCGGCTAGCCTCCATGCAGCTCGAGTTGCTGAAGCCGTTTGCCTGGCACGGCAAATACGTGGCGCCGGTGCCGGAAGCGGTGGACGGGTTTGTGCACAGGCTCAACGGCGCCGTAAAGGGCAACGATATTCCCTCGTTCAGCCGCGACATCGCCCAATACAAGACCAATAAGATGATCCTCGGCTTGGGCACATCTGTCCCGAGAAAGAGGCGGCCCGGCGCCGCGGATCCTGCCCCCAAGAGACGCCAGCTCACGGGCGCCGAGTTGATGTTTCACCAGGTGGAAGAGAGCCAGCACGCCAACTCATCCACCAGCGAAATATCCCACTCCTTCTCCAACATTTCGCCTACCCAGCACATCAACGCGGTGCCCCATTCCGTGAGCAGTGACCAGTCGCAGCGGCTGGTCTTGGCGGATCTTCTCCTCTGCAGACGCACCATCAAGCAGTTGAACGAAGAGGACTACTTGTCGCAAGAAACGTTGCAATTGGACGAGGTGCAGTATGAGGTCAAGGGCTATTTTAGGGGCATAATGCCCATCCAGCCATTTATCATCAAGCCCTACAACCGAACAGTCAAGGTAGCGCCATTCAAGCTTATTGTGCGGGATGACAGCACCGAGTCGCAGTTGTTTGTGGAGTTCAACACTGACGCGGAGATATGCCGCTTTCTCGGTCTAAACGAAGTAGAGGAGGTCTTCAACAAGATGGATATCTTGGAGAGATTTACTGATTTGATAAGTGACGGCTCAAAGTCACAAAGGTTGATCAAGATCTTCAAGTCAGTGATCAAGTTCAACAACGGGTTCAAATATGCGTACTGGACTGGCGCCACTACTATCTACGATTTGTGCCAGTGAAACTAGTTTAATAATATAGTGTATATATTTATAAGGGTGGGGGTGTTGTCCTAAAATACAATGATCAGACTTTAATGACAAACTATTTGCTAATCTTTTGTTTATTTATTAGGTTTAAATTACATAAAAATTAATGTGAATGATATTATTTAAACGTAACCGATTCTGTTGGCAACATCCAAGGCGTCGTGGTCAGCGGTTAATCTGATGTAAGCCTTCTTGGTACCGTTTGGTCTGATTAAAGTGTTAACGTATTCGACATCAACTTCGTATAATTCTTTGACAGCAGCCTTGATTTGGTGCTTGTTGGCCTTTAAGTCAACTTGGAAAACCAAGATGTTACCGTCTTCAACCTTCTTGATAGCGGTTTCAGAGGCAATTGGAGCAACAATGATCTTGTAAGCATCCAATCTGTTGTAGTGTGGGACGGACTTTCTGGCGTATTTTGGAACTCTGTTTAATTTTAAGGTGTTTGGTAATCTGAAAGTAGTGGAGGTTCTAACCTTCAAGGCCTTTTTGCCGTTAGTACCTTTTAAGGCGGCTTTCTTAGCAGCAGAAGCTTTAGTAGTAGCTAAAAAAATTAGTTAGTATGAATGTTTTTTATGTGATGTCCGCTGAGCAGGACTAGAAAGGAATGAGCAGTATACAGCAACATCTGTCTGTCAGCAGATAGTGCTATAGAAATGATTCTATGATATCCTGTGCGCTTTTCCATGTTGTTGAATCTGATTATATGACGAATGCAGAAATTACTGGTAATTTTGTTTGGACATTTGACTTAGGAATGCTCCGTTTGTAACATTTCCGATGTTTTCGTGGTGGTTGATATATGATAAGATATTCTGCTCTACTATTCAGACATGGTTCGTTTCTTGAGTGACATTCTTGCTTAGCTAGTTCTGTTTTCTGATGGTTTTCTTCACTTGTTTCACATTGCCACTACACACTTCAAAGTCACGCATTCTATCGTCTTTGATTCCCACATTATCTCATTCAATCTAATCCTCTCATCTCTCTCATGTAACGGTAGTAACTTACAAGTTGGAGCCATTATTAATTAATACTTGGTTAATTCCTAACTGAATAAAAAAATTTGTGAAAATTTAAATTTTGATATATATTTTTTCCTTAGTCAAAATTGTTTGTAGGAGCAGCTCTGTTTGTTAGGAGACCGCTTCGCACAGTAAAATTTGTTAACTATGGGAAAAGATTTGCGCACACAAAAACGTAGAGCGGTGGTGCTGTATACAGGGATGATGCACACGTGCAAATTGCGAAAATTAGGGCACGATACCTAACCCCGTTTTGTGCGCCATATCGACTGCTAATGGTTACAATGGATCATGCCAGGATATTTCTATTAAACTATGTACAGATGAACTTTACTAGAAACATGTATATATGGTTCGTGATATTACAGCGGCAAAGACACCCTACAAACGACGCTGTTTCTTAGGACGGCTACCACCAAATTGAAGCTTGGTGTTGTCACTGACTCTAATAATATTTGGTCTGATGTTTTCCCCCTCTTTACCCAATAAAGCAGCCTGGAATGCTTCTCTACCTTTACCAAAATCCTTCAAGATCAACTCGATTTTGTCGTTTGGTCCAATCAAGTTCTGTTCCTCTATGGTTTTAAACAATTTGGTTGCAACTTGGAATGCGGCTTCGTATTCGGCTCTCTGGGACTTTCTGAACCCTAATTGACCTGCAGATATGTGTAATTTGGTGTGGTGGGGCAAGTGCAAGTAGTATAACACCTTGTCGTTGTAGGTTAAATGCTGGTTCTTTTCAACAAAGTCCAAATCCTCTACCACTGCTACTAATGATGCTAATGTGTTATGGGGATGAAACATACCGTACATTTTCCACAATACAACCTTTTCGTTCTTTTTCTGGAAGTTGATGGGTTTTTTGCTTATTTTTATACCAGGCATCTCCACTTCAGATGGCTTTGTAGATGATGCTGCTTCGTTTAAGGCAGTGGTGGATGCATTGAATTGAGTGATAGATGACGACGATAATCGAGCCACCGTCAGTCTTGTTATGCTGTTGTGGAGGGTAGACAATGGCGCACTGCGTCCAAGAGTCAGAACTGCATTCCTTATGCCCAAAAACGACATGGCGCGGGGTTTACTGCTATATGATGCGTGTTCTCTGAACTACTCTATCCTTACTGTGTTTGGTTGAATGAAAAAAATTTGTATGGCCGAGTCGATATTACGTAAGCGCTTATGTAATCCAGGTCACCGCCGGGTGTGGCTGGCAGTGCTGTAGCGGGCCAGCCGGCCGGCGGGGCATTGTAAAACAGATGAAGATGGAGATGTACGTAGAAACTACGCTGGAGTTGTTGTCAGAGTGGCGCTGTTGGTGGTTTTGCCAAATGGCAGTTTTGTTCAAAATTTGTACGTTATCTGCGTAAATAGGAACAAAGAAAATGGTTTAAGAAACAGGTAGTCACGAGAGTAAGCTTGTAGAGTGCGGACGTGGTCACCGGTAGCGCAGTCTTCCCAGTAAGCATCGGGGCGAATGCAGCCAATAAACATCTCTCAAACAGAGCACCCGAATCAGGCACACCGTAGCACGCAGCCAATGCCACGAATTGGCAACCACTTACAATTGACAGTTCAACGGGCTTTTCCTCTGCTGCCACCTGAACAACCATTGAACGGACCAGCCAGGCGGGACCAGGACCTGTATGGTGGGTTCAATGGCTGTTCAGGTGGCAGCAGAGGAAAAGCCGGGTGAGCCCGTCACACTAGAAACATGTTTAAAGTTACGGTGGATCAGCAATACACGGTCAAAAACCGGCTAAGTTAGCAGCATATCCTCTACAGCCAAACAGCAGCAAATCAAAACAACAACACAATGACAACACAACACATAGCACCCAGCACCAAGACCAACACCAGCCCAACGGCAGCACCAACAAACTCACCAGCGTGACCCCCTGTTGCAGCGCATTCTTTTTGGCAGCAGTGATTTAAACCATACATTTGCCATTGTGTCTAATTTAGGCGTGAGTGATTTTCACAGAAAAAATTCATCCACAAAACAAGTGAGCCCAAATTAAAAAGAAAACAACACGAATATACATCTAGTTACGGTCCAGGCCATTCCATCCACCCTGTACGCCACACAGCGCATCCATCACGCTGTATCCATCACGGTTGTTGTCTGCGCCGCAAAACACGTCTGGTAGTCCTCCTTGACCCGCCCCGCGCCCGCCAACCACACCCGTCACACTATCCCCTACCATTCCGCATACCTGGTACCATCCTGTAGCACCGTTTGGTCACCAGGCTAACTTTGTCCACTACCATCCACCCCATCGGTACGTGGCGCTAGACGTTTGCTTTTATCGTCCCCGTCCTCCCCCTTCAATTCCTGGCATAAATCGCACCAGCCGATCTTATCATCTTTTTGTTATCTTTTTCCCCCATTAATAGAACCGCTCGAGCGTAATAGACCGTCCCCACCATGCCACAGAACATGACGTCATCCAACGAATACACCATATCGCATGTGGTGGACAACCACACCTCCGACGCCAACGAAATGACGGTGGTGGAGTACAAGAGAATAGGCGAAGGGGCGTTTGGCACCGTAGTAGAGGCCAAATTGAAGTACACCTACAACAACCCGGAGGGCCAGTGGTTGGGCCCCTTCGCCATCAAACGAGTGCCTGTGCAGACCGAGTACAAGTCGCGGGAGTTGGAGATCTTGAGAGAGGTCAACCACCCCAACATTGTCAGCTTGCGGTTTTTCTTTGAGAAGGAGAGCGCCAACCCCAAGGACAAGACCATCTACCAGAACTTGGTGATGGAGTGCTTGCCGTCCAACTTGCAGAACGAAATCAAATACTACAAACAGTCCAAATACACCATACCCTACCCGCACATGAAAGCATACACGTTCCAGTTGGCCAGAGCCATGTTGTATTTGCACGGATTCGGAATCTCGCACCGAGATATCAAGCCCTCCAACATCTTGGTGGACCCCTCCACAGTCACATTGAAGATCTGTGACTTTGGCAGTGCCAAGAAGTTGGAGCCGCACCAGGACTCGGTCAGCTACATCTGCTCGAGGTACTACCGGGCGCCCGAATTGATCATTGGCTGCACGCGTTACACCACCAAGATCGACATCTGGGGCTTGGGGTGCGTGGTGGCGGAGATGTTCTTGGGCAAGCCCTTGTTCCAGGGCCAGGAGCCCGAATTGCAGTTGAAGGAGATCACCAAGTTGTTGGGCCCCCCCAGCAACAGCTTTTTCTTCAACAACAACGAGAACTACCGCGGTAACATGTACTCCACCAAGACCTTCACGTGCAGGGTGGACCAGCGGTTCAAGCAGGTGTTCAGCAACAGCCCGGCCGACGCGATCGACTTGTTGTTGAAGATCTTGGTGTACAGCCCCGAGCAGCGGGCCAGCCCGCGGGAGGTGTTGGTGCATCCGTTCTTCCACGAGTTGAAGTCGAGCGATTTCCACGTGTATCCGCGGGGCTCCAGCAAGCCCATCAAGTTGAACTTGTTTGACTTTAGTGCGCTCGAGCTCAAGATCTTGGGCCCCTACAAGGACGAGTTGTTGTCGGGCGCGTAGTAGAGGTAGAGTTGGAACAAACAATGTATGGCAACTGTGCCGCCACCAGTGTTTTTGTTTTGTTTTTGTATAATAGTTAGTGCAAGTAGTGTTGTTGTTCTTCCATTCTATTTATTATGTCAATGCTTACTGTATATTGGTGCGTACATACTAAACACCAGTCCGTCTGTCTCCTACAAGGCCAAGTTGTAGCTGTACTCGTCCTCGATGTTCTGCGACAACCACAAGGTGATGCAGCTCAACATGATGCAGGCGTTGCACACAATGTTCGACACCCCCATGCCCAAAGTGGGGAACGTGTACTGCTTCAACAAGAACTTCAATATAAACACCATAAACGACCCTGCTAGCCCCCCGGCCAACAAGGCAAACCCAAGAAACAATATCACCCTGGCGGCCCAGGCGTTGGTGCCGCTCCCGCTAAACGAGGTGTTGGAGTCGACAAACAAGTTGGCCTTCTCTATCGAGTTGACAATCAACATCCCCAAGGTGGAGCAGATGAAGGGGATCCAGTCGACAAACGTCACGTGCACAATGGATGCGTTCACGGTCTTGGAGTAGATGGCGGCGTCTATTATGGACCAGAATCCAATGGCGTACAAGCCGCCCGCCAAGTACACGCCAAACGACCTCAATTTGGCCGATTTGGGCAACCTGAGCATCGACAAGTTGAATCTGAATAAGTGGTTGGAGCCCTCCATCGTGGTGTATATGCGTATAGTGTGGTATAGTTGTGATGTAACTGTAATTGGCGGTATCTATTTAGCATGGCACACACCCTCCTTTTTTCTGGTGATAATCACCCCGTATGCAGTCATTAAATAGTCAGATAATGACTGCGAAAGCGTTATAGGGCGCTAATCATAGTTTGCCTCGGGGCTGCAGGGAGGCCAGTAGTTGGGTTGTAGTAGTAGGCTTCCTACTTGATGTGCGCTCATTCTCTTGGCCGAAATGAGTGCAATCTGTTATCGGCTTATATGGGAGTTCCCCATTTCTATGGTCTTGTGTGAGGGTGAGTAGCAAATAATCAGATTAGGAGTAAGTAATTAGATAACAAGCAGTTAGAGTAGAAGCAAATATTTAGACTAGGACATTATTACATTTACTTAGAGAAACGGCCCAGATATAGGCAATTAGGAATGAATATCCAGCTTTCAATGTGAGTGTTTCTAAATCAACTCTAATTGTGAAAAGACGAGAGCATGGCCGATTTCAAACTAGCAGATATTGGAAAACCACGTTGAATCACCTAGAGATGACTCGCTCGGTGGTTCATACCCTGAAAAGCCAGTAGTTAAGGGCGTTTACTTATCTGGAACGTTTGAGACCAATTACTATAGAAACCTGTACATGGCAAGTATGTATTCAAGTAGAAGCACGTACTACACCCCAATGAACTTCACAAACGAGAAATGTCTATTTCTATCCAACAGATTGTACATAATGTAGCTCCGATGCCTAACTCCATGAGCCAATCGATGTACCAACCGGTGTTTCCACCATACCTATAATACATGTCTATCACACTAATTACTGTACGCACTAACCGCACATAGCAAACACAAGCTCACAGCGGCGTGAACGGAGTTTCGTCGCGGTACACCTTCTCGGGCTCTAGGTTCACGTATTTGTCACTCAACTCAAGTACATTGACCACGCCCTCCTTTCCTCCACTCACTATGTACTTGCCCTGTTCGTAACAGTCCACATCAAACACAGGCTGACTCGAATTCTCAAACCGGAAGATCACTCTCTTTGTCTGTATGTCCCACACCAACAACCCTTGCGATTCAGAGCCTGATACGATCATCGGAGACGCCGTTCTGGTGATGAACCGTGCACTGCAATTGTACTTTTCACTCACTGCCAGTCCATCTACACCAGTATACGTTTTGATCACCTTGTTGTCCATGTAATCCCATAACCGGATAAGCCCATCGAGACTCGAACTAAGTATGTATTTACCATTGGGCGAGAACTCGACATTAGAAATGGGGAAATTAAGCACATCGTTGGTGGATGCGGTGGCTGTCCCGTGACTTGTGCTGTTGTAGGTTAATGTTTTCAAGCACTGGCCGGTTTCCAAGTCAAAGAGACGCATCAAACCGTCGTAGGATGAGCTGGCAATAATGGAGTTGTCGGGCGTTAGGCTCACGGCCAGAACGGGATCGGAATGGGCCGCAAGTGTTCTGAGCGGCCGGCCCGTAGTCATATCCCAAATAGTGATGGTTTCGTCGGCCGATCCGCTAATCAAAATGTTTCCTTTCGATGTGAACTTGAGGGTGGTGATGTGGTAGGTGTGTTTGCGGAGGATTCTGAGACACGTCTTGTGCTTGATAGACCAGAGCCGGATGGTGAGGTCGTCTGAACAGGACGCTATAATATCGGCATTTATGGGCGAATATACTATGTCTGAAACACCCTTGGTGTGGCCCTTGAGCACCGCTAGCGGGCTGCCGGTTTCAAAGTCGTATATTCTGATGGTGGAGTCGGATAGACCGCATGCTATGGTGGTACCGTCTGGTGCTAGTTTAGCGGAGTTGACCGAGTCTGGGAGCGTGAGCCTGTATTTGAGGGTGTACAAGTCGGGGATAGCATCATTGTGCTGATTGAAGCCGGATTCTGCAGCCAGATGCCCGTTTTCGGTCGTAGCTTCCACCATATTACCGGGTTTGGTGTAGTTTAATATGTTTGATAGCATGCGTCTATGTTTTCCAAAAAAGTTCAGCGCGCATTTTATGATTGCAAAAAATCGTTATTCGTTAACTATTAGGGAATGCTATATACGCCATACAATATATATAGTACAGTCTAGTAGAATGTGTGTCTACGGCCACTTTTCTCTTGTCTTGTTGACCCAGGCATCAAAAAGACTCTTTTCTATCTCGTCGAACTTGCTGATCCGCATCGAGTTGTAGTTGTTGGTGGTATCCCACGGTTCGTGGCTAGTGGGTGTGATCGACCGCGATATAGAAGACGGCAAAATCAACCGCTGGAGAATCAGCTTGGCGGTCTCTGGCTCCGTTTCCTTGTTGAGCTCCTTTAGCACGTATTTCAAGTACTGGAACACCAAGATCTTCTTGTTGCTGTCGTCACTGTTGATGTTGAAGGTGATGAGGTTGGAGATCACCTCGTTCAAGTGCACCAACTGGTCGTACTCCTTAGTGGTGAGGGTTGTCTTGGTCTCCAACTTGTGGAACGATTTATTGAGAATCCGGCTGAATTCGGGCTTGAGGATCTTGAGAAGAACATCCTGCTTGGGATCGCCTAGTTGTTTGGTGGGATGCGGCGATTGCGGCTCGGCCGGGGAGTCCGGCGTCATCGACTTTTTGGACGTATTGGGACTGTCGTCGATGGGTGACACCGAGTTGTTGTCGTATTCAATCAGACTGATGTCAAATTCGACTCTGTCGCTGTCGTTTTGTCCGTTCCACTTCTGCTGATTGCGTGCTATCTCCGTGGGGACATAGAAGTTCTGGTTCTTGATCACGTGGTTGTCCAAATCCTTGAGCTGCTTGTTGGTGATCAACTTCTTGATGCGCTTGGCCTTATCAGACAACTTGTTATGCTGGGTGATGAACTTGTGGTTTAGAAGCTTGCTAGCCGAGGATCTCTCCCGCGGATCCACAATGAAACACTGGGTCAAAAAGTCCAGGAAAGTGCTGGATACGCCCAACTCAGACAAACCGATCATCTCTATGAAGTCGTTATTGCGGTAGCAGCTGGAAATCCGCTGCAAAGCCTTCATGGGCGGATACTTGTTCTGGAGCGGCGGTTTTCCGTTGAATACTTCGTACGCACAGCACCCAAGCGACCAGATGTCCGCCTTGAAGCTGTGGCCTCCGTTATTGTTGAGAATAACCTCGGGCGCCATCCAGTACGGCGTTCCTACAGTGGTGTTTCTTTTGGAGAAACTGGAGGATAACTGGGCAGAAACTCCGAAATCCGTCAACTTCACCTCTCCCTGCTTACTTAGTAAGATGTTCTGCGACTTCAAATCGCGGTGGATTTTGCCCTGCTTGTGCAAGTAGTCCAAAGCAACTAGGATCTCTTTCATGATAATCAGAACCACCGTTTCATCGCGTATGGGGCCTGGTCTGAGCATGTCAAAAAGCGAGCCTCCATCGACAAACTCCATAATGACCCACAACTGGTATCTTTTGACAAAACAGCCGAGGAACCGCGTGATCTGCGGTAGCAGACACTCGGATATGATCTGGATCTCCTTGTTGATCTCGAACAAATCGGTGCTGTCGTTTTCCAAATCGATCTGCTTGATAGCGACTTCAGCATTGGTCTGCTTCACCAAACCCCGGTACACCACGCCAAACGCTCCTCGGCCCACCTCCTCACACACCTCCAACTGGTCTGCCGACAATACCCGGTCCATGTTTGTAGTGTACGCACCGTTATGCACCTGTAGTGTATATGGGGAGCTGACAGTATGGTAGCTGAAATGTAATTCCATGTAAACATCACATCCGTTTTAGGCAGTGCGCCGCACTTGCCGGTTTGGGTAACCGAGCCATCAGATATCGCTGCCTCTTTTTTCCACTCTAATGCAGTTGATGTACTTATCTACATGGCGCTGTAACTCGGCATTATGATCAAGTTGAGTCACATAACGGTGCTTCGAGCTGCTGCGGCTCTTGCAAAGCCACCGGCCATATCATTTAAGGCCTACTTTTCCCACTCCTTGCGGCCAAGAAACGAGGCTAGCAATATCTTTCTGCCTCGGTTTCCCACTGCCTCCAAGCTAGGCGAGACCGAACTCATACGATGCACCATATTTGACCAGAATGGGGATATGGTGCTGCACGGCAAGGAGATGAGGAAACAGGAATTCATCAAGTCGTACAAGCTCGCGGCACGTGACTTCAGAAAGATCTCCCGTCACCACAGCGTGAACAACTCGTCCCCCACCGCCAGTATCAACATAGACATAGTTCCCTCCATTGTCACGAGGTCAGACAGCATCCTATTGAATTTGTTGCACATCCGGGCGCTCATAAAACACGACACCGTGGTTGTTTTTGACCATTTTCGGAGCACGTCGGGTGTTTCCCGACTAAACGAGTCGCATTCCCATAGCATATTCCTCAAGGACTTGGAAGACAGACTCAAGGCCCACGACAGCGAGAGTTTACCCTACGAATTTCGGGCCCTCGAAACCATCCTTGTGCACGTGATGTCCAATCTCACCACCGAGATGAAGGTGCACAAGACAGTGCTACAGAACATATTGCTGGGACTAGAAGACTCTATAGAGAGAGTCAAGCTCCGGTACTTGTTGATCCAGTCCAAGAAGTTGGCACAGTTCAACCAGAAGGCAGTGTTGATTCGTGATCTCATTGACGATTTGTTGGATCAAGACGAAGAGTTGAATGCGTTGTATTTGACAGATATAAACAAGGGGGTGGAAAGAGAGGGAAACAATCACACAGAGGTCGAACTTCTTCTTGAATCGTACTATAAGACAAGCGACGAAATCGTACAGACCGTGGAAAACTTGCGTGGGCAGATACGAACCACAGAAGAGATTATCAACATCATCTTGGATTCTAACAGAAACGAGATGATGTTGTTGGGACTCAAGTTCTCGGTGGGATTGCTTTCTCTAGGTATCGCACTTTATATCAGTGCCTTATACGGTATGAACTTGGAAAACTTCATTGAGGAGTCGGATGGCGGATTTGAGTTTGTGTGTGTGATATCTCTTGTCGCATTGTTGGCGTTGTTGCTATTCAGTAAGAAGCAGCTAAACAAAGCAGAAAAGGTCACCATGACTAGAGTGTCTAATGATGATGGCATTCGCAAAATGATAGAAAGGAGGGTGTGATGTATATAGCATAGCGGAATAAACGGTTAATTCATTGGTCATAACTAGTTTTATTTAATGTACTAACTGGAACTATCTTCATCCGTCTTAAGCATGTTGGAGATATCAACAAAATTGTTCCCAGACTCACGCTTTCTATGCATGGGTGAAGCGCGAGGTGATGGGACAGGCGTGTTTCCTGTTCTGAACGGTCTGGGCGTGAAACTATTCATCGGAATTGGGCTGAGCGGAACAGTATTTGTAACCAGTCTCTTGGTAGGCGTAATCGGCTGCAATTCATCTGCGGACGCTACTTCAATTTTGGGAATAGCATGTGTGAGTTCTGTCTTTTTCTTCTGGTCATAGCCCTGTTCCTTCTCCACTAAAGCAGCGAACAACTTTCCTCTTGTATCCAAGAGAAACAAGTCATTCAGTATGGATTTGTACTTTTTGATGTCCGGCTTGAAACCGCCAGCCGCTTTAACGGGAGATGGTCGCAAAATCAAATGGATAAAAGGAACTGCTCCAATTTCATCCATTGAATTCAACTTCTGGGACACCGTGTCAATGATAGAGACGTCTTCTGCACTCTCCAAGGACTCGTAAGTGTCTGAGATCTCGTAGTTGGGGATACTGGTAAGTTCAAAGACAGTTACCACATGTTCGAGAACAAACAATAGTGATGCCAAATTACTTCTGGAAATAGATGCAAGTAGCTTCAACAACTCATCACCAGTTGGTTGGTAATTGGAAGATGCATATAAAGCAAGCAAAGAGTCATATACCAGACATGGTATTATGGAATCCGAAACCTCCAATAGCCACAACTTCAAGAAATTGACCAAATCGTCTACTGAGGCAGCCTTGAATATCTCAATGAGATCATGAATCAAATGAGCATGAACATCCGACTCTTTGGAGATGACACCATCAGGTTGCTCTGAATATGCAGATATGAATTTGATGACATTTTCTTTCATATTCCAGTATTGCAGATGGTTCAACGGTTTGTACCATGCCGACTTAAGTGTTTCAGTCTCAGGATCATCTTTGGACTCGATAAGCTTGACGAAATCATGCAAAAACAAAGGAATAGACCGCATACTCAAAAGGCCAGCCACTTCGGTGCTATCAGAGTGAGACACAAGCGTTTGTAATGGAATATCAATGTACAAGTTGAACTTGATTCTGATGGCCTGGAAGCTGTTGTTAGCATGTGAACCAGACAACTTTTTCACCAACGACTCGGGAACCGTATTTGCGGAAACGAATATACCGGTGCTGAATTTTGCGATCAAGTTATCAAGATCTGTCTGCTCGTGCTCCTTTTTGCCGATCTCTTCAGCAAATTTTAATGCAAATGAATGGAGTCTTGATGTCGAAGTGAGCGAGAAGTTATACACTATGGTCAGAAGCTTAGTTAGACTCAGGTACACCAAGGCTATTCTTGATTTTTCAAACGACTCAAGCATCTGTGCCTTTTCAATTGTTTCACGTTCTAACGCAAATTTGAGTTCCTGAAGTTCGAAATATGCGGCCTCGTACAATTCCTCGATTTCCTCTAAATCCTCATAGTGCTCACCTCTCTGGATGGTCGACTTGACTGACTTCAAGAGCTTTGAAGTGTTCGACGCCATGTTGATCATGAAAGTAGGCTTTTCTTCCGGCTTGGCAGGGTCAGTGGGATTTTCCGGCTCTTGTTGATCGCCCTCTATGACATAGTTGGTGAGGGCAGACCATTCTAGCCAGAGCCCCTCACTCTTGAACGTTCTAGAGCCCCAGAAACCACTGCCTATAAGAAATTTGTGGTCGAGTAATGCCTGGCCAAACTTCTCAATCGAGGACCGCGTCGGCACTTTACCCAAAACCTCGTGTCGCTTTAGGTATTCCGTCAATGTCTCACTGATGAAGATCTCATTGGTTGACCCCGGTAACGGGATCTTTCTTTTGGTGGTGGGAATGGCGTTCTTGATGCTCAGTAATAGGTCGCGTAGCTGGTCTAGATCAGCCACCACCTTGGCCCCGATATGGAGCGGAAACGAGAAATCGGATTCCGGAGACGTGACTTCAGAGCTATCACCGGAATCGGAGATCACGCTGCGATCCGCGGCCCGATCCGCGGCCAGATCATACTGCAACTCCTTGGTGCTAATGAAGTCGTCGTAGCTGGCCCGCAACTTAGCCATACGACTGTAAGCTTCGGTGTATTCATCGTACAAGCGCTTGAGATCAGACACCGCTGCTCTCACATTCAGCTCATGATATTTGATGAAAGAGCTGATGGACTCCAACACCTCTCTTTCAATGACGGCTGCCTCATTGGCTAAAGTGCCGGCTTCTGCCGTCATGTCGTCCACGTACTGCTTGTACGCGTAGTCCACCGTGACGGCGACATTTTGCTCCGGTTGTGGACCGTTCCTGGCCGCGAGCGACTGCGAAACAGTTCGGGATACCTTGCGGGAAACGTGCCCGCGCGAGGCCGGAGCCGGAAACGTACTTTCCTGGGCGTACAAGTCAGCACTGAGCCTGTTCAAGTGCTCACTGTTCGCGTAGAAGTAGTTGATGTAGGAAAACACAAGACGGCGGAGGTCGTGCAACTGGTGGATGGACCGCAGGGTCTGGGCAGCGAGCCCGGAGATCCCGGAGATAATGTCCAGTGACCAGTATGCGTTAGCAAACAGCAGCATGGTGTGGTAGCAGCAGGGTTTCCAAATGTCTGTAAATGGGTATAAAATGTATGGGGCCAGATATCACTGGAAAATTGCGAAATGTAGTGGTGCTTTTGTTTACATTTGTCACAGGCCTGGGGTTGAGCATTGGCACCCAAATACGGTGAGTATGGACATTACAGACGCGGAAACGGAGTTGGCCGACATCGGGCGTGACATCGATCTGCTTGAGGCCGAGATCCGCCGGTTGCGGGCCGACGAGAAGCTGCTTTTGGCCGAACTCCACCACTACGAGTTGGCACGGCCCGATACCGGTGCCAGTCGGCCCCAACGCGGCTACGAGACCGACATCCCGGCGCTCATACGGCACGACCACTTTGATGCGCTGATAGCGCGTTTCTTTCTGCCCGAATCGGCGCCCAGTAAACCCGCAGCTTCACGAAGCTTCAGCCGCGTAGTATCGGCCGGTGACGCTGTAGACGTGAAGGAGAACATAATGTACGAGAACATCTTACGGATCGGCGGGCTCACTGCGTTCCCCGTGAATGATCCCGGTGCCGGAGGTGCGGCCGGTACCGGGGCTGTCTATTTGGGATTGCGCTTTGACATGTATGCGGCCGGTACCGCGCAGTTTGGCACTCCCCACTACGCCATACTAAAGCAGGTCACGCGGCCCAACAAGGTGGACGAGCCGGTGCGGGCGTGGATCCTATACCGGCATACGCTTCCCAAGTTCTTGCCGCTTGACGACTTGCAGAGCGGGTTGTCCGACATAGAAAACGGACCGGCCCGGTTTGCGTCTGCCGTACGCCGGTTGCTTACACGTCTTCAGTACAGGGCCGACAAGATCGACCACTTGGCCTTGTTCCAATGGAGCCACTTTGGGATCAGGTCGACCAAGCCGGTGGTGCGCAGCATCAACAAGGACTTGCAGTGCCACCGGGTGATGCTACAGATCAGCAGCCGAGTCAGTTTGAAGAACAATGCTCATACTGTCGATCTCACGTGTAATGACGAGGGAGTGGTAACTGCCCAGTTCAAATTGGCCGATACTGAAGCGGCAGATGCCGACACGGCAGTGTCCCACTGCCAGGGCATGCTCAAGAATACCCGCTTCGAGGACTTGTTCAAAACGTTCCGCCGTCTTGTGGAGTATCTCCTCCAGCACCAGTTAATATAGTTGTATAATAGTCAGTCGATAATTGTAGAGAGGTAACATGTAATAGTAACAAACATAAACGGATTCATTTTTTTATAAACAATACAAACAAATATTTAAAACGTTAACTCAATGTATAAGCTAGGTCTTCGCCTCTAAAAACAGTATGCGCGTACAGTAGTTAGAATGCGTTACCAAACCCAGCACCGGTTGGCTGATAACCGAGTCCATTCATGCCGATTGGACCGTTAGTAATCATCAATGGTTGCCCAATTGGTTTATCTTCTTCTTCCTTCTCGGCATTCTTCTTGTTCTTGTAGTCTTCGTAAACCTCGTTGATTCTCTTTTGGTTCTCGCTGGCAATAGAAATCTCGTAAGGTTTGGTGAAGTTGCTCAAGTTGTGTAACCAAGACACTTCAAGAACATAGTCGTATGAAATCAATTCATACGCACTGTACAACAAGGCAACGAAACATTCGTGGTTTCCAGTCTCCACGAAATAGTCCAAAAGGTCGTGCGCAATCTTGCTTGATTTTGAAATAGCAACTGTCTTGATCAAATCACCCCAGAGCTTATCATTCTTCAAGATCGAGATAGCCTTATTGTACTTCTTTTCCTTGGTGTATAAAGTAGCGGAAATCTGTCTGAAGAAGATGAGATCGTGGTTTTCTAATCTTTCAGCCAAGTCCAACTTGTTAAATCTGTTGTTCGATTCGTTTTCAATCGAGGATCTTAACGATTTGTAGTCTTCTTCTTCAATCAACAAATCATGGTAAGCACCATTCACAACAGAGTTGTTCTTTTCCAAGACAGAGATCAAAAATGGTTTGATCAATGGCAAGTTGTCAGACTTGACAAAGATTCTCACCACTCTTGGCAAGTCCAATCTTGGAGTCAACACCGACAACAAGTCAACCAACAACGATGGGCTTTCGTTCAAGTAAAACTGAATAGCCTTATAGTAAATTTCCAAGTTGGTAGCCTTGACAACAATCTCCTTGAAGGAGGTGTGTTCAAAGGCAACCTCGGATCTTTCAATCATGGTTAAGGCAGCATTGTCCCATTCTTCGTAGTGACAGTAGAGGAAGATCAATTCAGGGTACAAGTGAGCTTCTTCACACGCAGTCAACACCTTTGGAATGTTGATTCTGGACCAGAATAACTTCAAGTGCTCCATGACCTTTTCTGGAGAGTACTTAGCGTATAAGATAGCCAATTCAGTGAACATACCCATGTGAGCTCTTTCTAAACCTAAACCACTTTCGAAAAGGGCAATCAATTCAGTAAAGTATCCATTGTACTCGTAGGTTCTGACCAATTCTGGCAATTCTTCGGCGTCCACGATCAAGTTCAAACCACAAATTTGAGCCAATCTGAATTCCTTGTTCTCAATACAGGCGTTGTTAACCTGTTTCCAGACATTAATGTTAGAAGCCTTTCTAGCACAATCGACAGCACCTTGGTAGTCTTCCAAGTATACCAAAGTGGTAGCAAGCTTGGAATACTTAGACACATTGGAGTACAAGATCTTAGCACCTTTATAGTTCTTGGCTTCAAACAACTTGTCACCAATAGTTTCCAAATCAGCGACATTTGGACCACCAACAAACTTTTCAATGTCATTCAATCTATCGAGAGAAGCGTAGGCATTGATTAAAGCGCCATCAATCAATGGTTCTCTCAAAGATTCTCTGGCCATGTCTAAGAAGGCAATCAATTCTTCTTCCTTGCCGGCATGTTCAGCAATTTCAATAACGTGCTCATAGTTGGAAGGATTCTTAGACTTGACGTAAGAAGTGATAGCTTCTGGAATACGCAAACCGTTTAATTGAGCAGTACCCAATTGGAACCATAATTCAGAAGTGTCATACTTTTCAGCATATTGCTCACCTCTGTCCAAAGACATGATGTCGTCAACCAACACCTTCATGGCATCGGTTCTCAATTCAAACTTATCATAGACTTCGAACGCCTCTTCGTACAATTGGTTATCAATACACAAAGGAGCAATCTCCTCTGGGTCGTACTTGTCCAATTGTTCGACATAACGAGAAACACGAGAAGGATCGGCCTTGATGGAGGTCAAAATCAATAAGCCTTGCAACGAAGTGTTGTCGTTGAATGGAGATGGCTCTAAAATGATCTTCTCTAACAACTCAATCAATTCCTGGGGCAAATCGTTTTCCATGAAAGCCTTAACGGTGATCGAGATTGGCTCTGGGTCACTTAATTCGGGAATACCGGTCGAAATAACCTGGTCGATCAATTGTCTTCTGTGAATGTCATCTTGGGCTAACACCTTGTTCCACAAGTTGAAGTCGGACTTGGCCAACAAGTATCTGGCTTGGTACTTGTACATCTTGTTTTCGTTGGTGATGTTGATCAATTCATCGTCGTTACCACCCTTGGAATAGGCGATGTAGGCCAAGTATGGGTCTCTCTTTTCACAGTACTTACCAACTGCCAAAGTGTCGTAGAGGTCATTCTCCTGCAAGAACTTCTCTGGCGAGTTGTTGGAGTCGATGTAGATCTTGGCCAAAGTGTTGTACACCTCCTGGTCATTCGAACCACCTTCCAAAGTCTTTTCTAAGAATGGCAACAAGATCTTGAGTCTGTTTCTCTTTTCGACCTCGGCAACCAATTCCTTGATTGGGACGCGGCCAAGAACAGAAAGCAACAAGTTCTTGATAATGTTCTCGTCACAGTCGACATCCAACAAGCCAGCCACCACCTGAGGGGTGTTTGCCGGGTTGACGGACTGCACGTAGACTTCGATGAACTTGAAGTATTGGTTCTTGTACAAGTACAAGATCAAGTCGTGGACAAAGTTGAATCTGTCGCAGACAATGATCAAGGGCAACTGGTCGTCCAACTTGAACTCCTTCAAAAAGTTCTTGACCTTCTCGCCGTTGTAGACATTGTTGTCTCTGACGACACGCTCAATCTCCTTGGTCTGGTTCATCTTGGCGGCGGCCTGGATGTACTTGAACACCACGTCGGGCTCCTGCGTCAAGTTGACAATGGACGACAAGTAGTAGTACTCACCCTCGATGCACTTGTAGTCCTCAAAGATCTTGATGAGGGTCAAGGGCCCGATCAAGTCGGAGTACTTGGTAGCAACCTGGATGATCACCTGCAAGTTCTGCTGCACATTGTGGCCCAACAACTCCTTGATACAGGCCACGGATTGCTGCACGTTCAACTGACCAAAGTAGGCCACCAACCAGTCGTTGGGCAACACGTTGGTGTGGACAATGACACGCTTGATGTCCTTCAAGTCGTCATAGTGCTCGAGCGCGCGCTGGAACAAGCCCGACTTCTCGCACAACTTGCCAATGGTGGGCTTGTCGTAGTGGCTGAACATCTTGTTGCCCAAGATGGCGTCGGCCACCTGGGGCGCGTGCAACAAGTTGATTTCCAACACCTTGGTCTGCAAGTGGCCCTCGGCGGGCGAGTCGTTCTTCAAGGCATCCAACAAGAAGGCGGTTCCCTGCTGGATGTAGTTCTGGGAGAAGAACAAGTCGGCAATGTTCTCGACGTTCAACTGGTTCTCGGGCCGGGCCAACAAGGAGGTGGCGAACTCGCTGGCCTTGTCGGGGTTGACGCGGACCAAGTTCTGGATCAAGTTGGTGAAGTCGGGGCTGTAGCCCACCTTCTCGCAGTAGGGCACAATCTTGTCAAACTGGCCCAACTCGGCCAAGCAGGACACCACCTTGATGTTGACGTTGGCGCGGATGTAGACGGCCAAGGCCAAGGCGGTGTCGTTGTAGGACTTGACAATGTCGCCCAACTCCTCGGAGGAGGTCAACTTGTCCTCCTTCAACCAGCGCTCAAAGAGCGGCTTGCGGTCCTGCTGCAACACGGGCTTGGCCAACTCGATGGACTCGAACTTGTTCAAGGTGCCGCGGTCCAAGAGCACCGAGAAGTACTCCAAGATGGGCGAGATCTGGCCCGGCTGGGGCGTGATGTGCTTCAACTTGTTGATGGTGTCCGGGGTGCGCAACTGCTCGGAGGAGGCGGCCACCTTGGCGGCGTTGGAGTAGTCGCCCTGGTTCAAGTAGGTCTGGAACTGCTGGTGGAACAAGTTCTCGGCGCCGGGGAAGCCGCCGCGGGACGACAAGGCCAACGCCAAGGGCACGTTGGCCAACTTGTCCAACACGTACGGCACGATCTTGTCGCGCGACACCTCCACGCTCAACACCTGGCCCGACTTGTTGATGGTGATCAAGCCGCGGCCGTCGTTGTAGGCGGCGGCCGTGAACACGTTCTCGGCGGTGATGCGGTTGACAAACAAGTTGGCGCCGGTCTCAATGTCGTACAAGTGGATGAAGCCGTACTTGGTCAACACGTACACAATGCCGTACTGGTTGGACGCCTGCAAGCTGATGGGGAAGTCGTTGGCGGCGTCGTTGGGGAAGAAGATGTCGACCGTCTTCTTGGCAAAGGCCGGGTTGCCGTCCACGTGATCAATCTCGATCAAGTGCAAGCTGCCCTGGCCCTGCGCGTTCTTGTTGCCGACGCAGAACACCTTGGTGGGCGCGGCGGCGCCGCCCAACTTGACGAGGGCGAACTTGGACACGTGACCCTCGATGGCCTGCGACACGTTGCGCGTGCGCGAGTACAACTGGATGTGCCCGGCGATGCGGCCGTCCTCCTGGGCAATGCCGTTGACGGCGAACCAGTTCAAGTCGGGCTCGGCCACAAAGTTGATGATCTGGGCCGAGCCGAGGCTGGCGTGGCGGTCGGCCAACCGCACGGGCCCGTCGGCGGTGCCGTCAAACACGTGCCAGTAGTAGAGGGCCAGGCCCGTGACCAAGCCCAAGTGCGTGTCGGACAACCACTTCCAGAACACCACGGGCTCGTCGAGCGTGTGTGCCTTCAACCGCTGCTTGGTGGCCAAGTTGAAGATCTGGAGCGTGGTGCCGTTGGCGCGCAACGAGATGACAAACTGGGAGGGGTGCATGATGGCGTTGTCCGCGGTCATGGACTTGCGCGTGACCTCGTTGTTGTTTTTCAAATCAACGATGGCCACCGTGTTGCCGCTGGCGCTGTTTTCGCGGATGCACACGTAGTGGTCCGATTCCAAGGTGGTGGACTTGAAGTCCAACGCGGCCGGCGCAATGCCCAACTGGGGCAACTGCGTCAACTCGCTGAAGTCGATGGGGATGTCGGCCGACATGGCGGGCGCGTTTTCTGCCTGCTTTTGGCGGCGTTTGGTGGGCTGGGGGGTGTGAGCTGGTGACCCCTATTCGTGGCACTGGGGTGGGTGCGGCGTAGCGGCGGGATGCACGGGCGGAAGCGGCGGTTTCGGGGGCGCAATGGCTTGGGCGGGGCGCGCAGAGCGGGGTTCTGCGGTCGGACGGGTGTTTTGCCTGCGAAAGTGCTGCAATGGCCTGGGGTCGGGTGCTGTGCCTGGTGGATCGTCTGGCCAATTTTCATTGTTTGGTGATCCCTGTGTCCACCGCTTACGTAAGCGCTGACTCAGCCGCCCCGGCCGGGGCCGCCGCCGGCGCCGCCGCCGGCGCGGGTGCCCGGTGGGTCCGGAGACGGCGATCTGTGCCGTGTCGCGTGCCGTAGTGAGCTGCATGTCGCATGTGGTCTCTGTGTGTGCTGTGGTGTGTGGTGTGTGCTGCTAGGCGTATGCGGCTCGCTGGGTGCTGGCTGTTGTAGTGTGCGCAATCTGGGCTGGTAGCGCGGTGGCACGTGCTCGCTTTCATGTGATCCGATCACGTGACTCATTTCACGTGAGCAGTTTCACGTGATTTCACGATTGGGCCGGTACCGGCGCAATCCGGGCTAGGTGCTACAGACTCCCTACGTCCCATCTCCACCATAGTGCCTACAATAACCCCTGCTCTTTCTCTCTACATTATTACCCTATACCTGTCCTATATCGGCGGCCGCACCGCCACCAACGCATCCTCCACAATCACATTACTCACCCCCGTGGGGGTGCTGTCGTCCCGGACAGACTCGACCTTCCGCAAGTACTTCTTGACGTAGTCGTAGTCGCTGCCGTACCAATACCCGGTCATCATGCTCACCTCCATTCGTCGCTGGCTCTCTTTGGCCTCCTCGTCCTCCACATCCCCGTCGCCGGCATTGTGGTTATGCTTATGCCTGTGCGGCGTGGTGTAGAGCGAGTTGAACTCCCAGTCGATGAGCCAGTAGCCCACCTTCTTGAACGCCACCTTGACGTAGTCGGGCGTCACGTATAGCAGGTCGTCGCGGAACCGCAGCCAGAGCACCATCACGCGGGCCAAATCGCGGATATCGTCGATGCTTCGGGTCAGAAGCCGCGCCTGCCGCGGCGCGAGCGTGCACAATCGGTGGTTGCGGGCGTGCACCACCAACGAGTAGATGTACCGCTGGATGTCGGGCTTCACGTACACTTTGGGCAACAACTCCCGCAAGAAGCGGATATTGCCGGTGTAGTCGAGATGCGGAAGCGGCAAGTGCGGCGCGAGATCGACCCGTCCGGGCTCGTGCGTGTCAAACACGTAGTTGACGCTGAACCAGAACTTGGCCTTGAGGTACTGGTCGATCTTCCTGTGGTACAAGTTGTGGTCGAGCACAGCCACCAGCACAAAAAGCTCGGGGCGTGCGATGGCAACGTCGTGCAAATGCACGGGACCGAGGCTGGTCCGGGACTCGTTGGTGTCGTACAAGTCCATCTTGGTGATGAGCTCGTAGAGCATCATCTGGAGCTCGGGCGACGTCTTCTGCAAGTTTTTCCACACGATGACGTTTTTGAACACAAGCCCGCCGTCTACCGGCACCGTGCACCGTCGGATCAAGTCGTCCTTGCTGGAGAACTCGAGCAAGTCCATCACCTCCACCTGGTCGGGGCCCAACCGGCACCCCTCGTGGAGCACGGAGGAGGTCAATACCTTGATGAGCGCATTGACGTGGCTGGTGCACACGACAAACCGTTTCTTCGCCACAAACGCTAGCGACACGGCCGTGAATAAGCTGTCCATCTGCGGTGGCCCGTGGGTGGTGGTGCCGGTAGCAGCAGGTGGTGTCTAATGAAATGTGTCGCGACACACGACATCTTGCGACAGACCAATCCGCGACACACGACACCCGCGACATACGACACCCGCGACATACGCGTACCCGCGAAAAAGCGCAACCAAAACAAACACGGCTACATGCAGGAGCCAACAATGCCAGGCCTCTTTTGTTTTCCTTTTCCAGTTACACGAAACATTTGTGTCTGCACCAGCAAATTTTTCGACTCCAGCCTCCCGGTTTCAACCATCCACTTCTTCTGGAGCAAGCTGCATTTCGAACACACCCACCGCACCCCGTCCTGGCCAGACCGTCCGCTTACAGGCTCCAGACCCCGAAAACACCCGTCCCCCACCCCACAAACTGACGCTCCATCGCATCTAGGGTGCACTCACGACCAACAATGAGTATGCCTTCATTCCCCCAATTTTTGAGAGGACAACCCTCGCCCAAAGTACAGGACTCGGCCTTCCCGCCGTTCAAGGTCCAGCACCGCTACAAGGGTGTGTACGAGCGGGCCGGTTTCGAGGTCAACCCGCACCTTTTCCGGAAATCCCCTCCCGCGGATGCCCAGTCGGTGCATTCTGCCACCAACAGAAGCGACAGCAACAAGTCGTCCCCCGACTCGGCCATCCCCCTGCCCACCGCCTCGGTGAAACCGGGCCTGTTCCACTCGCATTCGGCCGAGCAATTGCATTATAAGGCCGCGCCGGTTGCGGCGCCGGCTACGGCCCCCGTAGTGGCCCCCTACGAAAAGCGACGGGACTTTTCCAACCCCTACGATGCCCCTACTTCCGCCAAGTCCGCGGCCTTCCCCCGGTCCGTCGCATACCCCATGTCGCCGCCTTTGACATCCGGACGGTCGTATTCGGAGTCGCATGCCCCGGCTCCGAAAGTGGCGGCTCCCTACCAACGGTCATTCTCCGAGTCCCAGCCATCGATGGGCAACACGGAACTCCCGTCGCCAAACACAGACTCGTTCAAATCGATCTCGCCCAGCCACAACAACACCAACAAGAACTACAAGAACCTCCGACTCAATCTCGACGACGTGCCGCAGGAGGAAATAGAGTCGAGCGGCATAACCCAGAAAATCGACGACTCCGACAGCGACAACGAAATGGCGATCTCGCCAAAAAACGACTCGTTCGATGAGACGAGAAACACGTCGATTGACAAGTCGGACTTTACCACGTTGAATTCGGCCTCGCATACCAACTCCAGCGCGACGTTGTACTCCAAGAACGACGTGAGAGAGGACGCGGCTAAGCCGTTGAACGATATCTCCAATCAATACTCGGCTGCTGACCCCAAACAGAATCCTTCTCCATCGCAGTCCAGAATGCCCAATCAGCACCAGCAACAGCCAATGGTTTCGCCTCAGGCATACCAACAGCCTTACGGGGCTCCTCAGTACGGACAGCCTCATAATCGCCCAATGCATCAAAAACCACACTCTCCACACGGGCAGGGCTACCCCGTACAGCAAAATGCATACAACCCATACAACCCATATACGCAACCGCCACAGGGCAATTACAGTAATTACAATGGTAACTACAATAATAACTATTACCAGCACCCACAAAACCCACAACAACCACAACCACAACCACGTCCACAACAGCATCAGCAACAACAACCACGTCCTCAACAGCATCACCAACAGCAACAACCACCCGCTGTTCCACAGATAAAAATAGATGCACCAAACGCTGCCTTCAGCTTACCTGAAAGCAGTTCAACCTACAGATTATCTAATGCGTTGGATGAATTCAAAAGAGACATACAGGCCCATAAGGATTATGTTCCCAGATCCCCCTCCATTCCTAACACACCACCGGAATTGCCATCCTCCTCACCTAGTGAGTTGGGCTTGACGCGTTTTGAAAAGCCCTTGACTAACCCCAGGTATGGTACAAACGATACGTCCCAAGCTCCTTATCCTGTCAATGAGTTGACCATTTCTAACGGCGCCAAGGAACTGAGAATGAGCCAGTTATCTATGGTGAGCTCAATCATTTCCAAAGAATCCAACTATGATGACGACGAAGTTGAAATGGAATTGAAAAGACAATTGGATATGTTGAAAGAGACTGGTGGTACCAGTTTGTACGAAAAGGAACAAAGTTCAGCCTCAAACTCGATTTATGAGCCAGACCAGGTTGCCGATGTGCCTCAAATCCAAATCAATGCGGACCAAGAGGAAGCTCAACGTATCTCAGAAGAGCAGAAGAGTCAAGAAATCGAAGCAGAGAACGTAAAGAGATTGAGTGATTCTTCAGAAGATTCTGTTGATCTAGATGACATGTCATCAACAGCATCCTACGATTCAGTCAAGCCTTTATCTGTGCGTCATTCAGCAAATGTATCCTTCAACACTATTGAACTTCCTCCTTCGCCTGCAAAATTCAAGAAAGAGGTTAAGTTCACCGATGTGAATAGCTTCGTATCTCCTGTCAAAGGTCAATTTGCACACTATGGAGACGAACAATATTCTCCAAGTCCAAGTCCAACTTCAACTAGCACACAATTGAAGAGTGCAGAAGAAGAAGTGAAACCATTAAGTCCTAAAAATCACGAAATTGAAAAAGAGCTTAGAGGGCTCAATTTCGAGATCCAACAGACCACTGAATCGCCTTCTCAGTTCATGATTAATAATGCCGAAATAGCGAAAAATGAAGAGACGATAAGAGAAATTGAACCTGAAATTGAACCTGAACAGGAACAAATCTATGAAGAGAAACAAGAACAGGAACAGCATGAGCCTGTAACAAATGGACTGACGCCTCCTGGGTCTGGTCCTTGTCGCTCGTGCAGGCACCCAATTCTTGCTGATGCTAAAGGATCACAAAAGGCTATTTACTCCAAGACTGGAGAATTGTCTGGTCAATGGCATAGAAGTTGTTTCCAGTGTGCATACGATGATTGTGACACTGCTTTCAACAAGAATGTTCAGTGTTACGCTTTTCATAATCATCCATACTGTTTCAAACATTACCATCAGTTGAATGGTACCACATGTGAAAACTGTGGTATTGGTATTGAAGGTGATTGTATAGAAAACGAATTGGAACAAAAATGGCATTTGCATTGCTTGGTGTGTCATGAGTGTGGGGACACAATCCACGCAGACTATTTTCTCATTAACGGAGAGATATACTGTGATTCCGATGCTCAAATACTAATAAAAAGTACCAAGGCAGGTTTGTCCAGTAACCAAAAGATTGAAAAGAGAAGAACCAGAATCCTCTATTTAGACTGATGGTTTTCCATGTATATTAACGATATTAATGTATATTATTTTTAGTAATCCCGTGAGTTGGTTATGCTCGGCAACTCTTCTTCTATAACTATATCTTCGTCATTGTTTTTCATTATGCTGGAGCTGGGGCCCAATAATGGTGATTGATCCGTCGCAACTTCTCCTGGTTCGTCAAATCCTCCTTCAAGTGCTTCAAGCTCTCCATCATCGATTATGAAGTTATCGCCATCAAAATCAGCGGAGTTCAACTCTATCTCACTACCTGTATTTCCCATTTCCAAGTCGTCCTCAAAATTGCCAAATATGATTCTGTCATAATTTTCGCTACCAACTGGAGGAAATCCAGCTTGACCATTGTTGCTATGGTAGCTCTCTAATTTGCTCTGCATCTTATTATATATAATGTATGTGGTGATAGATGCAGCCACTACAGTTAGCATTATACTTAATATATCAACTATTTTGGTCGCTGTTGTCTTGGTATTGTCACCTAGATCTTTCAATTTGTATCCAACAAATATGTGAATAAGTAATTTAGGAGATGTTATTAATGATGAAAGAAAGAACTTCAGAAGCTCTAACTCAGGAATAGCTGACAATGCACAATTGGATAATGAATACGGCAATGGGCATAGCCGAAGTAGAATTAGCAAATACAACGATTTGTCTTCCTTTAGAATTTCGGCAAATGCCCTGAAGGTTTCGTCTTTAGCCACCAACCGTACAGCATAAGCATGTAAAAGCGTTCTATTCAAAAGAAATGAACACACTGAGCCAGTGATTGAAGCCGATGCCAATAAGGGCCACCCGTTAGGAAATCCGTATATCATTCCGGCTAGAATGGATAAAGTCGAAAATCCAATCAACGGAGGAAAGGATACAAAAAATACCAAGAGGAATAGTATAGCTGCACCATAACTGAGATCGTGCCATGAATCCGATACATATACCAATCCTTGTATGAAGTATTTGTGGAAAATCAAAAGTAATATCCCCGCCACTATTCCGAGAGCTCCTACTAGTGTGAGCAAAATCTTCTTGGGAGTTGATTGTTGCTGGTACCAGGAGATTAAATGACGGGAAACTGCATTGAGTTGTCGTACTATACCACCTAGACCCTGGACTGGTCCAGTGTCTAATGATATACTAGGCATAACTCCAATGATAGTGTTATCTAGTATATCACTGCTGTTTATTTCCTTGAAATTTTATGATGATTTGTATACAGTTTCGAGAATCTAATTTTGTATCTTTTTTATTCATTTGTCATTTTTTCTTTTGTAGTACAGCTTAGAGGGTATGGTTTTTTGCAGCTTCTTGAATAAGCAGTCAGTGTTAGATGTATTTCTTGTCATATAACTTAAAGTCTAGTAAATTATCGTATAATGGAAATTCTTAGCTTTATGGTACCTTACAATTGAGGTGAGTTGAATTTCACACTAAAGTCTTCCATGTACAGCTACGCCCCCACCTCAAAAAAGATACACGCCAAAGGTCAAACTTACTAATGAGGCGAGAGTTTCTAGCATCGTTAAGGATCTGCTGCCTCAAATTATGTCTTCATATTCTCAAAAGAGTCATAAAAGAGATGTGAGTGTTATTGTTAGCAATATTAATGTTTAAAATTACCATATGATATGGTCTGTTACAAAACAATTTTTTGTACTCCTTTAACTCCAGTTAAAACCGTATATCTCCTATTATTGTCAATACATATGTTGCCAAACATCATCGATACATTGTTCGCGTATTGTTGGTGTTGTTTTTGAATATGTCGTATGTTGCCAATTGAAAATACGGCCCGCTACACACGTGCAAGCGATCTGAAATTAGGGTCCTTGCCGGTGCGTACCATTCCATTAACAATGAACGTTTGAACGCTTGCCAATTGTATCACTTACGAAAATTTCAAAAGTTGTTATGTATACGCTCCCCTGTCTAAAGCCTTCCACACGTTGCAAAATACTCGTTCGAGGCACTGCTACACATAACTTTGTAGTGATCGTCTGAATTCGGAAGCAGCTTTAGTCACCGACAGCATAATGTGCCTCACCTGTGGATGAAACAATGAGTTACATACCCAACTGTGTGCCGTTTTTTGGTTCTAAATCATAGCTTTTATTCCCAGTAGCTGTTTCTGCGTATTCAACTGCCTATTTCGTCACTTTTGGAGCCAAACGGTTACTTGTTTATTTCAAATAATATTTTATTTAGGAATATGTGAGCCCGTTGCCTTTAAATATTCATACTTTTTTAATTATAAATGTGGTCTAGTCTGCTTCCAGAAGAAACTTGCGGTATTTAGTTTGTATAATCTAATTGTAGGTCCAATGTTTGTCTTCGCAGTATTTTATCTTATCGCAGCTATTATTGCCACATCTCCAACTAATGGATATGCTCCAGGTTATGTTAACTGTCCTTCAAATGAAAAATTGACCAGGGATGCGAATGGTATCTCTTCAAGTGAAGCTTCTTGGATTCAAAGTAGAAAGATCAATGCCAATCTGGCTTTAGCAACTTTCCTCGAAAATGCTAACTTGACTGACTTTGATGTGGATAGCTTCCTATCTTCTAACTCCCCAACAATCGGTTTGGCATTCAGTGGTGGTGGTTATAGAGCTATGTTGACAGGTGCAGGAGAATTGGCTGCTTTAGATGCAAGGACCAACAGCGACAATAATGGATTGAAAGGTTTATTGCAGGCATCAACATATATTGCTGGTTTGTCAGGTGGTTCTTGGTTGGTTGGTTCTATTGCCTTAAACAATTTTATTTCTGTAGATCAAATTATTAGTGAAAACCAACTATGGGATTTGAACAATTCCATCTTAGATCCTGATGGAATCAACGCTGTTGGTAATACTTTGTACTGGGGTTCTGTTAGTGCCGATGTCGAATCGAAACAATTGGCTGGATTTAAGGTGACTATAACAGATCCATGGGCAAGAACATTATCACACCAATTGTTAACAGACTCTAATCCAGATGACGGTGCAGCATTATGCTTCTCGGATCTAGTGAATACCAGCGCCTTCACTTCTCATAAATTTCCATTTCCAATCGTTGTATCAGACGGTAGAGCTCCTGGAACCATTATTGTTGATTCTAACTCCACCATTTTTGAGTTCAACCCTTATGAATTCGGGTCTTGGGACCCTGCATTGTACGAATTTGTACAAACCAAGTATATTGGTACTGATTTAGACACAGGTGTGCCAGTCCATTCTAACGCTTGTGTGAATGGATTTGATAATGGTGGATTTGTTATGGGAACTTCCTCCTCTTTGTTCAACGAAGTCCTCTTAGATGTTACATCGGCTGTTCCAAGTTTTTTGTCAGGCCTCTTCAACACTTTCGTTACCAATCCAATTTCTGCCTTAAGTGTCGATATTGCCTATTATTCACCAAATCCATTTTACAAGAGTAGTAACGGTCTTGGTCCAAATATCATTTCTGAAAATGGAACACTTTACTTGGTGGATGGCGGTGAAGATGGTCAAAACATTCCACTTGCTCCTTTAATTCAACCGGATAGAAAAGTTGATGTCATATTTGCGCATGATAATTCTGCTGATACCGATGAAAACTGGCCAGATGGTACTTCTCTAGTGTCAACTTACGAAAGACAATTTTTGCCTATCGGTAATGGAACTCATTTCCCATATGTTCCGGACCAAAATACGTTCCTTAACTTAAATTTAACGTCCAAACCAGTTTTCTTTGGATGTGATGCCCAAAATTTGTCCAGCTTGACTGACAATTATCTCGATGTACCATTGGTTGTCTACCTTCCTAACAGACCATTCTCATATTGGACAAATACTTCCACCTATAAAATGGCATACAGTTATGAAGAAAAGGTTGGTATGATCCAAAACGGCTATGAGATCGAAACTAGGAAAAATACAACTTTAGATGATCAATGGGCTGCCTGTGTTGGCTGTGCAATTATCAGAAGATCACAGGAACGCGCTGGCACCGAACAATCGGAACAATGTCAACAATGTTTCACTCACTATTGTTGGAATGGTGATCTTTACACTGGTGAACCATTAGGTGAAAATTACTCCGATGATGGTTTAACTACTGGTATTGAATATTACAATTCTACTAATGTTGCAGGTCTTAATGACGGTGGCCTCGATTTATTCAAGAGGAAAATTTAAAACAAAATTTTGCAGCTAAGGGGTCCAAAAATATTTTAGAACTAGTTCTACTATGCGTTTCTATGCGTCGAGAATTTAAAAAAAGTAATTTCGCTGTGTATTCTATTAATTTACCTAGAAAAGTTTGTTTGCAATTATTGAATCATATTAATTTCTAAATCGACACAAACCGTATTGTACAAAAGTTAAATAACACCAGGAAGGGTGAGATTATGGGTGTTTAGCTAACAAAGATGGGAAGTCGTCCACGCTGGCACCTTCGTAAATCACTCTGTAAGTAGCTTCAAATAACGGAAATTCGTGGGTCAAATTGAAGTTAGTCAACAACTTGTGAACTTCCATGGCAGTCAATATACCTTGAGAACTCTGGCCATTCAATAATACCTTTTCAGCCTCAAAAGCACTCACATTGTGTTTGATCATGTATCTACCAACTTTGGCATTTCTACCACCAGAGCAAGTAGTGATTAAATCAGCAACACCGGCACTTTCTTCGGTGAAGGTAGAGTGTCTTGGTGGAGCCTCACCTTTGATTCCAAACTTTTCCCAGTAAGAAGCAAAGTGAATTGTTTCCTTGATACCGATTCTCATAATGGCAGCAATGGCATTAGAACCCCAACCAGCACCATCAACAAAACCGACAGCACATGCAACAACGTTCTTCAATGCACCAGCGATGGATGCACCAACAACATCTTTGATCACAGCAACATGGAAGTATGGTCTGTGGAAAGCATGTCTTAAGATGTAACTATCAATGTCCTTACCTTCGCCTCTGAAATCAGCTGGTTTCAAGTAGGCGATCGAAGTTTCGGACCATCTTTGTCTGGCAACCTCATCAGCAATGTTGGCACCTGACAAAACACCACAGTATATGCCTAAAGTGTCAGTAATAGATTGTGACAACAATTTACAGCCTTCTGGGCCGACATGCAAACCCTTAAGACAAGAAATAGCTCTGGTTTCCTTAGATACGTTTCCTGCCAACTGTTTGCAAATATTTGGTAAGAATTGATGGGGCACGTTAAATACCAACAAATCAGCACCCTTCACGGTATCAACCAAATCTGGGTTAGCGATCAAGTTATCGGGCAATTCGACACCCTGTAAATATTTGACATTTTCGTGTTCGTTATTTATGATCTCGGTTAACTTTCTACCGTCGAGATTTTCCTCAAAAACCCACATTTGAACGTCTCTTTCAAATATTTCTGGTTTCTCTCTGGTATTTTCGGCAACTATCTTGGCAATGGTGGTACCCCAGTTACCGGAACCAATGACGGCGATTCTGAATGGTTTTTCGATTTTGTAGGGAGCAGTACCGGTAGTCATTATGTCTGTATGTGTATGTTAAGTAAAGTAGAATGAATATATCACTAATGTAAATAATATCAGGAAAAGGATATCAGCAAGTAAGTGAAAAACTTGTAATCTTAAGCGGGAATTGGCTACTTAATATACCCTCTCGATCAACAAGAAATTGCGCTACAGCCAACTCCGTAACCAATTTAGTTTTAGTTTACACATAGTCCAAAATCTAGGGGTGGGCATACTTTTTTCTAGATTGTTATGTGCAGGGGTTACGAGATGGGCATCACAATATTGATTTCTTTTTGCCTATATGGGCGTAAGTTGTCTTCTGCTACAATCCAAACCGGTTTTGTATTCGGTTGTGCCTACTGTGTTATGATGTCAGTGTATTGGCTTTGCACTTCAGATAGTTATCTCTGGCGGTGGTGGTTGATTCACTCGCCGGAACCGTTTCGCACCTTTGTCCGCCCAACAAAAAAGATGGTTTGATCTACAAATTTAGCTACCAAAGAACATACCCCTCTTGTGAGCACCGCAGTAGTCACCATGTAGAAGGGTCACCACACGGTAATGTTTTATGGTGCTTAACAGTATTTTTGGTAGCAGGAGTATAGAATAGGATTGGCGAAAAAAAAAAAGAAATTTGTGGCTACCGTATTTAGCCGGAACCAATCACCCAACTTAGTCACACAAAGTCCGATTACATATAAATGACGTAGACTATGACTGTATGTGTGTTGTAACTTTATTGTTAGCACGACTACCAGGCTTACCGCCTGCTGGGTGGTATCCTGTATACCGACGATATTTCACATCCTCCGTTAGATAGGAAAATGCTGGAAAAGTTTTTCCGAATTTACCCTTTGTGTTCTGTTTTGGTCGTACTATGACGTGTGCCTGACGTGGATGTAATTCAACGGGTATGGTGGCTATCCACGGAACACCCCTGTTATACGAAACAACGTCTTTCGTGCCGAACATGTTTGAGGCAGAGACGTGTTTGGAAATATTCTACTAGGTAGCTCGACTGGTGTGCTGAAGGTCTTTTCTTTTTTTGACCCGATAAATTTTTTGCATCTATCGTGATGGATCTCGTATCCGTAGCGTGGGTTGCAGCACTGCTATCTGGTGACAGTACATACAGTCCTCCAGGGATTTCAGGCAATGTGGATGTGATCTGTATGTACTCCGCCGATGCCTATCCACTTGGTTAATGTATTACCTAAGCAAGCTACCTACGATTATTAATGCTGCAGCTTATGTAACCTGTCTCGGACTTAATAAGCCACGTTCTAGCCGATCTACGGATGTATAGCTGTGTCCTACACCTTGTCTACAAACTTAAATTACCATTCCTCTAGGAAGCATAATTACAGGAATGTTACTCCTGATGTGTAATATTATTGTAGCAAGCAAAAATTAGACCACCGAGTCACCGGATAAATTTCTCGCGTGCGTCTAAAAAGCTATGCACTAATTGGTCTCACTATGAAATTCTGCGGATTAGCAGCCAGTCATAAAATGTATTCAGTTAGAGGTCGTCGTGTAGTCTAAAGTATAAACAGTGCGGTCTTCTACTGTCGCTAATGAAAATCATCGTCGTTTCTGTAGTCGTCGTATACCTCCTGCCATCTGTCAGTTAATATGCTTCTGCGCGGACCTCTGTTTCTGTTCAAGTTGGTGGCCATATCGTCAAGATCCTCCATCCAATCGCTTGCCTGCACTTGTCCGCCGCTCACAACTTTTGCGGCCGTGAAGGGATCCAAAATTTCGCCGAGCTGCCCGTCCTTAATATGTGCTAATGGATCTGGCAAGTGGCTTACTTCCGGTCTTAGGTTCTTTTGTGGTTGCGGTTGTGGTTGTGGTGGTTGTTCTTGTCGGTAATTTGCGGCTTGGTTGTACTGTACCGGTATGGGGACATCGTGCTGCGGCTCATGGTAATCCAACTGCTGCGTTTCACTTTTGATATCTTTGAGTGGGTCGCTGAGATATTGACGAATATCTTGCCCGTTGGATGAGTCGACTAGTTTATCTCCAGATAACTCAACCTGTCTGTTTGAAATGGAGCCCATCAACTTTAAGAAGTCCGAGTTCTCAAACTTGGATTTGGTCTGCTGGCTCGAGACTGCATTTTGCATGGAGCTTTGGACCTTTTTGGCGGTCTCTGCGAATCTCTCCTTATCACTGTCATCCACAAACGGCTGCTGCTCTACTTGCTGCTGCAGGTTCTGTTCTTGTAACTCTTTTTCAAGCATGTCAAACTCGTTTTCGAAATGCTTGCTTTCTTGTTCTACCTTATGTAATTCCTGGTGTTCTGTAGACTGTGGTTGGGGCTGATACTGCTGCTGGGCAAACATGGGGCCATTTGTCATGGCATAGCCATTTGCATAGTTGGGCATAAACTGCTGTTGCTGCGCCGGCTGGTGCTGGATCTGGGCATTATTCTGCTGCAAGAACTGCTGGTTCCAGTCGGATCTGACTTGTGGCTGTTGGTGTTGGTGCTGCTGGTGTGGCTGCTGGTTGATAGATAAGTTCGAAAAGTCGTTGACCCAACTTCTATTCTGCTGATGTTGCTGTGGAAGTTGCTGCAAGTGTGGTTGCGGTACCTGCGGCTTGAACTGCGTCATAAAACTGTTGGCGAAGTCTTTGCCGTTGTTGAACTGCTGGAACTCTGAGTTTAGCCTGTTATCGACTAAGTTGCCGTTGGTTTTGAAGTTGGCGAGGTTATTGGGCTGCAGCTGGCCCTGCCGCATGGCAAACTCGCTCTGTAGAGCATTATCTCTCTGGGCATGTTTTGACAAGTTGGTTATTGCGTTCGAGGGTCCGCAGCTAGCAGCGTCCATGTTTGTTAGCGGTGTTGGGTGGTGCTAGTCGCTGAAGAGTTCCCAGTCATGATCACCAAAAAGCTATCTGGGGAAACCGAGATCCTCGGTCCAAGAGAGGTCACGTGCGCGCATTACATTTCCGCATCGGGCAAAGAAACGCACGGGCATCAATTACTGCAAAATCTGTACAAATCTACTGACTGGTCCCACACACGTCCACGGTGGCACGGCGGGTGCCGTCGCACTCATAACTTCGTGTACGTATCGTGGGCAAACAACTCGTCGTAGGCCGCGCCCAAAAACTCGTGGAGGTTGGACGTTTGCATGGCCCGCCTGTGCTTTTTGAACGCCTTGTCGCTGGCGATTCTCACCAACGAACAGGCTGCGAAACAGGCGAGGAGACTGGCGTCGTTGGGGGACAACTTGTGCTTGGGATCGGCGTCCCACACCCCGCTGCTGTAGTTGTTGGACCAGTGCACGAACGTGGCGATGGCACCGGCCAACGTATCACCCTGGCCGCCGACTCTTTTGCTGGAACCGGGCTGCTCGTTCACCAAGTAGTCGTCTTTTCTGGCTATGATCTCTTGTCTGCCTTTTCTTATGACGGTGACGTTGCCCAACTTTTTCGACACCGCCATGGTCTCTTGCACGAGTTTGTCGAGGCCGTCCTCGCCCAAAGAGGCGTCGATCTTCAACGCGGTGGCGATGCGCTCAAACTCCACCACGTTGGGGGTCAAGAAGGCGTTGGTGTAGTTCTTGATGAGCTTGGGGCTGACCAGGAGCAAGAACAAGGCGTCGGCGTCCAACACCAACGGCTTGTTCAACACCTTGATTTCCTCGATGATTCGGACCAACGACTTGAGCATGAGCGGGTCGCGGCCAAAGCCGGGCCCGATCACCACGATGTCGGATCTCTCGAGCAAGCGCTGCACCTTGGGCAACACCTTGGTGTCGATGATGGAGTTCAACCGCGGCTGGCTGGACGTGACCAACTCGGCGACCGGGATCCGGCGGAGCACCGCGATCTCGTCGCCCGTCAACTGGGTGTCGGGGCTGTTGGTGTCGTACAAGTAGGGGTGGACCATCAAGTCGGGCGAGTACAGCTTGATGACGGGCGCCGCCGCCGCCTCGCAGATCACGTGCGACAAGTCGGCGCCCACCAACGCCGCCGACTGGCTGGCGAAGTACGGCGCCCCCGTGTAGTCCTCGCACCCGCCGATCACCACCACCCGCCCGGCCTGGCCCTTGTGGAACTGCGGCAACAACGGCTGCACCACCTGCCGCGACAACTGGAGAAGCTCCTTCTGCGTCTTGTTGCGGAGCATCCCGGCTACTGTGCTATACAAAATAAACCAAATACGCTAACTACTCTACGCTGTGGCCTGGTGGCGGTGTGGTGGCGGTATCGGTGGCGGGCTGGCGGTTATGACCTGATTGCTGTGCGATATGGCGGACTGTGGTGTGCAGGATACGCTGTGTGCAGGATACGCTGTGTGCAGGACTGGCCAATCAGGGCCCCCATTTCGGCCCCAACTGGCCAGTTTCCGGGTGGTCCTGAATTCGGCACCAGCCGCTGTATCTGCCTCCTGCCTCGGTGCTGCTACACGTACGACCACCAATTGCCCCGCACGACCATGTCCTTTGCCGCCAGATTCTCCAAGCTCGCCAACAACCCCAGGTTGGTTGTGTCGGTGGTGGCTGCTGCTGCCTCCATCGGCTTGGCCTACAACTACCGGAGCCCCCTCCACAACGAACCCAGCAAGACTTTTGTTGGGGGCGACGAGTGGGTCGACTTGAAGTTGATCAAGTCCATCGACATCAGCAAAGACACCAAGCACCTCTACTTTGCCTTGAAGAACAAGGACGATGTGTCGGGCTTGGTCACCGCCTCCTTGTTGTTGACCAAGTTCGTCACCCCCAAGGGCAGCAACGTCATCCGGCCGTACACGCCGGTGTCGGACATTGACCAGAAGGGCGTCATCGAGTTTGTTGTCAAAAAGTACGACGGGGGCAAGATGTCCACCCACATCCACGACTTGAAGGTGGACGACACCTTGTCGTTCAAGGGCCCGCTTGTCAAGTGGAAGTGGGAGCCCAACCAGTTCAAGAAGATCTCCTTGATCGGCGGCGGTACCGGTATCACTCCGTTCTACCAGTTGATTGACGAGATCACCAAGAACCCGGCCGACAAGACCCAGATTGACTTGTTCTACGGCTCGCTCTCGGAAGACGACATTTTGTTGAAGAAGGAGTTGGACGCCCTTGCTGCCAAGCACAGCCAGGTCAACATCACCTACTTTGTAGACAAGGCCTCGGCCTCGTGGACGGGCGAAACCGGCTACATTTCCAAGGATTTCCTCTCCAGCCACTTGCCGGGGCCCTCGGCCGACACCAAGGTGTTTGTGTGCGGACCACCAGGCTTGTACAAGGCGCTTTCCGGTCCGAAGGTCTCGCCAACCGACCAGGGCGACTTGACTGGTGTTTTGGCTGAGTTGGGTTACTCCAAGGAAAACGTCTTCAAGTTCTAGATGTGTCGCTTTTTATACACTATATTATATAGGTCAAAACAAATCAAATCAAATAAAACAATCCATTTATTCATCTGCTGAATTCCCCATATCGGCCTGTAGTTGTCTGTGCTTGTGTGTCCTGTCTTGGTGTTATCGTACGGTTGCAGAAATTGCAAAAATCGCACTGCGAAGACTTCCAAAAATCGGAATCACATTTCCCTTTTCACCATCTCCAACCACGCAGGATGTCCAATGCTACGGGTCCGATAAAGCGGACTTTGAAAATAGCGGTCGAGGGCTGCTGCCATGGCCAGTTGAACCAGATATATCTGGCGTTGCAACAGCCAGTGGACTTGCTAATCATATGTGGCGACTTCCAGGCCGTTCGCAATGCCCGAGACTTGGATACAATGAATGTTCCCCCCAAGTTCAGAAAAATAGGCGACTTCCAGGACTACTACAAGGGGAAGAAGGTTGCTCCCGTGTTGACGGTGTTCATTGGCGGCAACCACGAGGCTTCCTCGTACATGAAGGAACTAAGGTTCGGGGGATGGGTTGCGCCCAACATATATTACTTGGGAGAGTTTGGTAGTCTCTGGTACAGGGGTTTACATATAGCCGGTGCCAGTGGCATATTCAACAGATGGTCATTTCTAAACAATAGAGTTTCTGATGAACAGATGCCCTATGACGACAGCACAATAAGATCAGTGTACCACGTCAAGCTAAAGAATTTCTTAAAGTTCTACTTGATGGATCACAGCGTGGACATTTGCCTCAGTCACGATTGGCCCAGGGGGATTGAGAGATACGGCAATTTGACGCGATTACTCAGGGACAAGCACTTTTTCAAGCGTGATGTGAGACAGGGCACTTTGGGTAGCAGGCTCAATGAATTCTTGTTATTTTATCTCCGACCTCGATACTGGTTTGCAGGCCATCTACATGTCAAGTTCACGGCAGTGGTGAGTTACGTGCATAACAAAATATATGAATCAAATTCATACACCAATAAAGACGAAATTGATATCGGCATGGACATGGACATGGACATGGATGAAACTGAATCAGGGGATAATGAAATTGAAAATCCTGAATTTGAAAGCCAACTAAGTTTTGCTAAAGAACAAGACGAAACGGCGAAAAAGACTCGCGAGAAGCTTTCTCTCGAAAGAGTCAGATATGCAAATGATCCTCCACACACGGAGTTTTTAGCGTTGGATAAATGTCTCCCAAAGAGAAAGTTTCTTCAGGTTTTGGATATTGATGTGACTGAAGCACATTCAAAGCATCCATCCGTAAATTACGATGGTTTCATGTACAGCAAGCGTGCTATTGCTATCCACAAAGTGGTTGAAACATATTTTCAGGACAGGGACAATTTGAAGGCCATTAAGGGTCTTAATCTTGATTCGATCGTGGACGAGCCAAGGCGTTTGGCTTTGGTTAACGATTTGAATCCATTGATTGCGGAGGAACTATCAAAACTAAACGAGTTGCCTGATGAGAAATTCCATGTCGATCCCGACGCGTTTAAGGTAATTGCACCCGTTTTTGACGTGAAGCAACTGGCTGAATCTATTCCTTTGAAATACTGGGAAAACAACCAGACTAGAGAGTTCTGTGAAACCTTTGGAATTCCTCACGAGCCATTAATCACTAAAGATGTTGAAAGTGTAGCAAAGTCTGACGATCAGGCGTAATATTGTTCTGCAACAGGTGTAAATAGTGTATGTATACTGTAGATATAGAAGTTTTTGGTTAACGACGTTTGTAGCATTTTTGAAAAGATTTGTGCTTATTTCGCAGCAATTGTATCCAAACAGGTGTAAAATATTTATGAATCATCTCTACAATTACGAGCTTGTATTTAGTAATCACTTGAAAACAGTTGTGTCGTATTGAAGCCATCAGCTGCTGAGGCTCACAATGAAAAGCGTATGTCAAGCAAACACAATAGAGAGCACTCGAAAATCGATGGGCATCAGATCGAGCCTTATCGGTTAAACTAGCCAATGAGATATGACAGTTTTTTTACAAGGGTAGGCAGTAATGGCATTGTTCCAATAAACAATGCCCACACAACAAGAGAGAAGGCAAAAAAACACGTAAAAGCATTTGAATTCTACAGACCCTCACGCGACAGCATATCAGAGGTGCGTAGCCCAATGGAAACGGTTCTGGTACTCTGGGAAGACGCCGCCGAGGTCATTGTACACAAGTAGAAATCGAGAATGCTACGCTAGGAAGATGTGTCCCGAGTAGGAAAAAACATTTCCAGGAAAAACGCAGGCCCAGCATCAGCCGCAAATCACCAGATGGACCAACAATACATTGCGTCCGGCCAGATCCTTCCGAGACGGCAGCCAGAGGGCTATGCTTTCGGCAACTACACGCAGGTGGACGTAGACACTTGTATAGGGGCGACTGTGCACAGACGCCCAGGGTGTGCTGGTTCTTTTTTGCTTGCGGTGCCAAGCGATGGGGAATTTCAGTAGCCACACACCGGACGCGTACAAGACATATGAATTGCGCCTATGTTGCAACTAATGTGACATGGCCAGTAGCCCGCACAGGACATGTGTATATCTTGTCTGGTGCACTACACTACTCTGAATCTCTACACTCGCTCGCTAATTCTGTATTACCGCTACCACTTGCACTACCAGTGCTACATTTCCAGCGCCATTTCTAGCGCCATTTCTAGCGCCTCGCTGCGTCTCCCGCAAGGCCCCACTAATTAACGGTACCGCACCCGAAAAAAGCTCCCTGGAAAACTGCCCTTAGCCTCTCCAGACTTTTCCCTACCGAGTGCCAGCCCGCAGTCCGCTTCGTGGTGTCCCTAAACTGGCGCCAATCTTCCGCTCCGCTCCACTGCGCTCCACTGGAATTTCTCACTCCACTAAAAATTAGTGCCCCGGAACTCAGCTTTTCTCTACCCAGCCACCATCTATTCAGTTACCACACATCCACACTGACACACAGCAGCGGCCCATGGTGTACGACATCCACAACCCGTTGGCGGTTCTGTTGCCCCACGTGTTTGCCAACCCCAACGACTTTCCTACCGAGGCCATGGCCAACCGGTTCCAGGCATGGAGGTCCATTGTCAAGGACTTGATTAACTACTTGAAGGAATACGCCAGTGTCCAGGAAGAAATCCTCCGCCAGCAGGTGCGATTGCAACACGCAGTGGGCATATCGGCCAAGACTCCCAGCGGCATCTCCCAGTCGTCCTCGACCGCAACACACAACAACACCGGCAGCGACTCATCCACACGTGATGACCTTATCGCCATCAACAAGTACTTTTTGCCGATTGGAAATGGGTCTATCCAGGACTTGCCCACGATTTTGACCAAGTACCACCAGCAGAATGTGACCAACGGCACCAAAACGTTGAAAGACATCAACCACATCATAATTCCCAAGTTGGAGGAGTTGAGAAAGGACTTGCTCGTTAAAATCAAGGAGATTAAGAATTTGCAGAATGACTTCAAGACAAGCCTCGGGAAAGAGATTCAGGAATCGCGTACCTTGTTGTCCCAGTTTAACCAGGCTATCGAATTGTCCAACAAGCTAGACCACGGGTCGTCTTCAAGCTTACCGCACCACCATCTTATTGATAACTCTAGAGATATAGCAAGCGGCACCAGTGGCGAACATGGTGGCAGAACGGATCCCTATCTTATCAAGATCAAGTTGGAGAGACAGTTGAAAAAACAGTTGGCTGAAGAAAGCTACTTGTACGAAGCCTATATGAATTTGCAGAACTCCGGAGGCAAATTGGAGTCCATCATTGTCTTGGAGATCCAGAACTATCTTCAGTTGTTCTTGAATCTTGTTGGAATTGAAAATTCATCCTTCTCCACCATACTATTCCCCAACTTGTCTAACGGGTTCCTCTCTAAGGAAGCCAGCTTTGAATGGGATGCATTCATCTCAAGAAACTTGCCATCTACTGTTTCTTCTACTGTTTCGGCTTTGGGTAACTCGTCCTCCAATGTGAAGAATGGTACCTTTATTGATCTTTCTATCCCCCAGAGAAAGTTTAGTGATTTAAACATATCCCATTTCGATTCGAACTTAAATGTATCTGTTAGAGAGGGCTATCTTGAGAGAAGATCCAAGTACTTGAAGAGTTATTCGAGTGGTTGGTATGTCTTAACCTGCAACTATATTCACGAATTCAAAACTTCAGACAGAAAGAAGGACCAACAACCGGTCATGTCGTTGCCATTAGATACATGCAGTGTTTCTGACCATTCCAAGGATGACGGCAAAGCAGGAGGAGCTTATAAGTTCATTTTGAGTTCTAAACTGACAAACGGTTTAATCCACAGAAGTCATAACTTGGTGTTTAGAGCCGACACTTACCAACATATGATTGGCTGGTATACCGATATCAAAGCCTTGACTTCTTTACCAACCCCTTCTTCTAGAGCAAGATATATTGCGAAAAGGGGAGGTAAGTCTGGTGACGATAAAGGTTCTATTCGTAGTGGTGGAACTAATAACAAGTTGACAACTGTAACTAGTGGATCAAAGATTGCATCGTCGGCTTCCAGTGTTTATTCTGGCAAGTCAATAAACACAGCAGCTTCTCCCGCCAGAGGAAGCAATGTTTCAGTCAAGCAAAGACCATTGTCACAGGCCACTTCCATCTTAAATGCCAACAGGTTGTCTTCAACTTTCTCACAAAAAAATAGCCAATCTCCAAGATTGACCAACATGATCAACAGCGATGGTACCATAATCACTCCAGTCGATACGGTTGAAAATGGCAAAGTCAATGAAAATGGTCACAGCGGCAATGACATCAACAACAATGTTCACCATCCAGTTGATATAGATCGTACCGGTACTCCACAACAAGTGTATCAACCAAGTGCCAATGTCGCTACAGCTAATGTCCAGCTTCAGCCCCAACAATCGCATCCCATTTATCCGCAATTGACGCCCCAACAGCCAATCGGATTTACTCAACAGCAGCCATTTTTGACTCCATCAGGATACCAGTACTATATTCCCCAACCGGGCCAGCAGCCCCAGCAGTTTTACGACCCAGTACAACAACAATATTATACTTTGACCCCTGCTGTTGCTTCGCAGGCCCAAGTAAATCACCCACAGCCTCAATTCTTCCCATCTTCGCCAACTTCAAGTAACCCTCCACAATTTAACCAACCACAACAGCAATCGCTGCAACAGACTCAAGCCCAACAACAACAATCGCAGCAGGCAGGGACACCAAATTATGCTATTAATACTGCAAAGTATTTTCCAACGTATGCCCCACAGCCTCAGGTCTACGGAGAGTCATTACCATACCCTGCTAACCTTCAACCAGTTGAAACATATGGATCGGTCTCCCAGAGTCGGAGTCAATCCTTGCAAAGCGAAGCCAACCGTCATTCCAATGAAGCATCTGGAATCAATCAGGATGATATTTCGACTTTACAGGGTGGGGTTCAGCCAGTGTTAACCATTAACCATGAATTAGTGTCAGAGACCCCCAAGCATGAACTTGAAAATGGGCTTAGCGATTTAACTATCAGTGGAGGAGAGACTACTATTGAAGGAGATGATTCTAAAATCGATAACGGAGAGAAGTAAACCTGGAAGGGAGTACTGTATTGAGATCCATCTATTATTTATATTGCATTAGTGCTTTCATGTTATATGTATTGTTTAGTATTATTATGCTTTATCTTTCAGTGCGCCGCTGGCTATGTTTTCCCATGTATACGTAAATCTACATTTATATTGGCACGTTTACTATGCATCCTTTAATGACCTTTAAGTAAAAGACCAGATTGTAAAATGATAATGTGTATTAAATTATATTTTAATTTGTAATGAACAGATAATGATTTGTAACAATGATGTGTTTAGACAACAACACCAGAGTTGGAAGCAATACGTGGCCATAAATCAGCACATTCTTTAGCAACTGGACCAGTGATGGCAGAACCCTTCATTTCACCCTTTGGATTGACAATGACACCGGCGTTGTCTTCGAAGTATAAGTAGACACCATCCTTTCTTCTCCATGGTCTAGATTGTCTGATAACAATGGCTGGCATGACCTTCTTTCTCAATTCTGGCTTACCCTTCTTGACGGTAGCCATAACCATATCACCGGCAGAAGCAGCTGGCAATCTGTTTAATCTAGCACCGACACCCTTGACGGCTAAGATATATAAGTTTCTAGCGCCAGAGTTGTCAGCACAGTTAATGACGGCACCGACTGGTAAACCTAACTATAAAAAGATAAAAGTTAGTATTTCAGCTTCTAGAACTGACCTGCAGAGTGTTGTGTGTAAAATAGTGGATAAATTGGAATGTAAATGTTCATAATGTTATAGGGATAAGTTGTCACTTTGTAATATTCTGATTGGGAATTATTCTATCGATTCATCTATGTTCAAGCTTTAATAAATTACTTTGGATTATGAAGGATTTTAGTGGTAGTTTCTTAAGATGACTTTTATGGGAACTGTCTATCATTCGATTATCTTTCACGAATGGACTCCAAAACATCTTCATACCCTTTATTTCACTAATATCTATGATCACTATAAGGATGGTTGACGTGATATTCTATCTGAACTTCATTTCTCTTTCAAATTCTTTCGAGTTTTCTCTTGTCATCACACATATTTAACACTGAATCACTGCTGACTATTGACTAATATCAAATGGGATTAGTTAACTTATAAATTGACACATACAGACATACGGAATTTGTTACCGGAAGCACCTGAACCAGACATTTTTGTATAGTTATTTAGTTGGTATAATACTATAAGGTAACTGTTAGAAGAAACTTGCTTTAAATTTTTTTTTGTTGTAGTGAGAACCCGCTGCTAGTACTGAAAAATTTTCTCAGTATGAGCGGCGAGACATTTCCTCTTCTAATTCTGTGCGACATTGATTCTCATACTAAAAACAAAAATGTCGTTTCACCAATGTGCGCATTATATTGTACAAAAATTAGCGTGCGCACATTTACCTACACTATTAGGGCAAAAGACCTAAATTGTTCCAACAACACGTGATCAATTTAAATACTAAAATTATTCAATTTATACGACAGCTAACCCAACGGTTGCAAGATCTAATAAGGCTCAACAATAATAACGGATTATAAATTAGCGTGAATTCAAAATGATCAATCACATTGTTGCAGGACTCGTAGATATTGGCTTGGTCACAACTATGCCATGAATATTAGCGTATCTTAGAGATTGTTCCCCAACGGATGGCGCCTAGTACTATATGACCGAAAATACAACAATTGTCGCATACAATCGACTAATTTACGGCTTCTGCTAACTTGATACTACAAAATGTTTTAGTCGTTTCCAACTGCCACAATAGATCTACTAAATTGATTGATTTGGGCACAATTGGAGGAATTTCAATTTACCCCGAAAATTTTACGCCTATGTTCAATCAACATGATATTCGAATAAGGATAATCGGTAACCGCTTAATTGATAATGGCATAAAATTACAAATACCGTTGCTGGCAAAAGGGAATCCACATCCTATCTAAGAAATTATTTTTTGATAAAAAAGCGGGCCTCGCTGTCCTTTGAGTTCAAAGATAATGGAAGAAAAAAGGGATATTACCTCCCCCGTGTAAAGGAACCATACAGACGCACATTTTTTGAGCTGTGTTCCTGTGACCTGGAGTGATTTGCTTGAATATTTATACACTTTTGTTGAGTGGTTGTAAAAAATGCGAAATTCCGCTTTGGATTATATGCAGTTCTACTGATAAGGTACAGTTTGACACCCCATCCCAATTAGGTAGTCGCGCTCTATAAAACATTTTACGGGGATAGTACAGATCAGTAGGATAAATATGATTCGATATTTCAACCTAACTCGATTACTGAAAGTTAGAACTATTTTTCAGATTATCTAACATAGAATATCATGACTGCCCCTACTAAATCTTACCAAGAAATTGCTGCCAAAAAAGTCAAAATTAGAAATGCTAAATTCAATCCCAAGTGGTTAGTACCTTCCGAGGAATTACCCTCGGCAGATACTAAAGACGTTTTGTCATGGATTGAAAAATCCGGACACTTGACTGATCACGAAGTTGAAATTACAAACTCTACGTCAACTGCCATTATTGACAAAATCAAGAACAGAGAATGGAAAGCATATGAGGTTGCGTCTGCGTTCTGTCACAGAGCCTCAATTGCACACCAGTTAACTAACTGCTTGACCGAGGTTTTCTTTGACGAAGCCTTAGAAAGAGCTTCCGAATTGGACAAATACCAAGAAGATACTGGAAAAGTTGTTGGTCCATTACACGGTTTGCCAATTTCTCTTAAGGATAATTTTAATATCAAAGGCCATGCGACGACTCTTGGAATTGTCAATTTTTGCTTTAACCCTCAACAGTTCACCGAAGATGCGGTCTTGGTAAAATTGTTGAGAGAAAGAGGCGCCATATTCTACGTCAAAACGAACGTCCCAGTTGCGATGATGATGCCTGAATCGATTAACCATGTGTGGGGTAACACTGACAATCCAATGAACAGACTTCTTAGTGCTGGTGGATCTTCTGGGGGTGAAGCAGCATTGATTAAGTTGAGAGGATCTATTATTGGAATTGGGCTGGATATTGGTGGCTCAGTTAGAATTCCCGCTTCTTATCAGAACTTGTATTCAATCAAGCCAACCTTTGGTAGATTCCCAACTTATGGAGCAAGATCAGGTTTAGCTGGACTTGAATCAGTGAATAGTGTTAATGGCCCATTAACTAATACCCTTGACGATTTAGAATTCTATTGTAAATCGGTGCTTGATGCGGAGCCTTGGTTGTATGACGGGAAATGTATTGAAATTCCCTGGAGAAAAGTGGAATTGCCTGAAAAGTTGAATATTGCCATCTTATCAGACAACCTCATTACAAGCCCAACACCTCCAATCAAAAGAGGAATCTCCATTGTAAAAGAGGCATTGATTAAAGATGGTCATGATATTATTGAATGGGAACCAATTGATCATTTGAAATTGTCTGAACTTTGTACTAGCTTCTTTCTCAGTGATGGTGGTGTCAATATTCTTAAAGAAACTGAAGCAACCGGTGAAACTTTGTTCCCCTACATGCAAATGTATGGAACTACACCAGAAATGAAGGTTTCGGAATTATGGAAATTACATGCTGAAAGAACGACTTTGATTAAGAAGTATCTTGATAGATGGTTAGCATCTGCTTCGTTAACAAAGGATGGTAGACCTATTGACGCGATCATTTCCCCAGTAACACCTTTCCCAGGTAATCCTAATGGTAAATTTCATGATAGCGTAGCTTACACTTCGCCTTTCAATTTATTGGATTACTCTTGTGGAACTTTCCCGGTGACTAGAGCCGATAAAGAATTAGATCCCGCAGATCTTGCTTCTACAAACTACACTAGTACTGATAGTAAGATTTGGAAGGATTACGACCCAGAAGAGAGTCATGGTGGTGCTGTGGCATTACAGATTGTGGGTAGAAAATTCCAAGAGGAAAAGATTATTGAAATGATGAAAGTTATTAGTAAGCTTATCAATTACTCTGATTAGGGCACTATGTAATATTTGTTAGTAATAAATTCTTATCAAATCTTATAACCATTGGACTAGGATGTCATTTGTAAGTGGTAATCCATAAAAGACCGGAGTCTTTGGTGGTCGGAAATACAGGCGTATTGACCTAAAAAATTTCTTCATGGCAATATGGGGTGTAGTTTTCGGAATTGATAGTTACACAAATCCAGCATAAAAAATATCACAAACAATTATAATCAGTAGTTGCGGAAAACGATGAACGAAAAAGAAGCTGTAAAATACAAATTTTATCAGAGATATGAAACAAATCAAGATAAGGATCTCAGATTGTATGCCAGTGCGTTGCGTACCACATATCACCCGATTGTAAAGAAATTCCAAGTTAGTAAGGTTTATCCATATCTTTACTGTATTGTAGCACAAAGTCCTTAACGTCGTATTGAAGTCATCTGTGTAATCTATTTCAAACCCCTATACGACGGACACTATAAATAAGATTGCAAAAGCTCCATACCTTTGCAAAGACCTAACAAGTTGTGGAAGCAAATTGTCTTATTGCAATAGAGATGGTCAGTGCATTCCAGAAGATAAAAGTTAGTATCTGGGGTAAAACCCCAGAAGATCCAAAGGAAGCCAGATTATTGTTAAAACTAGATTGGTTTATTTTGAGTTATGTATGTTTGGTATATTGGATCAACTATTTAGACAGAACCAATTTGTCCAATGCGTATGTTTCTGGTATGATGGAAGATTTGAATATGAAAGGTGATGAATTCAACATCATGAATACCTGTTTTACAGTGGGATATGTTATTGCATTAGTGCCCCACAACTTGATATTGTTAAAAATAAGACCCAGATATTGGTTAACATTCTGTGCGTTTGCTTGGGCTGTCTTGACTCTTTCTATTTATAAAGTGACTACTCCCAGGCAGGTTTACGTGATTAGATTTTTCACTGCAGTATTCGAGGCAGTAACATTCACAGGAGTTCATTTGATCCTTGGTTCTTTCTATGAAGACCATTTATTGCCGTTCAGAAGTGCAATTTTCACTAGTTCAGGCTTGGTTGGGTCTATCTTTTCAGGATTTTTACAGTCGGCTATATACTCAAATATGGATGACTTTAGAGGTATAGCCGGTTGGAGATGGTTATTTATAATTGATTTCTTGATTACAATGCCAATTGTGATATATGGTTTTATCTTTTTCCCAGACCCACCACAGATTAGAAGGGCATTTTATTTTACTGAAGAAGAACATCAAATGCTATTGGCCAAGATTAACAAACCTAAGCATGATAAGTTTGACTGGTCCGTTATGCAGAGATTGTTTGGCAATTGGAAGTTTTACTGTTTTTCGTTTTTATTTGCAATTGGAGGTGAGAACGAATCGTTTCCAATTAATTCGTTGTTTGCAATTTGGTTGCAATACTTTGACTATCCAGTTTCAGACAGAAATCATTATCCAATGGGCGTGTTTGGTACCGGTGTGTTCTTTACTTTGGCTTCAGCCGTATATATTAATGTTACAGGAGGTAGATATCACTGGCACATTGGAGTTTACATAATGGTGATTATGTTGTTGGCTTCAATTCTATTGTTAAGTGCTCCTAGTAATAATGCAGCTGTCTTCATTGCTCACTATTTAAGTGGTGCTGCTTATGCTGGTCAAACAGCATACTTTGCTTGGGCAAATGTTGTTTGTGCTGATGATTTACAAGTGAGATCAATTGTTTTGGCATCCATGAATATGTTTAGTAATGCCGTCAACGCTTGGTGGCTGATTGTCTTTTACAATGTTGAAACAGCACCAAAATTTAGAAAAGGCTGTTACGCAATGATTGCAACCGCAACTACAACAGGTATCACTTGTTTTGTCATGAGATACTTGCAGAAAAGAGATGAGAGGTTGGCTCAACTCGAAGACTTTGAGCAAGTGCTGGGTGACATCGAAAAGAAATCAATTGAATCAAGTAATCCTATGGCAGAAAAAGCTAGTAAAGTTGTGGTTAATGTTGAATCGGACGATTCCACCAGTGTTTAGATACCAATAAATATTCGTTAATTTTTCGCAGCAGATTTGACTGAAAAGTAGGTCCGGTATTACAACTGGTACTCAGAGTCATTTCATCATGCTAATTATAGAGCCATTTTAATAATAGAGACTGAAGGATAAACAGCCTAGAACCGTCAATAATCAATACGCTCATAAGTCTACTTGGTCACTAACCACGATCTGTTACAGGAACAATTGTATGAAAATAAACAGACACGTCCAATCATTGTAAAGCAAGTGAGAAGAAAAAAGCGCAGTTGGTGTCAGGTAGACACAAAGACTGCGTTTGGAATCTCGAATACGTTCGGGCAAAATTTCGAACATTCTTGCGCATCATTACAGATGTTGATTTCATTTTGCATGTTTCTGTTCCATACCGCCTCATTATACAGGATTCTCGTAGCGAATTTCATGAGCTACACGGTTTTGATATTATTAAGTCGATTTATTATTACCATTATATACATACTTACACGTAACGCGAGTTACAATAATCAAATCCATTAGTCGTAGTAGGTATCACACTGAGTATATGCCCGCATTATTACTTTTTTTTTTTGACATTTTTGTTAAATAAAACTGACGATAGTACCGAAAAGAAACTGAAAAAAACTATGCCGTTATGATGATGCTAATTGTTGACCACTTTCAATGATCCGGGTTGTCTGGCGATCATGTCCGGTAAAGAACCATTGCTTAACCTTCTTCTACCGTACTCTGGCTGTTGGAAGCCTTCGTAGTCTTGACCATTACCATTAACCGGAGGGAGCGTTACACCGTTTGATGAATGGAACGATGGATCATTGCTGTGGTTTATTACTCTCGAGTTAGATCTGCTATGCTGCCCACTGTTATTGTTGTTTATTATTGCAAAACCCTGCGAAGAATCGCGGTCATCCAGCTGAGTGCCAGAAGACGTTGAATATTGGTGTTGGTGCTGATTCTGGTTCTGCTGCGATGTATCGAAGTGATTGTAGCCCGCCGACAACAAAAATGGATTAGGCCCAATGGATGGAGGAGGGAGTGACTCCAAGCCTGTTTTTTCATTCATTGGATGTGCGCCGGATATGGTATACTCATCATCGTCGTAGTCATCATCATCGTTATGCTTTCTTCTCCACCAGAGGAAGAAAATCACTGCCCCTATTATCAAGCCCAACCCAAGAACACCACCAACCACTGCACCGGCGATTCCGCCGGCCGAAAGGGCCCTATGGCCATGCGACGAGGAATGCGTAGCCGAAGCCGAAGCCGACGACGAAGTTGCCGCCAGTGTTGTAGAAGAAGATGCAGAAGTAGAGGTGCTACTAGGATCGGCCAACACTGTCTTGTAGATAATCGAGCCGTACGAGCCAGAAGGGTCGCTGGTGACGGTTTCCACGATGGTGACCTTATTCTGGGGCGTAGAACTCAACTGGGTTGTGGAGGGGGAGTTTGTTGAGGTTGTGCCTGCTGGGGAGGATGAGCTGGCGGATGAAGTGGTGGAGGAGGAAGTGGAGGTGGAGGAGGTGGTTGCCGTGGAACTGGTGGTGGCAGATGACGAGCTGGTGGTGGAGGTGGAAGTGGAGGAGGTGGTTGGGGGCGCCGAGCTGGTGGTGGGGGAGTCTTGCACGTCGGCATTGACGTAGACAATGTAGTAGCCATTTCCACCGCAGTTTTCGTAGGGGTAACCTGTACATGGCACATTGCAGTACTGGTCCTGGTCCACCTGGGCGGAGCTGGGGGGTGCGTCGTCGCCACAGTAGCAGTCTTTTCCGCCTATCAAGGCGGCGATTCTCGAGTTTCCACACTGCTGTTGACAGTAGCCCGAACTCTGGTATGTGTAGGCATTGGAGTAGGACAAGGAGCCCAAGGAGGAGGACTTGTAGCAGCCGGAAAGAGACCACTGTGCGGCTGCAGCCAACCGGGCCAAGGCTAGCACCGCTACGGAGGCGTGCGTGAGCCGGGTGCTGGTGATTTGCATTGCAAGTGGTGGAATCGGATGAACCGTGGGAAGGGGGTAATTAGGGATGGGCCCGGAATTCAGTGCGATCGGTGAGGGGCGGAAACAAGCCGGTAGAACCCAACTTCTGTTGCGGCTACTCGGCGCTGGAGGTACACACTAGACACAGCGGCCAACTATAGGGACACAGCTCAGTGATGGGCAGGGTGTTCCCGTGAATAATTCTACAGGAGTGAAGAAAAAAGCCCTTGAGTAAAAATAGAAATCTCGCACAAAACTTGCCGGTGATGGGATCTCGTGATATGGCCCCACTAGGACAGGTGTGTGTCGCAGATGTCGCTATTGGGCGGAGGCTGGGAGGGGACAACGGCGTGGACAACCGGGCGAGATGGTGTGTCGTGTCGGTGTGTCGAGTCGGTGGTGGTCCGGAACTGGCCTAATCAGGGGAATCTCTGCACTGTTTGGTAGGGTGCTTACTATCAGGAAAAAAAATAAGTGCCAATATTTTTCTCGCTTCTTCTTCCCTGTTTTGGATAGCAGGACGGTGGCAGCGGATGGCGATGGCGGGGACTCGGTGGGAACAGGACGGGAGCGGAGAACGGTGCTGGTGCTGCTACTGACCCGGGGTTTGCAACAGGCGGTGTGTGGTGAAGGATTTTCTGTGCTGTCTGGGATGTGAAATGTACTTATACCAGAAATTCCAAACACCAGCAATGAAATTTTTCCAGGAAGGTAAACATAAAAAGAAATTTTCTCCACTAGCTTTTGTGCCCGGATTATTTTCTGGCGCTATTGTGCGGGAATCAGACCCATATCTGAAACCGGAAGTCACATTAACAAATCAGGACGGAAAACCACATTTCTCCTTTAAACACAACATACTCCACATTCACGCCTGTTCCCTGGGCTGCCGACGAAGCTCGCGCACCACCAATGGGGCCCGATCAATAACATTGCTCATTTACGCATCCCAGTGACACATCGTAGCACCTGTACATTGTAGAGTAGTCTAGCTATAGAGGAGCCATCGGTGCCACCACCAGATGGTACAATGTCCGAATGGGAACATTTTCGCGACAGTTAGAGGGGGATTATCGATAGATCATTACCTCCCCTCCAGCGCTACTAAAAAGTCTAATTTGCGTTTGTCTCCAGTTGCTACCGTTCCAGGCTGGCGCGGATGCCTGTGTTCGGTGAGCTGTTGCAAATAAGACGCAAACGCCTCCGCCCCTCGTATCTAGCACCTCCGGCGAATGCGATGTTTACGTTCCTCCATTTGCCAGTGGCCTTATCACAATAGCAATTAGCCACCAAAACACAGTTCCTGCATAAAGACCCTGATCTCCCTGAGGGGTGCACACAAGGCCCGTGCGGCTCACGGTCTACATGCAGGAACTCCTGATCCGGTGCCTACATGCCCCAGCTAGCCGTTCAAAAGGCCCTCCGCCTGCTTGTTGCTGCGGCTCCCAGCGATAGGGTACTGCTCGAGTATCGCGTCGATCGCTGCCAAATCGTCATCCGACAAATCGACAATATAGCCAAAGTTTTTCTCTATTTTGGCCTTAGTGGATCCTGAAGGAATAGGTAGGATCTTGGGAAGACTCTTGACACCTCTATACTCTCTGGCCTCGGATATTTTGATGATCCACGACAATGCCAATGACTCCAAGGAGGTTTTCTTGGTGTCATGGGCGAAATCGTACAAGGCCCTGAGCGTCTGCAAATTATGTTCGAAATTATCCGGCTGGAACCTGTCCAACCGGCGTCTTCTATCGGTAATAGGCAAATCCCGCAAGAAGTCCGAGTTCTCAACAGTTTCGTCAGTCAACAACCCCCTGCCTAGTGGTGAATATGCCACAATAGGGATTTGATGTTTCGCAGCCTCCGCCATGATCCCGTTTTCAAACAAGTCTAACGAAAACAATGACAATTCAAGCTCAATGCAGGAGATCGGGAACATACCTGCCGCACTGCGGATGGACTGAATCCCAACCTCAGATAGCGAGATACCGTCGATCTTGCCCTCTTTCACGAATTCAGCAATATGCAGTATAGTGTCTTCATACGGTACACGCTTATCCACACGGGCAACTTCAAAGATCAAGGTTGGCCGCTTCGACCTGTCTGAAGGGAAATAGCTCACGATATTGTTGATTGATCGTTCAATGTTCTCTTTGGAACTGTTAGGGCCAAACACTACTGGATCCATGCCACCCTTAATGCTTATAATAAGGTTCTGATTAACGTCATCCGGATTAGTGTCAACGAATTGCTTTAGCAATTTCAAGTTGCTATCATTTTCTCCATAAAACTCGCCTCCGTTTAACAAATTAGTGGCAAATAATGGGTGTGAGATAACATACTTCAATGATTCGATTGATTGTTCTAATGGTGGAGGAGTCTGAGTCCATGTCATCGACATGGTTCCAAAGCCAAATTTACCGGCAATATCAATTGGTTTGTACAGCGACATGCTGAAGCGACAAGACTCGTGATTGCTAAAATAATTGAATCCACAAATGTCAGCCCCTTAAAAATGACTTTTAATATACCTACTTGGTGAGCTACCAATTGTGGTGACTCACCAAATCAGAGGCTTACCATCTTCGTGCAAAAAAAAATTTTCCGCTAAACTTATACGTACGTTGTTCTTCTTCCTTATGTCAATTAGGATATAGAGGGAAGACTTATAATTCTATGTAATTGATCCCACGTTACATGGAGACCCGGTAGTTTGTACCTCAATCCTTAGACGAAGACAGAGCCTTTTTCGCTAACCACGATCATTTTAATTATATATACCGTAGATCGTTGTTTGATAGTAGTTGGGCTTACATTAGAGACATTGTAGACGAGTACTCTTTACTTTCAGTATTTGTAGAACCTAAAGAACATAAGCTATAGGTACGACTATAAAAGTTAGGGTAAGCCAACCTTCTGAGTGAAACTGTTCTTTTCACTTAACTGTGAGAAAAAAAAGACAGATCAAATAGAATACATGCTATTGCCTTCTGTTGGAACCAGTCTTCACTATGTCCACCATACCCAGCGTAAAGTCAATTCTGTACACATTGAATGAATATGAAAGCCAGCTTAATCTGCTAGCAGTACCAGACCTACAACAATATTCTTGCACGCCAAGTGCTGTGCCCATATCGCCTTATGTATTGAAATTCAAGTTAAACCAACTAGCCAGAAATATCACCAACCTATACACTACTTTCAAGCAATTAGACAGTAACAGCAAGAATTACCAAGATATACTAGAGAAATTCAACTATCTAATGAATGATTTTATGGATGAAAGGCTATATATCGTGAACCAGTTAATAACACAATTCGACGAAGCAAATGCTCCACCACCATTACCAAATGCAGAATTACAACAACTAGATGAGGACCCAGACGACAGTGCTTCGTCTAAAAATACCGAGAGCATTTCCAATGGCGAAGACTTGGATTCATTACGGAAAAGATTGCTTTCTTCCAGAACGACGAGATTGGATGAGTCTAGTACAACAAACAACACATCACAGTTAAATGATTATCACGAATCCATACAGTCGGATATAATGTCAGACTTAACAGAACTAACAGCTGCACTTAAAAGTTCCGCCACAGCATTCAGTGCAAAAGTTTTAGGTGAAGATTCAACTATTCTTAGCACAGCACAAGACAGCCTACAAAATAATGTTACTTTCTCAGATGTAGTAAATAAAAACTTGAACTACTACTACAACAACAAAAGTGGAGGCAATATTTCCATCTTCTTCTTGATAAAGGTGTTTCTTGGGCTTATTTTGAGTTTCTTCTTTTTGCTCATTTTAATGAGAATCATTCCAAAACTCTAGTAGGGAATGAAGTCAATGTAATCGAGAAGTATGAACGATATGCATAAAATAGTATGTAAAATATAAACAAAGAAGGAAATAATAATAGTAATAATAAATAAAGAATAATAGCATCATATTATCGTAGTGACGTCGTGATCTAATTAGACCGAGAATTAATACTTGAACTGTCTGTTTCTTTGCCACAAGAAACATATCATCTCTTCAGATCGTCACTTCTTTGGCCCAAGTTGGCTTTGATGACTGGTCACATATATTTGATATGCATACATTTAATGTATTCTTCAATAAAGCTCGACGAATAAGTAATGATAAAAATTGTGTATACCATATAGTGTCAGGGGAAAGTAGTAATGAGTATAAAAATGCCTGGTAAAAAAACGATGATATTAGTTTGAAAATAAATAGAATGGATGACTTGAAAACAAATGATTAGCAGCATTAAATTAAATAAACAAGAACCGTTTCGTTATATCATAGCCGCAATAGCGAATAAAAAAACTCATAAAGCAAACAAAATGGTCAAATTTGTTGAAATTCAAATATCATCACCAATAACAGCATTAACGTTGGAATCTTCACCATTAACAAACTCACCATCAGAAAAAGAATGGTTTGAACCATTCTCAATCCCGCCAAGTAAGCCTTGCGTTGGCTGTTGCGATTGGTGATGATTGTTGTTGTTGTTGTTGTTGTTGTTGTTATTATTATTTTGATTCTGATTTTGAAATTGTCTTGGTAAGTTACCACATCTGTCTTTTCCGAAGTTTATCTTTAAATTCTTATAATCTTCGAAAGACTTAATGCCGTCAATTGCTTTGATAGCGTTTCCAATATTCACAAAGTTGATAAAAGCACAGTTCTTCTCCTCCAAATAATTGATTTGCTCGATATCACCAAACTTAGAGAAGTCATCACGTAATTTTTGAGGATTGTAGTACTCAAAATCAATGATATTACCAATGTAAATATTTCTGGAAGCACCATTTGAAACAGCCAAAGACAAAGCATTAGACAAGGGACCAGAGTGCTTACCCCAGCCAACTTTAATACGTCTATTATGGATAGTCAAACCATGCAATTGACACATAGCAAAGAACTGAGCTGCAGCAATTGGATCAATGAAAGTAATGAAGCAAACATGTCTTTCCTTCAAAAATCTAATGCTCTGCAATAAACCACCTCTTACAACATTACAGATCTCTTCGACAGATGAATCTTGATGCAAGTTACCCAAATAAACTGTTCTGTTGCCGAGGTTATTAGCACCACCAGCTTGAGTAGCAATCTGTGCAGCAGCAGCGGACTGTTGTACTAATGCTGAAGAAATAAATTCACGATCAGCGGCAGTGACGATGTGTTCCATTCCTGGAGCCAAACCCAAATATTGAGCCGCGTTGTGTTGTTGAGTTTTAGTAATGAAGGCACATCTATCTTTACCATAGAAGCACTTTTTATCAAGGTACTTCTCCTTCAATGGCAAGTTGGCAACGCATCTGATGGCACTTAAAATAGATAAGAAGTGAATGAATGCAATTCCTTTTTCTGGAATGATTTTAATACAGTCGATAATACCATAACAAGATAAATCTTCCCTTAATTCCTGTTCAGTAATAACCTCACCACTGACAGGATTGTTCAAGTTCCCAAGGTAAACGTTTCTAGTGGCGCCATCTCTCTGAATTGCTTCTAAAACAGCAGGCAAAATTGGAGAGTTTTTACCCCAACCAATTCTAATATCATGTCCCTTGATGTTCAATTTCTTCAAAATGCAATCAGAATGGAACAATAATGCAGACTGGTGATCAATAAAGGAGATAAATGCACAGTTTTTGGCCGGTAAGATTTTTACACTCTCCAAAATACCAGATCTAACATAATCCAATAATTCATTTGGTTGGATATCGTTTGGAATGTTACCTAAGTAGACTGTTCTCGATGGAGCAGCCGAAATGTTTCCAGCTTGAGAGCCAGCCTGGGAACCATTAGCATTAACTTGACCAGGCATGCCACCATTGATAGCATCCACATTATTAGCCTGACTGTAAAGCAAATCATTCTGCAATCCATTGGTTGGCGTGGAACCACTAGGTGAAAGCAACGAAGGATTATTGGCAAAAGAAACTTGGTTAATATCACCGTTGCCAAATTGTCCACTTGATAAAGGATTGATCAAATTGGAGCTGACACCATTACCATTGATAAAAACTCCATCGTCGTTATAGAATTCATTCCCAGTATTGTTTGAATGAGACTCGAATCCAAATGCATTTGAAGATTCAGCGATAGGAGCACCTGGAATACTACCTATGTTACCCGACGATTGTTGTTGAACGTACTGAGGGTAATCATAAGATGCTGGCCTTGAATCAATAGATGCTTGAACCGAACCACCTAAATTGTTGATTAATTGATCTTCGGAACCGGGAGCATGCGCTTGCTGTTGTTGCTGCTGTTGATAATACTGAGTATAGTATGGTTGACCCATGTATTGTTGGCCCATACCTTGGTATGGATCATAGTAAGACATTGTGGTTAATTTTTATTTACCAAATAATTGATACCCTGGTGAAATATGAAACGAAGCTCTTAGAATAAAACAGCGGTAGTCTCTGAAGCTAATATTGTTTTGCAGATAAATATGTACAAAGCAAAGCAAAATTAATAAGCCAACTTAGAAATAAACTGAAAAAGGTTTGAAAATTCTTTTTGATTTGAAGTTGAACGAAATGAAGTTGATTAAACTCTCAGTTGAGTGATGTCTTGCAATGAATCTATGACTTGATTTTTGAATTTGAATTTTAAATCTTTTTGGATACAAACAACTGCTTTTTTGATTTTATTTTAAACACTGATAAACCCCCAAAAGAAACTCTTATAATTAAGATAATAACAATAATAACAATAATTAAAAAGACAAGTCAGAAAGGAAAGAAGTAAAATAAATGTCAATTGGAAGACGTTAAGTGATAAAAAAAGGCTCTAAAAAATGGATGAATGAACCGATCCAAGAAACGAACTAGTATAAAATCTCAAATGGCAATCACTCTTGGATTTGCAGACAAATGGAAGGGAGTAAGCAGGGGAAAGTTATACGCGTAATGAGCGGCACTCTCAAATTAGAAGGATGCGATGGAATGTAATGGAATATAATGTAATGTAATGGATACGATGACAAGAAATTCAATAACCTCTCAACAACGATCTGTAGGCAGTGGTATGAAGATTACCTCAACACAAGAATCTCACTCTAACCAAAGTTTATTGCAATAAAAAGAGCCAGGGATAGGCAAACTATGACTGCAAGGGTTTACAGATAGACTAGAAAAAAGATGATCTGATCTGAGTTGGAAATGAAAAAAAGGTAGGTACAATTCAAAGTACTGAACAGCTAGACCAATACTTCTCAAGATGTTATGAAGTGAATTTGATGGCGTGAAATTTGAAAATACTTAAGCTAATAAGCACTTTCTCTAATTACTAAGACAGGTTGGGTGAACTAGAAAGAAAAAGAAGAAGAAAAAGAAGTACAGCAAAAAAAATGTGCTGTAAAAAAGTTTTCTGTGAGAAGAAAATTTTGACTCTTTCTCTTTTGTTCTCCTTTATTCTGCCCGTGTCGCAGACAGGGGCAGTTCCGGGGGCCCGGAACTGGAATGGTGTCCCACCAGTTCCGGTCGCGCGACATTTGCTTTACAATACCCCTTACAATAGTAGTGCGTTTGTAATTGCACTCTCAGTCTTCTAATTGCGCTTAGCAAAGTTATATAATGTGCCTCCGTGGTGTACCTTTTGTGTTTCAACCAGTTGCTGCAACTTTTACCATACATCCCTGTTACTCTATTTGTTACTCTGTCACCATAGTGAGTATTCACCTGGTGCGTAAGGACTTAAAATAACGGCAGTAAGCCATTCGCTATGTACAATTGCTGTTGTTCCATCTATATATGAACTTATGCCCCATAATCTATGTTACTTTTCTTCATCAGATGTGCCGTAATCAGTTGCTACATCATTCTGACTGGCAACATCACTGATCTTCTCAGTAGTATCCTTGGCAGTGGCTATATTCTCTTCTTCAGAACTAGACCCATAATCAGTTTCTTCTTCATTAGTCAATTTGCTAGCACTTGGCCCAGCTAAACTATCTTCAATTACCTCATTAGTTGACGTGTTAGTAGATTTATCATTTATTTCCTTTTCATCCTCTATTCCATCTTTCTCAGGCTCATATTCTTCTGCACTAGGATCGTACGAATCATCCTGATTATAAGCAAGTTGTTTGGGACTTAAATCAACTTCTTCTTCATGAGCGCTATCACTTTCTAACACATTGTCAACGATTTCTCTATCCTCAAGACCAAGTGATGACACAGATTTGCCAGCAGATCTGTTAGATTTTTCGGTCTTATTACTCAGACCCAGTTCTTCTATATAAGTATCATCGTCCCGAAGTTCCAAAGAACCTGGTCGTTGTGTCTCATTTGTTGATATCGGAACTTCATTTAGTGAACCGATACTGGGTTGCGCAACATCCTTATCAGACTCATCAACATCTTCTTCGGTACTATTTCCAATATGTTCCGGTTGCTGTTTATTCAAGCTTGGTCTTGCTCGTTGCCTTTTCACTGGAGAAGCATGTTGATCTCCTTTCTCTAATCCTCTTTTTCTTTTGCTACTGCTGATGTACTTTTCATCCACATGATTAGCTATTCTGCTTTTGTCAAGTTCGAACAACTTGTCAGACTCAAAATTTGTATTCAAATCAGATAGTTGCTTACTAGCATCTGCAGCATCACTCGACCCAGTGTTTCTCTTTTCTTGTATTAGTTCCCAAATCTTATCTTTTTTAGCATTCAAAACCTGATAGAACTTATTTTGCAAATCGTTGACTAGTTCCTCATTTTCAGATTTTGACGAGATATAGTCCTTCTTCAATTCGTAATTCTGGTTCTTAAGCTCTTCAAGTCTCTTATTTGTTTCCGCTAATTGCCACTTTAAAAGATTATAGTTTTTAAGGACAACATCAATCCAATTGAATAATATTGCTTCATCTTTGAATGTATCATTTTCTTCCAAATCAATCGAAGCTAGTTCTATAGAACCAATCAATATAGGAACTTGAGCATTAGTTCTAATGTTAATGGTGATTGGTTTTATAATTTCAGAATCTACCTCAATTAAGGCTCCACTTTCATCGTAATAACTGGGTGTTATAATCCGAACATCCATTGTGTTGCCAGTTTCTTTGATTTCCCCAGCTTGTTCTATATCTTGGTCGACATCGTGCGGGAAAAGACTATTAATTATAGACTTTTGATCCAATTCATTTCGTACTTTCTTAAATATGTCATCAAGTTTGTCGTTCGTGATATTGGTGTTGAAAATGCCATCTTCATAAATTGCAGTTAGACTAATGTTTGCAAATGTCGGATCATTATTTTTTATGATTGACTCTTGTATATGTACGTAAATTTTAGTATTTTCCATTAGTTTACCATCCTTAGTTAGCAAACTCAAAGGAATCGATATCACATTACCATCAAGCTTGTTCTGATATTGGTTTCCAGCCATCATAATCAATTGCAAATGAAGTTGCCTAATACACAATTTTATTCTACAGTGCATTTTTTCTGTTCTTGGATTTCAAGCTGCAAATATCGAATTACAGTATTAAATAAATCTACATAAAATCATTAATAGAACGGACACCAACCAAAATAGATAAGTGCCAATTTGTGAGGGTCAGTGGCATCCTGAATAAGTTCTCTAACAGTGGCCTCTACACTTAATCCTCCTGCCGCTAGTTTCTCTTGTACCCCCAATACTGCTCGTCCCGCTTCTGACCCTTCTTCCTGAGGCTCGATCATCTTTACTCCACCCTTAGACACGTCTGTACCATCCTGTTCCTGCAATTTCCTCATTTTAATGGGAGATAAAGACCATGAATATAACGGATCCCAACGGAGTACATCCAATATCGAGAGTATGTGATCCATATTTAACCGAAGTACCCTCAATGTATGTTCGCACGATCTACGAAATACTCCTTCAACACCACTTACACCAAAACCGTCAACTATATCTCTAGTCAACCTGAATGGTACTGTTTCGGGAATAGGTAATCTTCTTCCTTGATCGAAAGAGACACCTAGATCAATATGAATTGGTTCACCTGTTGTTTTATCTAGCAATATGTTGTTACAATGCCTGTCTCCCAACCCAAGAATATGACCCACAATTGAAGTTGTCGCAATTCCTCTAGTGTAGGTTATCTTGCTTCCAAACCATTTCTCGGGCGTTAAAAAACCATCTAAGAAGAAATGCCTTAAAACAGGATTGATTTTTCTGGAAATCTTTTCGTATGCCTTAAACCGTTTCATAGAATCTTCTGACTGACACTCTTTCATCATTTCTCTAGCTTTTTCAATTTGAAGTTTGTCATGTCTACTATGATAGGGTTTAATAATGTCTATTAATGCAAGTGAATTAGGAACAAACTCAATCACACCGGATTGTGGACCCAATGGAACCACTTTGTAAGTTTTAATCTTCAAGTTCCTCTTTTTGGTATCCTTATCTTTGATAAATATTGTATTGACTTTGTCAAACACTTGCTGCATTATCAAATCTTGTCTTAAATCATCACTGCCGTGCTTCAACAACATCTTATGATTGCTACCATCGCTCAAGGTACACTGTGCTATTTTGGGCAAACTTAATCCAGATGACGCAATGCTTATCTTGGGATCAATAGAGTTGAATACCGGTACATTGTTATATTTTGTGGTGTGGTCGATTGCTAGGAATTTTGTAGGGGGAGGAATTTGGGGCAAATTATTCAACCAGAATTTACCAATATTAATTTTGTCTAGGTTTAAAGGTCTACCTCGTGTAACTTTGAACGCCGCAAGCGTAATCGATTCTTCACAGAAACTTTCGATAGGTAACAAGATGTTGTCAACATAAGATTTCTGCTTATTATTTAGTGACTGCCAAATCTTGTTTGCGGCATTGCATTTTGACAAAAGGAAAATATTATCCGTTTCCTGGGCGTGGTTGGTATGGGATTTAAGTGAAAATAAGGAATATAAGCTGTGATGTGGATGATCAGAACAGATATCAATAACCAATTGATGCAAAATGTTCTGAAAAGTAGAAGTATCATCAACTAACCTTGATATCAACTGGGTACACCAACCAACCAAGCAAAAGTTTGGTAGATTGAAAACGTCTTCCTTTAGATTCATATTTAATTCTTCATTATCTGAATTTTCCAACCATAACGCTATAAATCTGTCGAGATCATCATTATCTGAATTTGATAAAGTACTCTTTAAATAAAACTCAACTGCTTTGATTGAGAATCGACTCCTGTTCTTCTTTAGCTCATCCAAGTCAGTGGATTCTGACTTCATTTGATTCTTCAACTTAGAATAGTATTTTTGAACAGATTTCTTTTCTTCCTCTGCAACTGCTGTCCTTCCATAGTATACCTTCATTTCATCGATTTCACTTCGCTTGTCAGCTACCCGCTTTTCAAGTTTACCAATTTGCTCTGCAAAAGCTTTTGATTTATATTGAGCTTCACAAAACTTCGCAAGGGCCAGGAAAACTTGGACGGAATCATTTGAATGTAACATTCCGCCTAACATGTTTGCTGTAGGCAATACATAGTATTCCATGATATTAGGAGCAACTTCCTGTCTAGATTCCACCAACCACTGCACCAAAAGACCATTGATGACCGAACTATCAACATTCATAGTTTTTATTGGCAACTGGATGCCTCCTTGCTGCTTCAACTGCTTCAATATTGAAACTGGGACAATAGATTCCCCTAATGTCCATGCACTATAGGCGGAACATAAATTTGAAAGATTGCAGAGATTTTGCCTTGTGAATAAAGTGGATCCTTCAAACTTCAGCTTGACAATGTCATCGATCAACACAGCTGAACTCATCATTTTCTGATTTTCCGTCACATTTCTTGCAATCTTATTATATCTGGTTAATGCATGTATACTACCTATCCATAAACATTCATGATCAATTTTTGATACATCATTAGGAGCTTCTGAGACAATTTGCAAGAAGACTTGTCTAGACTTTAGAATATTTTCGGATTGTGAAATATCAAATTTGTCGAACCAAGAAGTTTGGTCGTCGAAATCATCAATAGATTTAATAAAATCTGCTGAATCTGAGTTAATTTGAAGGATATCAAGACCTCTTAAAGCAGCCATAGACTTATACCAAATTAAAGATCTTTTCCTGAATTCTTTGGGGCTGACTTTAGTATTGCACAAATACTCTCTATTTGAAAACAGCTCTAATAAGGATTCTTCCAATATTGCATGCAATTTGTACGGATATTCGTGAATCAGTTTGAGTACTTTATATACTACTTCACTTTCCGTTACTGCAATCTTAGGAGAAGGGGTTTCCCATTTATTTAACTTCCAAGCCCAATCGTAAGATGCATCTGATTCTGACTCTGAGGCAACACCCAAGGCAATTAATCTTGAGATTCCGGTTAGGCCATTATCGACCATTGTCGAGAGTATGCCACTACTGCTCCTTTCAAAATTTAAACTCAAAGAGGCGTCAAATTTTGCACTTTCGACCATAAGTTTATTTGAAGCATTCAAGTCCAGTAACTTGTAGTGAAATGAGTTTTGATTAACAAAGGCATATTCCATGTCCTCTTCATCAATTGCCTCGTATAAATTAGAAAGATCTCCAAAATCTGTAGGCTGGACTCTAAATGTATCATTGTAGGATTGAGAATCCTCATAAAGCATTAATGCAGTTTTGAACTTTTTGCCTTTCATAATGATTCTAAAAATCTGAGTTGTGTCTATACTATCCCAAGCCAATTTGAATTCTTTAATTTCAGACTTTGCCCCTACCCTAATCTGTAGCATAATCTCTAAAAAGAGAGACAAAGACTTTTGGTTAGATGATTTAGTTTCAACAAAACTAGTAATCAAACGTGCTACTTTGTTTGGTGCACTTGTACCCTTTATAGCAATATAGAAACAAATTATTGATGGAAGCGCCATTGCAGAAAATGTCGGAACTTTCATAACGAAGGTTGCAAGCAAAGGAGAAATGCTAGTGACGGTCGCCAACTCACCGAGAACTGCTAGCATTAGTTTAGTTGTCCAAACTTCATAAGAGTTGGAGATGATAAATGATTCGAGGTTTTGGCAAATGTAATCGAGGGAATAGTCAGAAAAATCCCAAGACACATCATCATTGAGAATTACATGAGTCTGAAAGTCAATGGGAAGAATATAATTTAATTGGGGAAAGTAAACTTCAAAGTCTAAGAATTTCAAAATTTCTTTCTTCGACCTTTGAAATTTGTATAGTAATACCCCTAATGTGCTCTCAACCGCCAGTTTATCATTTGGTGAGGAATCGTGATAAAAAGAGATCAAAAGATCGATCACTCTATTTAATGACTTCGGCTTCGCTATGATGCTCCCTGTATCCAAATGTTCAAATTCCTCATACAGAAGTATAGCACCAGTTCCTTCCAGTAGAGCACCTGACAAGTAGCAATTACCTAAATATCTTGCTGCCCAAGTCATGAAATCTCTTGTCAACATATTATCCTGAATCAGTAATATCTCCATAACTTCATGCGAATTCCCTTCTTCATCGAACGTGTTGACGTATGGGAACAATAAAGAAACAAACTTCAACGCGTTCTGTTTATCAAAGCCTGAGTAATCACGTCCGACAACAGTCAAGAATTTTTCTACTATTGAAGATCTAAAAGACACTGTTTCATCTTTAAGAATCTGACAACCAATGAAGAATAATTCTGATAAATATTTTTCACCTGATAAGCCTTTCCGGAATCCATCTAACTGTTCAATTATATCAGATGTCACGGATGCTCTAGGTAGTTCTAACAACGAATTAAATACCATGACAATCAAGGGAATAGACAGCAGCAGATCATAACGATGAAAGTTTTGAAATTTAAATGAGGCTAGAATTCCAATAATATCAGATGTCACTACTGGGATTTTCATTATTGGAACTAATTCATGTATCACTAGTCTGATCAAGTCAATATTATAGATATTAGAACTGCCAAGGATAAAGATTAGTTTGATCTTCCTAATGGTCAAAATTGTTGCTATATCCGCTCTTGTTCTTAGTAAGTCTGTGATATTTCTTAGAAGAAAATACATTTCCTTTACTTGCCAAAAGCTGCCTGACAGTGTGTGATACCTGCGAATGAGTTGTTTGAACAAATCAAGCGATGAAGACAAAGATACTTTCAATAGCAAAGCGTACTCCACAGTTGATGAACCTTGAGATACTATTAAGGAATGTGCAATAGGATCTTTTTTGAATATACCTAGTAATGTGCGTTCATCGGTAATATCAGTGAACTTTAGGAGCTCCAATATTATGAGGATCAACTTAGCCTCAAATTGTTTCTTGTATTCTGAACCGAGGTAATCTGGAAGAACTTCAAATACTTTGTTTCTAATACCGTTGTGGCAATATGCTAGTGGTATTATGTAATGCAAACTGTCAGCAACTAATCCTTGCATATCGTCATTTTTCAATGCTTGTATGGATCTTGAAAATTCACTTTCGTCTTTAACATCATTTGCTATTGACAATGCAACAAGCTCCTTAGAATATACAGTAAATAATTGTTCGATACTTTCAAACCCGAATAATATAAACGGGAAACTCAAAATGGAATCGTACTGCCACCAACATTGAAAAATTTCAAATTTCAAAGAGTCTAGTAATTCACGAGGGTGTCTTACCTCATAATTCTTGCAAAATTTCTCTAATGAAGTTACTATGTAAGAAATCATAAATTGAAATCTCGAGCATTCAAGAATATTGAACAAAGACGATAATAGAATCTGTGGAGAAACCGCAGATATATTACTGACAAACATCGAATATGCAGCACCGACTTCCACTTGATCTTGAACTCCTGCAAATCCTTGAATTAATTCTGTGTATAAATCTGATTGCGCTTGTTGGCTCCAATTCAGGACATTAAAAATCAAACTTGGAAGCAATCTGATTTTAGAATTATTAGACAAACTGCTGAACAGATTTAAAAAGACCGACTTTAACTGTAAAATATCAATAGGAACTATCATTTGATTGCTGATTAAATCCAACAAAAATTGACAAAAGTAGACCAAAGATAATTCTGATGTGATAAGACTCTTCTGTCCACATTCAACGATCCATAGACATATGTCAAGAAAATCCTTTTTGAGGCTACTGTCTGAACTTTCGGTAAAGTTGTAGACCAACTTTCCCAACAATTGGGAAGCTCCTGCTATAGTCAATTCTGAGTGTTCAAATGTTGGATTCTGCAACAAACGTTCACCAAATAATCTTAATAGTCTTCTAATCAACAGACTATCAATCCCCGACACTTCTATGTCAAAAATATTCAACAATTGAGTAAAACAACAAAATGCTACTACCAAGTCTTGATCTCTTAAACACTCTAGATAGTTAATTATCGTAGCAATGGTGGAATCCATAGATTTTCCTCTTAAACTATCCGAGTTTAGAATAAAACGAATCTTTTCAGCAATGTTGGTGTCGCGATATACAATTCTGGCTAAGCTGTAATGAGAAGTTGCTCCAAATTTGGAAGTTTTCAAATAATGAAGATGGGAAACAATAGAGTTGTCACTGAATTCCACATTAAATTCTGGGATATCGCCGTTAGCTTTAAGACTTAAATCATTATCAGATTGAAAGTACTCAAAAAGCTTTTCAAATGGAAAATATGAATTTAATTCGTCTTTTGCAATAGTAGTCAAGTTTTGAAATTTTTGAAAGGAGTGCATAACTCTTTTGCAGTCTTTTGTACTAATTGTCAGTAAGCTTTGCAATACCTCTACAAACTGTTCATTTAGCAGAACAACGTACTCTGAAAACTTCGGTTTGTCTCCTAACAATGAGGAAATCTCTTGTATTATCATTTCCCATTCAAATAATGCTGCCGTATCTTTAGTTGCAAATTTCTTCCTCATATCTATTATTGCAGATAGCAATATTTGAAAATGTTTGCTTTCTCCAATTTCTGTCACACCCTGTAGCTTCTTTTCGACCTTGGACTCCTTTTTCTTGATTATGAAGGATTGTAGTTCATGATAGTTTTCCTGAAAAGCTATTATTTCGCCAAAGTCATCACTTGGGTTGTACTTAATTCTTCTTGGGGGTTTGATGCAAATTGCTTTACCACAAAGCCAAGAAATAAAGTCCGGCAATGTTGTCAAATCAATGAAATCAAGCGAAGAAACACAAGAGGCAACACTCTGGTCCAATTTTAAAAGACACCAATCCTGAATTCTGTCTATTATTTCATATTTTGTTTGCAAGTTCAAAACCTTTACAATCTTAGATACAGAATACCAAAACTGAAAACTTTCAAAATCGATACCATTGGGACCATTAATTTCCGAAAGATCAACTAAAATATCCAACTGTGTTATAATAGAAGAATCAATCAACTTAGACAAAGTAGCATCTGATCTTCCGCTTATGATAACGTTGATCAAACTGCAAGGAATCTGAAACCAATTCTGATTGATCAAATTTAAATTCAACTTGACCAACTGCCGTAAATATCTCAAATTCAAACTTTTTGAACTGAACATCTTTTGAAGAAGTTCCGAACCAGTTAAGAAACATTTGCTTGCAAGGCAAGACCAATAAAAATCATTGGTCAGATAGGTTGCGAGTATGCTCTGTAACAAAATATTTTGATCAAATTTATGTTCATCAGTGGTATTCGTTGGAATATCAAAAGTAGTATTATCTGCAAAAACTGTTGTTTCGTTCGCATCTATTGTACCTGATTCTAAGTCGAAGCAGGCGTTTGTCCCGTTTAGCGAACCTTCAATATCATCTTGGTTCCTCCTAGTAAAAGCATCACTCTCGATTGAGAATACTAGAAGCTGCAATCCAGTTACCAGCAAAAAAGTATCCTCTGAAAGTATCAACCTGTGATAAAATTGTAACGAACTATTTGAACCAGAAAGTACTTCCGATAAACGACTTGTTTTTTGTCGTTTTGTTCTATCATGAGTAATGGCTATAGCAAACTTAAATGTAAAATACGAGTCAATCAATTTGACAAGCGCCAACCTTATTAACCAAGATTTGTAATTGTTTGACTTCAAATACACTGATCGAAGATTAAACCAATCTATATGATCTTCGTATTTTAAGCCAATGTCGGAATTTATTAGCTTGTAATCCATTGATTTGAGTCTTTCAATCAATAACTGAATCAAGGCGCCAACCTTAAATAGAAAGGAATCGTCCGATTCCGGTGAATTTTTTGATTGTTGTGTCAAGTCTAGAAAATCAGAATTTATTGAAATATCGCCGTTGTCAACATCACCCAAATCCATATCATCAGTTAAGATTAATTCACTTTTGTCAGTAACTTTCGGAAAATTGTTTAAAAATAGGAAATTATGAGTAGCATCCAAATTAAGGAATACTAGGAATTCGTTTCTAAGCTTGTCCCATTGAGTTGCAGAACACAATATAGTTAACTTCACACCTATCTTGATAAGTTTATTCACAAATTTAAAATCTTCTGTTGCAAAAGAAATGATGAATTTATTTATAATTTTGAAAATTGTTATAGTTAGAACACTCTCTTTCTTCATAAACAGCATAGTTCGAATCAATAAATCTGATAATCGCGTGTAGTTGAACTCCTTGTAAATATGCATGTAAGTAATCGATACGCAATTATCGCATTGTAATAAAAGACTCAAGACTTGATAGATATCTGAAAGAATCTTCATCAGGTTAATACTGTTTGAATTTATGTCTGACACTTTGCTATTATTTTCGTCTAATATTAAGTCAATGACTCTTAGAAGTGTGGTATAGATATTGACCCATTCTTCGTAGTTCAAATGATCTTTAAAAGACAATTCACCCAAAATATGAGAGGCAATCCATATGAAATCATTACAGCACGGTATAAACAACTCATGTATGTTTTTTGGGTCGAATATCTTGGATAATGTTTTATTCAAGACCTCTAGGGATGACTTGTATTTAATTTGGAACCTCAATGAATTGTTGTTTTCAAATAGGGTTCGTATGAACAATGACGCTCTCCTCAATCTCGTTTCTGCAGTACCGGCTGGATTATTCAAGTATATCTTTGTTTCTAAGTCAATTAGATCAAATAATGATCGGACAAGAAGATTGAATGTCTTTGTAGTTAAGTTCAAGTTACTTATGGAGACCAGTTCCAATGCGGTTAATGACTGATTTCTCAATGAAATCTTGGACGAAGTTAGACACTCCACCACCTTTGTGACATCGGCTAACCCACCTACTATTAGCAAGTCACCAACTGGGGTCAGATCTCTCATTCTTCCCACAGATTATGGGACATCCGTCTAAACATTGGCATACATGGATTCACAAATGGTGAGAAAAAACACGCTAAAATTTCTACATAGATCTGAACCATTCAACACATATTCTTACATCAGAACAGACCATATCTAAAATACTCCAGCATACATATACCAAAGTATGCTTGAGATGAAGTTCTCATAATTAACTCTTTTGTCGATAGCACTGACTAGTTGTTTTCTAGGTCTTTAAAGATACGGACATGAATAAATGAGCGCTTTTGAATAGTATGAGGCAAATCCTGATGTCTGCTATATCTTTCAATCACAGTTATTTGACACATGCCATGTCCCCATTAACATCGTAGTTGAGCTTGAAACTAATTAGAAACAGTACTATCACAAATAGTCTACGGTATCATGGTAACTAATTTTTGCATTGTCGTGACCCAAAACGGAAATTTTTATAGTCTTTGCAAAACTTGCAACATATTTTCATATTCAGAAGCGGCTGTACTGGAGTACAAGAGATACCTGCTATAAAGAGAAGTAGAGATGGTTGATTTATTTGTCATGCTCCTAAATTGCAAGGCTTGTCAAAATGACGATTATTGCACCGAGCTCTACGGTTCATCGATTGGATTCAGAGTTGGAAATGCTTGAGGAACGGTCAGAGTATGTGGACGTTGGTGAATGCAAGTGCGATTCGTGTTGCTATATAGTTGTTAATTATTCCAGAATGTGCAGGTTATTGATCTGGGGAATCGTGTTTCCACCTTTATGGATTTATGCCCTAGTCTTGTTGAGCTACGGAATATTTTGGAAAAGCCATCGTTCGATTGGGTATAGCCAGTTCATTCAGCTGTTCAGTTTGCGTATTTTCACAGCAGACGCAGAAGTAGAAGAAGATTGTGATTATAGTTTTGCATTCCATATGACACTTAGAGATCGATTTTTAACATTGATTGGATACACACTAATCTCCATGATAATCTACAGCATCATTCTTCTTCTTCTCATATTTGGAATCAGGAGTGAGAGCACTGCTTGTTTTAACGTCGGCCACCGCTGCTAGATCTGTAGGTGAAGTTGCAGCTGTTTTATTGACTCTTTAGAGCACGAGTCAAAAATCCGAGTCAGAAAGAGGACTGGCGCGCTAACATTTTGTTGCGCAGAGTCAATTGAAAAATTTAAAGACTTCTCCTTGTAGCTGTGATCCCAGTTCGTATATAAATAGATAAAGTTATACGTGTAGGTGAAATTTTGTATAAATTTTTCATTCTCAATAGTCAATTCCCAATATCCATCAGCAATGATTAGATCTACTATTTCTAAGCGGTTGTATTCAAGTTCTGCCGAAGCCTTGGCCAAAACTCCATTATACGATGCCCACATTGAATTGGGTGGTAAGATGGTGCCATATGCCGGGTTTGAAATGCCTGTTTTATACAAGAGCCAATCACACATAGACAGTCACAACTGGGTCAGATCCAAGGTTGGTTTGTTTGACGTCAGTCACATGTTACAGCACACCATAGTCGGTAAGGACTCGGCCGCTTTATTGCAAAAGATAACACCCATCGATTTGTCTTCATTGAAGCCATTTCAATTCTCTTTGTCTGTTCTTTTGAACGAGCAAGGTGGGGTTATTGATGACTGTATCATCACCAAACACGATGACCAGCACTACTACGTCGTTACCAACGCCGGTTGCAGAGAGAAGGACGTTAAGTTCATTAAAGACGAAGCCAGTAAATTCAACGAATTGTCCCATGAGACGTTTGAAAGTACCTTGTTGGCTATCCAGGGTCCAAAGTCTCAGGAAATCTTACAAAAGTTTACCAACGAAGACTTATCCAAGATTTACTTCGGTAACGCCAAGTTTATTCAGTTGCACGACGGACAGTTGGTTCACTTGGCCAGATCGGGCTATACCGGAGAGGATGGCTTTGAGTTATCTATTCCATCTTCGCTGCCCGATGAAATTGCCAGGGCCAACGCCTTTTTCAGCACTTTGCTCACCGAGTATCCCGATGTCGTGAAGCCAATCGGGTTGGCCGCCAGAGACTCCTTGAGATTAGAGGCCGGTATGTGTTTGTACGGACACGAGTTGAGTGAGGAAATCAGTCCTATTCAGGCGTCGTTGGCCTGGTTGATTCCCAAATCGAGAAGAGACGCTGCTACTGCTGGTTTCAACGGTGCGTCGACCATTTTGCAGCAATTGAAAGACAAGTCATTGGTCAAGACCAGAAGAATAGGGGTTACCTCAAAGGGCCCATCGCCCAGAGACAACAACAAGATCTTCAGTTCGGACGGCAGTGTTGAAATCGGCTACATCACATCGGGCTCGCCTTCTCCTACCCTAGGCGGCAACGTGGCGCAGGCCTTCATCGACAAGAAGTTCAAGATCGGAGCCGATGTCAAGATTGAAATCAGAGGCAAGTTGAGAGACGGGAAGATTGCCAAGTTGCCGTTTGTGCAGAGCAATCTCTACAAGCCATAGAGGTGTATAATAGTAGACTGCAGTAGCAATACATACGAGTTTCACGTGACTGAGTAGAAGTTGCGTATGGGAGTTGCACGTGACGTGACATGGAGGTAGCCCTTTCCAGTAGTTATCGTAGGATATACTTTTCACGTGACATAGAGGTGTATACAAGTAGCCCATTCCATTAGCTATCGCAGTATCTACGTTCACGTGATATAGAGGTGTATACTAGTAGCCCATTCCATTGGCGTATCTACATTTCACGTGACACGATGCGTATACAACCCAGTATCACGTGACGCAGCCGCGTGCGGCTCGGCCCGTTTGGTCATACGCGTCAGAAATCGCCTAGCAATTTTTAGTATGGGGAACTCCTTCACAATAAAACTCGTGATTGTGTAAACTAACCAAACACATCGCCAGGGTATAAGAAGCAGGCGCAATCCTCGCCAGCACCGTATCCGGCCCACCACCCACGCACCACGCGCTCCGCCATGTCTTCCTCCACCACCTCGTCCCCCACCAGAAGATCGGTGTTGTCCCCCAAGCCCAACAACATCCTGTTGTCCCCCACCAGAAAGCCCCAGTTCAAGCTGAACGGGCAGGGCACCCGGTTGTCGCCCTTGAAGAGCCTCATCACCTCCAACTCGTCCTCCAGCTCGCCCATCCCAAAAAGACCCAAGTTGAACTTCACCATCTACGAAGACAAGCCCAGTGGGGCCACCCGCCAGCCGCAGGCGGAACTGGCGGCCAGCAGCCGGTTGAACCACGACGACCAGGAAAACATCTTGCAGCCCAGCAAGGTGATAAAGTCGCGTTTGACGCCCAAAAACGTGTCGCAGCTGCACAGAAGGCCACTAGCCAACTTGTGCATCAACGAGTATCCGGGGTACGTCACCGGACCCGGCGGCGCCCGGACCCGGCTCACGGAGTTGTACCAGCCCATCAACTTCAACAACGAGTTCCGGTCCTTGCATAAATACCAGCCTCTTCCCAGTTTCTTGACCCCCACCAGAAGGGGCCAGGGCGCCAGCAGCAAGTACTTGTATTTCACGGAAAACAAGGTGTTTGCCGAGGCCGACAAAAACGACACGATAGACGACGTAGACGAGGAGGAGGACGACGTAGAGGCGCATCTCATCAAGAAACAGCTTGACATGGTGCGTGCCCGCAGGCATAAACGGGCATATTCCGTGGGAACCAACGAGTCCAAGCTCGGCTTGATCAGCAAAAACGCCTTCACGATCGTGTCCAGCTGATATTTCACTTCTCTTATGCAGCTATGTATTGCTCTTGATACCCGTACTGGTAGCGCAGGCTGCGGCGCACCATTTTGCAACAATGCGACATTCCCGATTAGGCAAAACAACCGCAAAATGGTTTTTGCACTGTAGTAGTTACAGGGCGGTATATAAGCAGCCCGGGCCCAATTTGAGCACGACGTTGGTGAGCGGTACTTTCTTACGTGGCAGAGTGTAGGCGAGGCCAAAGGTAAGGATTTAGAATTTGGTGTGCAACATTGACAGTGGTTATTCTACCTGGCAGAATTCACTTATATGACAGTACGCAAACAGCAATTTACAGTATATACGTTGCAGAGCCATGCCTCAGTTACATATCAGCCATTCCAGATATAATAATCTAGAATGCTTTGGCGTGCAACATTGACATCGGTTATTCTACCTGCTTACGCGGCACTATATAAGCACGGTTATTCCACCTACTTAGATGACAACACGCAAACAGCAATTTAAAGCACGACGTTGCAGAGCCATACCTCAGTTACATATCAGCAACGCCAGAGGTAAGAATCTAGAATAATTTGGTGTGCAACATGTTACTTTACCTGCTTACACGGCAGAATCTAAGTACGGTTATTCCACCTACTTACATGGCATAAGCACGGATACTTTACCCACTTACATGGCAGTACGCAATCAGCAATTTACAGTACATGCGTCGCACAGCCATACCTCACATGGCAGAATACAATTACAGTTACTTACATCCAGGCTCGCAATTTCAAACGCATCCATTGATACCAGCTACACACTTCTATCTCGCGCTACTTAGGCAAAGGCCTTGTCAAATTCGGTGAACACAAATCTGTATCTCACGTCACCCTCGTCACATCTGGTCAAGGCCTTGTTGCAGCCAGCCTCACTGATAGGAATCTCCTCCACCCATGGCTTGACGCCCTTTTCGGCGGAAATCTTCAACATCTCAAGAGCTTCCTTCTTGGAACCCAACAAGGAGGCACCAAAGGCGGAACCGTGGTGCAAGAAGGAGAAGGGAGAGATCTCGAAAGTGTCGGTGACGGGAGGCAATCCGACAGACACAAACTTCTGCTGCACCTTCAAGGTGCCCAAGTACTCGGACAAGTTAATACCGTCGATACCCGAGGCACAGTTCAAGATAAAGTCGAACGAGTCAGCGTACTTGGTGGTCCAGTCCTTGTCTTCGGCGGTGGCCACAAACTCGTGGGCCCCCAACTTGGCAGCCTGCTCCTTCTTGGAAGAGGTTCTGGAGAAGGCCACGACCTTGGCGCCCAAGGCGTTGGCGTACTGCACAGCCAAGTGGCCCAAACCACCGATCCCGATGATACCCACGGTCTTGCCGGTGGCGTCGTAGCCGATGTTTCTGACCAAAGGAGAGAAAACGGTCAAACCGGCGCACATCAACGGAGCCGCGTCAGACGAAGACAAGGCGTCCGGAATAGGAAACACGAATTGCTCGTGGGCAATCGAGTGCGACGAGTAGCCACCCTGGGTCTGGTAGTTGTCGGCCTTGGTGTCCACGGCGTTGTAGGTGCCGACACCCTGGGTGCAGTACTGCTCGTTGTCGGACTTGCACCGGGAACAGTCGGAACAGGACGACGAGTAGGCGCCGATCCCGACCCGGTCGCCGATCTTGTACTCGGTGACGGCGTCGCCGACGGCGATAACGTGACCAATGATCTCGTGACCGACCACCTGGTCGTTTCTGTTGAACTTGCCCCACGACGACTTCAAGGTCAAAATGTCGGACCCGCACAAACCGCAGCAGATGTTCTTGATCACGACATCCTTGGGGTTGATCTTCTTTCTCGAGTACTCCACCAACTTGGGCTTGTTCCAGTTCTCGGGCTTGTCGACACCAAAGCCCTTGAAGGTTTCTGGCACGGATTCAACGGTCATTGTGAAATTATACGGCGGGGTTGCAATTGGGGGGCTAGCGGATGCGAAATGCTCACTAAGTAGGGACACAATTTTCCACTCCTCTGGATTTGTCCAGGGGAAGATGCCACTAATTTATACCTGGAACCGGGCAGCTGCCAAAAAAATCTTTTTGTGGTGCTAATCGGACACAAATGCCCTGCCCACGTCCGCGATAGCGGTGGGTGCGGTTGCGGCACCGAATTCGCTCGGAAAAACTGGGCCCCGGGCCGGGGGCGCTGGTCGACGCACGCTGCGCCTGTTGCTCCGAGACGCGCTGCAGCGCTGCCCCACTACCATGCGGTGGAAGCCGGTGGAAGCTGGTGGATTGCTATAGTGCCCGTTGCTGCTGATAGGACGCGCTCCTGCACACAGCATTCGTGATCCCCCAAATCTGGGAGGAGGGGCAGACGATTGGCTGTGTCCGACACCCGTGCCGCAGCGCTGTCGTCTACCGCAGAAGTTCCATCCACCGTCTGGGCTGGCTTAGCGCCGCCGCTACTCCGCTCCGGCCACCTGCCGCACCGTCTACCCTCCCCCCGCTGGTGGCGTAAGTCGTGTCCACCGTATCAGCTGCACTGGTGGGGCGGGCCTTGTCTGCAGTCCAACCCCGAACCCATTGTTGGTGGGAAAAAACCGTTTCGCCAGGGATATACCTGCCGAATCGGGCAATGTTCCCCTGGGGTCGTGCGCCTACCGGGTCACGTGCGCCCCCCCCTCCTCGGTTCCCTACCGCACCAGGCGTGCCTCCACCCTGGGCGGGCTCTGGCTGGTGGTCTACACCGGCTGTAGCACCAGCGGCCAGAGCCCGACCCGGCCGGTGTACAGTTTGTCTGCAAAACCTCTCTGGCGACCGTTTCCTGCACCATTACGCCATAGCGTGGTTGCTGGGGTTACTCGCATCTGTGCAAATCCCCCAAATTATTCGCCTTTGTATACAAAATATCGTGATTTATTTTATTACTGGCAAGCCTGCACCTAAACAAGCACGGCTACTACTGCGACTACTCTTCCTATTACTAATACTACTTCTTGCCCTTCTTCTTCTTCTTGTTCTTGCTCGAGCTGGCGCCGCTGCCGGAGGCAACAGCCGGGGTCGAGGCTGCACTCGTGCTGGGGCTTTCGATGGCCCCTTGGTGGCTGCCCTTCTTCTTCTCTTTCTTGCTAGGCTTGTAGTATGACCTCAACTTCATGGGCAACCATCTCTCGTCGTCGACTTGGAATTGACCCTCGGCCTTCAAGACTTTGGTGGGCCCGAACTTGGCCGGCTTCTTCTTTACTACCTTGTTTTTATTTACATTGGGCGTGATGGATGTGGGCACCACGCTGGTGTCCGTGGGCAACAAGTCCTCGATGTTAACGTTCAACAAGTCGTCTATCGACACATTCTTGTTACTCGAAATCAACTCGTCGATCGATAACAACGACTCGGTTGAATCGCCTAATATCGATGTGATTAATTTGTCGTCGGGGAAAATATGGCCCAAGTAGTTGAATAACTTGATCGATTCTTCCTGTAAGATTGGATAGTTCAAAGACTTGAAGGCAATCAACTTTATGAAATTGAAGTAGTCCAAATCTTGCTTCATGATATCCTCCGCCGTATTCAAGAACTTGGTGATTAACCCATTCAAGTACTCACTCAATTTTGTGTTATTCTTGTTGCTGCTTTCGTATATCTGGATCAACACCCCGTGGAACGCTGGGGTCAATTTGTCGCTCTCTAATTCCGTTTTGTTTGCCGCTTCCAATATTGGCAAAGACTGGTCAAAATTAGATGCCTTCTCGTTAATAGCCACTAATACTAATAAAGCAACTTTGTAATCGTCAGACATTTCTTCAGATTTGATCGATTTGATGTATTTCACCAATTTCTTACCAATAGATCTAAACTTGGTCTTGTCGTTTAGGTCTTTATTAGATATATCTAAGGCAAGTAAAACCTTAAATGCTAATGGGAAATAATCGCCTGGAAAATCGTTTAGATACTGGTTAAGGTAGGTCGCAGTCAATTGCGAAGTCGACAAGGTTCCCGACAAGTATCTTATTAAAATATTGTTCTTAGAAAGCACTTGATACTGGAACTTAGTCAATTTGTTATTCAATTGTTGCAAGTTCTTTTGGTACTGAATGTCACGGTCGACTTGGTTCCCATTGAGCTCTTCTGCTCTCATTGAGTATAAATTGTTCTTGATAATTAACTTGATCATGGCGTCATTTATCGTGCTATCAAAATTGTTATACTCATGTAAAATCGCCAAGCTTTTGTTATCATCACCCTGGATTTGGTAGATGTATGCGATTGTCAATTTAATTGGTAATAACTCGATAAGCAAATCGCCAGATGACCAACCACTGTTTTGAGAAGAACATACCTCCTGCGACTTTTCAAGTAACTCCAACGACGATTTCAATTTGTTGTTCGAAAGCTCTACTAGCGCTTCATTGAAATAGAAGTCATAGTTATCGTTGACTGCATCAAATTGAGAATTGAGTTCGGCATTTTTGTTGAAGTTCAACTGTGAAATGACAGCTCTCTCGTTGATAATCAAATCGGACTTGTTATCATACTTGCTATGCGAAATTAACTCATGATAAAGATCCATGGATTTCAGATAGTCTCCTACTTTGTAGTAGTTTTGAGCTAGTATGTGGTTTAATCCGAGTTTTATTCCTTCATTGTCGATCTTGTTGTGTTGGGACTCGTACAATTCAAGTAGTTCACTGGATTTGCCCAATTTGTAATAGATGTAGGCAACTTCCAATATGGCCTCGTTGATTAGCTCTTGGTTCTTGATTTTTTTTATGACCTCAAATGCTTTATGATATCTGTCCAAGTTGATTAATGCTACTAGGCATGATTTAAATGATCTTAAATCATTGAAGTTCTTCACCTTGGACAAGTATTCGTACGAAACAGTGAAGATCTGTTCATGGTTGGACGGCTCCGCGCTGGGCGATACGTTCAACTTTTTAAATGCTTCAGCTATAGAATTACTCATAGCTTCTCTTGGTTTCTGATGAAAGTATATTCAAAGCCATATGGATCTCAAGGTGTTATTTTGGCTAGTCGTTCAAAAAATTCAAAGGGTCGTGTGGTGCTTGAAAATTTTTCAAATGTCGCAGAATCTACAAATGTCGTGATTTCAATATCAGCCGGGCTATCTCAGTGTGATACCTTTTCAATTATGTGTATTCTATACAATTTTGCGACTTTTTACCTTAAAGCTTGCCTTGGCTTGCAAAGGTATTTGGATCTTTGGTCCAGTCGTGACTTCTAGATCCCCTTATCATTACGTTCATTATAGCATAGTCTTGGCCCTCTACGGCATTTTTCACCGATGCATCTCCCAACACAATATCTTCGTATACCTTAAACCCAAACCTCTCGTAGATTGGTATGTTGTCTGGCGACGAACTCTCTAAGTATGCGATGTTATTGTTTTGAGGGCTGTTGTCGATGTAATTGTTGAACATGAATTCAAACATCTTCCGGGCATTACCTTTTCCTCTAGCTCTCGTAGTAGATCCCAAGTAGACAAGAGTCCACACACCCTTATGTCTGAATCGGGAGTCGTTATTAAGGATTCTCTCGCATGAGTCGTGCAATAATGGCAACATTCCGTAGAAGATCTTCTCTCTGCCAATATCACCAAACATGTTCCAGACCTTGTCGTATCCGGCGTGCATCAAATTACCAAACGAGTCCAAGCCTCTTTCGACCGAAGTAGGAGTGGACCAAATGGCAACGGTCTCAAACCCTTCTTCTGTTTCGTTTATGCCTAAACACAAACCCTTGGAAATGTGTTGTCTAAGATACGCTTCGTAAAGGGCAAGTTCACACTTTTCCTTCTCCTGTTGGGTAGAAAGATGGCACACCAACAACTTGGCCAATGAATCATTCTTGAACGCCTCGAGTAGAGTTATAGCTGCTTTGGGCACGTCTTCGTACGTTAATTTTCGGATAGAATTGGTGGTGGTGGTAGCTGCACTAGCACCAGTGGATGCAGCGGCACCGAGATTTTTGGCCTTGCTGGGATACAGTATGGTTTGTGTAGACATGATGTGAAGATGGTAAACTTGAGTAAGTGGATTTGCTCGATAACAGTTGTAGCTGGGCCTTATAAGGTGAATCACCAACAGTACTCGTAAAATATAGTTGCAAAGATAACAGTATAAACTGGCATACACTATCAAAAAAAATTTTGGCTGAGATTCAATATCTTATATACGTCTGTAACACGTCTGCATGCCTTGCCATAGGGATCGGAGAGGCTGCTTTACTATTAATAGGCACTTTGTCGTTACCCCTTCCCTATACACCGATTTGGAACAGCGGTTAGCATGGAACGCATCATACGCTTCCCAATGCGGCAATGGATGCCAATTGAAATGCGAGCGCCTTTCGGCTTCCCAATCTGGCATTGTGCGCGCATTGTCTCCACTTTTTAAGCAAAGACGCCTAGGCGGCCTATCTTCATCAGCAGATCTTTGGGGTACTTATAAGGGCTGTCCGCACCTTGCGGTGACTTAGCGGTGTGCCAAATTAGTATACGATGATACGTCAAAATTAATAATTCGGAGTCTTACACCCGTATTGACAAAAAGATATACACCAGACAGGCAAGTATTTATTTATCCGCGACTAAGAGGACTGGATCTGTACTAAACTGTAAAATCTGAGTGTATAGATATGCTTATCCTTCTCCTCTTTTGCAGCAACGGATGCTTATAACGGATAGAGTAACGTGCGGGTGTGGGGCGTGGACGGAGATTGTGTTCTTATCGTATTCGCAGGTTATCATCCAAAATCTTCAAGGCAATTCTATATACGAAGGCTGAAAGAGATCAATGACTATTGGTTCTTGTTTAAACGCTCCTCTTGCTGTTGCTCGAAATAGATGCAGTTCTTTCTTATTTCCATCTCGGTTGCAATAATTAGATGCCAAATCGTAAAACTACTGTAAATCTACTGTCAAAAAAGTACAAAAGTCATAACGATTCTCTCCTATTACACCCTTCTCTTTGAGATAACTATTGTCCCCACAAGGACATGTCTCAATAACCACCACCGAATCCCACATTCCTCTGACTTTGCAAGCACAACTCAAACTTCTTAGACATACAGCTGGCTGTGCAAATAATTGCAAATTTTGTTATAGAGGGCTAATTACACAAAACCAAACTCATACAAAAAAAAATAAGACTTCTCAGTTATACAGTTATAGCAGAAAGTAGCTAATAGAACATAAGCTTCCTAGAAATATGTTCAGTTCACTTTTGCCGCCTCCGAAACACTCCCAGTACACCAGAAATGGAGGGTCGAGTCTAATAAAACTTTCAAAACCGGAAACAGATAAATCTGCTTCATCAAAAGTGCTTACATTACCTACATCATCAGAATCTACATCACCAATAATACAGTCATGGAACGGCACAAAGCTAATAGTGCAGAAGGATGGCAGTATAGATTATAGTCAGACCATCGCTTTAGCAAGCATCAAGGATAATAGGGCTGTGCAGACCACTTACGACGACACAATACCGCTAAAAAAGAGATATCCCAATCTAAAGCACCATTTTCCAAGATACAATCTTAGGACATGTCCCAATGATTCGTTGCAGAGATGTGTAGATGAGACCAGACAAGTAATCCAGAATATTGTCAACTTAAAGCAAGGTTCGAGTGACAGTAAGTCCGACACTAATGTTATCAAGTACACATCCAATGATATACTAGATAGCGAGAGGAGCAGAACCAGAACGATTCAAATCCAGCAGTATCAAGAAGATCCAATGTTGCCACCTAAGTTCAAGTTACGCAAAAATCGTCACAGGGAACCATCTCCGCCTCCACCTATCCTTAAGGATATTAACAAATCAGTATCAAAATTGACAAAAGAAGATAGAGAGAAATGGAAAATTCCAGCTGCCATTTCAAACTGGAAAAACAACCAAGGGTTTACTATATCGTTAGATAAGAGAATCATAGCGGCCAATGGTGGATCTTTAGAAGAAATATCAGACGCATCTGTGAATGTAGAGAAGTTTGGTAATTTGTCCAATGCATTGGATTCAGCAGATAAACAAGCCAGAGAGGAATTGAAAAACAAACAAGAGATAGCAAGAAAACAGGCCATAGAAGATAAAAAGCAGAAAGAGTCACAGTTGCAGCAATTGGTTAGCTTATCCAGACAAGAAAGAAAACGTCAGCATCACGAATCGTATGATCCATCCAAAAGACGCCAAAGATAGAAACTGTCTACAACAATTATTTCTTGTATAATACATGTAATATTACATAATTCCATCTAACGTTTACTGGAACGTTTGGAACTTTTGGCTTTAAACTTATCACCGCCTTCGTATAAGGATTTGTCAAACAAATCTAATGCTTTGGAATTGACCCATTCCAATACTCGTGACAAATCACGCTCTTCTCTCTTCTCTCTCAATTGTTGAAGCAATTTGTACTGATATTCTTGCAACTGAGTCAAATCTCCATACTCTAGAACATCATTAACATTGTTGATCTTTTGCTTCTTTCTTGGTGTGAACTTTCTTCTTAAATTACGTTTAGGACCCGGTGACTCATCTTCGTCGTCTTCATCATCCTCGTTCCTATCTTCGCTCACGTTTCGTATCTTTTCTTTGAGTTTTTGGATATCAGCTTCAATTGAAAGTTCATCCTCAGGAGTCTGGTCTATCCACAACGCCTTTCTGCGAGCTTCTATAGACAATATTATAGCATCCTTGACAACAGTAAGCTCCTTTTTCAACTGGGACTCCCGTTTACCCCATGGATTCAACCAAGAAATCAATTTAGAAACATCCTCAGGTTTATCATAATATCTCCAGTTCGATCCATTAACTAGTGGATCACTATACTCTTCGATGGATTTTCTTTGAAATGGACTCAACTTCGTTAACTGTTCATATGAGAGTAATGCACCCTCATGATCGACTATTAATTCCTTCTTGCCTTTATAAATTTCATGTTCTCTAAAGTGAAGATCATACAATGAAGAAACGGTTTCGGTGAAGGGAGTTGGCAAGTTCTTGAAATCCATCTCACGTATCGGAGTCCTCTTTGTACCTGACGCAGAAGCTTCGTTCTCGTTTTCGATCCCTTGCTGTTCAATTTCTTGCTTGATTTGAGGGTCATTTTCATATTTAATATTAATCTCATTTTGAGTACCGGCGAACAAATTTCTCTGGAACTGCTCAAACTCCAACCTGGAGAACTCTTCATTGTACAGGTTACTTTCTTCAAATGTGCTTTTGAAATAAATTCTCAAATCATCATTAGATGGACCTTGGACCCATAATTTGCCCATCAAATAAGTTTCTTCCAAGACTTCATCTTTTCCATCGTCATCATCATCATCTTTTTCTTTCTCGTCATCATTATCATCCTCGTCATTGGTGCCACCGTGTAATGTTGGTAGACCATTGTTTTCAAACCACCAGTATCTATTGAATAAACGGTCCTTGCCTAGTAATTTGACTCTTTGACAATCTAATTCGGTCAACTTCTTCTCAATCTCTCTTTTATCCAATTTCAACTGTTTCAACTTCAATAATGCGTCTGTTCTTTCGTGCCACAACTCACTGAATTTGCTATTTTGCTCAGAAAATTTTCTTTCTATCTCTGTCATTTCAAATGCATGGTAATTTAATCTGGGCCGTCTATAAACAGTGGTAGTCGTGGCCGTTGAATCAGGTACAGGCGTATCGTTAGACTCAGCCTGCGCAGTAGATGGTCCCCTATTATGTTCAGCTAGCATTTCAACCATAGTGGCGTTTACTCGTTGAGCATTTTCGAGGTTGATTTTGTAATCTCTGATATTATCCAATCTGTTCCTACGCAAACTAGTCGATGAGTCTAGACATTCATCAATGTAAGTTCTAACGACAGTACCATTGACCAAGAGGTCGGTCAAAAGCTTTAACGTTTCAAACTTTAAATTTATGTCTAGCTTCTCATAGAATTGGCTGAGAACAGTGGCAGGTGTTGCCGGTAAATCCTTCGGAGCCAACACACGATATACTTTTTCGATGTGTGCTTTATAGGATGGAACGTACTCAACTTGGGAAAGCAACCCCAATAGGATACATTGCCAATTCCCGTCTTTAAAATTACGTTTCCGGAGTCTGTCATCCCATGTGGTATTTCTGTAGTTCATAACAATGTAAGCATTATGATCAGCGTTAGATTCCTCGGAACCATCTTCGCCCTCGTCATCACTAACTTCACCGTCTTCATCTTCATCTTCATTTTCATCATCATTCTTCTCGTCATCAGCCTCTTGGTCATCTTCAATGTCTACATCATTTCGATTAGCTCCGTTGCGGGACAATTTCTTTTTGCCCTCATCTTCTTCCTCATCTTCGTCGTCTTCATCGTCCTCGCTCTTCAAAGTTTTCTCTTCCTGTTCGCTTTCAGAACCCCGTTCATCATCATCATTAGTGTCTTCTGAATCTTTGGAGCCATTTACAGGATTCAAATACGAGTGCTTGGCAGGGAGGATGATTTGTAACCCAAAGACGGTATCCTTTTCTCTAGCAATCGCAAGGTCTTTATTGGTTGGTAGCTTATTGGACATGAAAGCACTTAACACAGAGCACCAAATTTCGTCCAACAATTCACATCTTCCCAAATCGTTGAATTGGTCAAAGTTCCAGCCCATGGCGTAGATAAAGTCATCGAATGTAAAGGTGTCCAAATTCAAGGCGGCATGATATACATTGATAAATATCCACGATTGCAACGCTTCCTGAACTGATTTGATAGTTTGGGAACTCAAGCTCTTCAAGTCCGCCAAATTTTCTTCTGAAATGTCGGTGAGCTTTATATCCTCCTCCTCATCATCGTGCTTATTAGTGATTTCTTCTATCAAGTGCTTGTTCCATGCGCATGCATTTTCCGGCAAGCCCAACGTCTTGGGCAACGGCTTTTGATTCTGGATGTCGAACCTGATCTCAAGATCGTTGGTGATATGTTTCTTTGTGGGTTGGAGAGATGAGGAGTTGATGACGTTAGATAGCTGGCCGTTGGTGGTCAAGGGGGTAGAACGCTCCGACAAAAACAAGTCGTCGTCTAGTTCAAGGTTCTCGGGCAAGTAATGGGCGGGGAATCGCTTTTTCAATAGGATCTGCTGCTGCAATTTCTGCTCAAGTTGGTTTTGCTGGTTCTGTTTCTCCAACAAGGCGGCTCTTTCCAGTTCCTGCTTTACGGAGGAGGCATTTGGCTTCTTTCTGCTGCCAGCCTTAGGGCCGGGTTTTCTCCGCACCTTTTTGGTGTCATCGCCGGTTTCCTGCTGGAACACGTAGCTGTGGCCCGAGTACTTTTTGCTGTTGAGCTTGTAATCGTCCCCGGTAGGAGTCGAATCGGCGAACTGGACCAAATCGTCGGGGTAGGTCTGGGGAATACGGTACTTTTTGGCAAACTTGTCCTTGACAACCCACGGCGCGTTGACCTTGTGGGAACGGGCCATGGTCAACTTGATGAAGGTCTTGATCAACCACTTGGTGAAGTGGTTGCGGTCACGTGCGATTTTGTCGGGGGTGACGATCGACTGCTGCATGTCGTTCAACCGCACCACAAGGTACTTGGTGGTGACGGAGTCGCCAAGCCGCTGCTGGACCTTCTCCCGGATGACGCCGCGCTGCTTTATCAAGGGCTGGATGTCGTCATTGTCGTGCGCCTCGGCCGATTCCGATCTGGCGTGGGGGTTTTTCTTGAGCGAGTTGTAGTCGGTCAAGGTGCCCTTTATGAAGATGGTCTCGCCCGGGAAAAAGTCGTTTTTGAACACCAGGTACACCTTGTCGACCAACTGGTCCAAACGGGTGATCCTGTTGAACTGCAAGAAACGCAAGATGTGCTCGCGCAATGCCTCGGGGAAATTCTTTTCCACACCTTCAACCTCTTTGGCCTCCGAGCGCAATGCCTCGAAGAAGGTGAGACACGAGTTGCCCGTGATCTCACACACAAACTTCCTGCGGTTGTAGTAGTCGATGCGCGAGAGGTAGTCTTCGTAGCTGATAAACCATTCCTTGGTCTGGGGGATGTAGTACACGTCGATGTCGGTGTCGTGGGGGACGGCAGGCGGAGGCACGAAGCTCACCTGTTTCCGTTTGTACAACACCATCCTGGCCAGCAAATATTATGGAGCAGGGCAGGTAGGCAGTGGTGAAAAAAGGGTTGGGCAATTCCAGGAAAAACACTGGTACAAAAAAAACTTGTCCGAATATAGACTACAGGCTAAGAGTGAAAATAGAAACAACGCAAACAAATCGGGTGTGGTGTGTGCAGCAGGATGCAAAAGAACGGAGGCTGCGGAGCGGGCTGCATGCAGGCCGGTGTACATGACGTATACGGCGCCGGGCCGGTAGCGGCGCCGCCGGCGGGCCTGTGGCGGGGGCGCTGCGCTGCACACTGCGCTCATTGCGCCAGATGGTGCAGTTGGCAAATTAGCCGTTAGTTTATAGTACTTTTTTCCAAACGCGCATACCCACAAACGGATGGATTTCTGATGGGGTTTTTATTTTTTCTCCTTTTCCCATTTACATGGGAAAACCAGTGCTGGCCTCTGCACGCCAGCTGCAGACGCTGACGCAGCTGCAGGCAGCGGCGCGGCGGGCCGGTTATGCCCGGGACCGGTCCCCGGCGCCGGTCCAGCGCGCCCGACGCGTCATCCCCGCCGTTGGCTGCGTCTCCCGATACGTCCTGCGATTGCAAAATTGTGCCAAATCACGTCTGGCCCCGGTACACGACCGCGGCGGGGAGGACTGCACACAGCCCAGTTGCACCCATACCGGCGCTTCCACTACAAACAGGCTCAAAACCCACCGTATACTGCTCTATAAAGTCCTAACATATTCCGTAGTGCTGCATGGTGGAGAAGATCCAGATGAACAACGCGCTGGGCTTGGTTCTGACCACGGCGTTTTCGTCCACCGGCGAACTGAACTTGTCCTCGTCGTCGAGTTCCACCTTGGGTGCCTTACTGGCAAACAGCATCATGGTGGTGAATAGCCAATGCACGAACCGCTGCTTGAAGGTGAGCGGGATCTGCAAGTCGCCGTCGTGCGTGTACACCTCGAAGTCGTCGCCCACCTTGGCCTCGTCCCGGATGTCGGCCGGCTGCTCGGCCCGGTCCACCTTGTGCTGGTACATCACGTCCGGGTAGTCGCTGATGACGCCGTACTCGCTCAACTTGGCCAACTTGCCCACCGACCACACGTAGTCAAACTGCTCCACGTTGTTGACGGTCCAGCTGTAGAACTTCAAGTTTTGCAACTTGAGCAACGGAATGAACTTGGTGACAAAGTCGCTCGACCACGTTGAGAAGTACAACAACGAGATCCCCGTCACCTTGAAGTAGCTGCGGCCGGCGTCCTTCTTGCGCAAAGAGTCCAAGTAGAAGTTGTAGTTGATGTACTGCACCGACATTCTCCAGTTCCCACTGATGTTGATAATGTCAAACTGGCGGTAGCCGTACTGGTTGGCCAAGTCCTTGCCGTGGAAAAGGTCCTGGAAATACTGGTCCTGGTTGAAGTACTTGACGAAACTCAAGTCCCACAACCCAAACTGCACCTTGTTCAACCAGAAGTTCAAGTCGCTGCGGATGGCCAACATGTCGTCGATGATGAACTTCAAGATCTTGACCGGGTTCATTCTCTTGATGTCCAACATGATCTTGAACTTCTCGTCCGCGTCGGCGTCCTCGTGGTTTTCGACAAAACTAACGAACCAGCTCAAGAGCTGCTGGAACGTTATCAAGGGGTAGTTGCCCTCGATGGTCTTGAAGTCCTTGATTTCGTCGTAGGTGTGTTCCGGAATAATGTAGTCGGTTTCGTTGCCGTGCTGGTCGACAAAAACCCGCTTGGTGCTGATGTCGTGGCTGATGACCAACACCGCATCCTTGGTGAGCCAGGTATCTGTCTCTATTATGGTGCCGCCCTGCTCAAAGCACTTTTCAAATCCGTAAATGGTGTTTTCTGGGTACTTGGCTTTGAACCCTCTGTGGCCACAGATGACCGGTGATGTGTAGGGCATACTGAGTGGGCTTTTTTTGTCACAAACTGGCTGTACGCGAACGAGCGATAACAAACTGAGCCAACACAATTTTAGGGAGTATTTATATTGCAAGGGTCGTACTAGCCAAAAAGTGACTATTTGGAAAATGAAAAACGTGGAGTGCCACTATTTTAGGCAACTATTGCGGCAAAGATGCCCCGAGAAAATTCGCAGTTAAAATTTTCACGTGTCTCGCTTCGATAATTCCGAGTCACGTGCCGCCGCAACCGAGGTCGTGCCGAGGCAACGGCTTTGTTAGCCGGCACTTATGCCGATGGTGTCACCCTCCTGGCGTATCTGGGGGAGGACCTGTTCTGGTGCTGCGGCTCTGTAGTCTTCTCACAACCAGATGCAAAGCCTGCCATAAAATGTACATTGTTATTGTTCGAATATATACGTATAGACTATAATTTATTGGCGCCGTGAACCCGGGACTGGTCACCTGCCTGGTCAATGGCCATCTTGATCAACTGGAACGCGACCGATTCCGGCATGGGAATCAAGATTCCATCGGGGTTGAAGTCTTCGCTGCCGTAGTCTTCGTCGGGGTACACCAACTTTCTAACAAACTCTACATCAAACCACTTGGCGTCTTCCAACTCTTTGTCATGGCCCAAGTGGATAACCTCGTTGTCTCCGTTGAACTCCACTACCGCCAAACATCCAATCATCAAGTTGCCTGGGAAGGGCCATGGCTGGGTCATCACGATGTCGATACTCTTACACTTGACTCCGGTTTCTTCCCAGATCTCCCGCTTGGTAGCCACCTCCACTGTCTCGGACGGCTCCATAAAACCAGCAGTGCATGCGTACATCTTGGTGGCGGCGTGTCTTTTGCCCAAAGACAACAAGACCTTGGTTCTTTCTTCGTTGGTGATGGCCGTGATGACTACCGCATCCGTTCTGGGGAACGTCACGTTGGAAACACTGGCACTTTTAACCGGACACTTGCTCTTCCCGGTGTCTGCCACAACTTCCTCATTGGTGCAGTGCAACTTACCCCCGGCATGGATCGGGATAACCTTGTGGCCACAGCCGGGACAGAACTTGTTTCTGTTGATCCAGTCGTAGTACATTTTCCCGTGCGAATACAAAGCCGCCTCAAAGTTGGTGAAGGTCAAGTAGTGTTTTCTCGACTTGGTGAAGAAAATGCCATTATCCTCCACTGAGCCGGTGGTGTTTTCAGTCAAGTTGACCCGCTCGTTGACAAACGAGATAATCTGCGAGGCCAAAGATGGACTATTCGTCAAGTCCACAGCATAGTATGGAATACCCTGGTATCTACCCTGGTAATCCAAGTACCTTTCATCGGAGCTGCCCTCCTCGTCAATGGAGATATCGGCCATTTTGAACTTCAACAAGTCCAAGCCAACGCTTTCGTCCTGCAACCCCAAGAATAAAAAGTTGGGCTTTCCTTCGTCTCGCAAACCAGCATCCTTGGTTTTGTTGTCGTGGTTCCACACTTCCAATATGCTTTCCCATTTCAAGCTGGGAACATTTAACAAGCCTTTGGAAAAGTGCTTGATGTTGGTGTCATCGTTGATGGAATTCAATTGGTTGGACCCATTGGTTAACAATACCAATTTCTGAACAAGAGTCTTGGCAATGAGCGGATCCGTCTCGCTGTAGAACAAAAACCGAGTGGAGGGATGGAATATGCTCTTACTGACGAATTCAGAATCCTCTCTCAAGAAGGACACTCTGTTGACCACCTCGGAACCAAAGTAGATATCGTTCTTCTGGTCAGCTATGGACGTATGGAGGTCATGTGACATTTTGGGTAAAATCGTGTTTCTTTTAGCAGCTGCGGTGATTGCCGGTCCTATTCGCTCGAGTCGTGTTGTTTTATACCTCGATAACACCGATCCAATGATCATTCACCTAAAGAAACCGGATATCTCCATACAAATTTTCTGTTATCGCTGAATTTTAGTAATCCCAAATATTCGCGGAAAAACGGTCCCCCAAAAATTGCACCCAAATGGGGTATTACTTGTATAGTGAGTGTCTATGCTAATTGTGCTATGCATCTATTTACATGGATAAGTAATGTTACATGTGCTATATACAGTTCGTTATGTATTGTGGCATTAACTTCGGTACCTGTTACCGAAAACCCGTTGCCTTAATACTTGTCATTTCCTAAAATCACATGTTAGTATTAGCTCTTCACCATACAGTAAATAATATGAAGAAAGTATCGCTCAATTGCACTTGCTTGTAGTCAGCTATCTCAAGACGGTATCCTCAATATGTTTCGGAAGTCTAACGTCTAAAAAATCTTCTGGATCATCATAAAAGCAAGTGCAAAAGAGCAACTCTTTCTAAATAAAACAACAGTAACATACCTCCTAGATCCACTATTTTAGCCGATAGGCATTCCCTTAAGCACTGCTCTGGGGATACCCACCATCTTATTTTTTGCCATCTTCCTGTCCACAATAATCAAAACCCTGCCAGACTGCCCCATTCTCCCAGTTCTTCCGATTCTATGGATTAAATCTACGGAAGAATTGGGCAAATCGACAATAATGACGTTTTTCAACCCGTTGAAATCGATTCCACGTCCAAGCAAGTCAGTGGTCACCAAAACCTTGATCCTAGAGTGTTCTATATCGTCTGGGTCCAATTTCTCGGCGGGACTGATAAATGGCTGCAATTTCTCCAACCTGTCCTCCAACTTGTCATTGCTATTTAAGCCAACTATATCATCTTCGTTGAATTTGTATTTGATCACCAAGGAATGTATCAAACTACTGACTTGCTCCTTTTTATTGACAAAAACAACAATCCGCTTGACATACCCATCCTCGGTTCCATCACGCGAGATTGAGTATAATGCCTGCGCCACACATCTCATTATTGATCCATGGTAAGGTGGGAGTTTTGCGTCAATAACACTGATTTTAATGTTACGAGATATTTTGTGCAACGAAGGTGTGACTATTTCGATAATCGATTTGGAGTTGGGGAACGCAACACTCAACGACTTTTTCAACTCCTTGGTAATGGTTGCGGAACAAAACAAGATATCGGTGACAGAGGAGAAAGTCCTCATCACTTTCCAAGTGTCATCCAACCAATTTCGATCAAATAATGTGTCAGCTTCATCAACCACACAATATTTGACATTTCTAACCACTCTAAAGGGATCAATTTCTCTCAGAAGACTCTGCAAACCAGCAATCTTACCCGGAGTGGTCACCATGACATCAATACGCTTTGAGTTCAATGCATTGAAAAGCTTGGTGTGGGGCTCACCGTGGTGCCACTTAAACACATTGATGTCTAGCTTAGACTTGCCATTGACTTTGGTGGCTTCAATAAACTCCTTGAAACCTTTGGGTACGGTAGTCATATCCAAATCCAACAGATTGGCTCTGGCCAAGACTTGGGAGACCTGTTCCACCAATTCATGCGTGGGAACAAGTATCACCGATCTTATAATCTTCTTGGTCTTGGCTTCCTCGTATAGGGAAGGATCCTTGTTGAATAAATCCAAGTCGTCATCTCTCAATTTGGAAAGAATAGTGGACAAATAAGCCCAAGTCTTACCAGAACCAGTCTCCGATGCTAGGGCAAAGATTTTCAACTTGTTCATTTCGTTTTGCAACTTGTATTCAAAATCAATCTGTTCCTCGGTCGATTGCGGTTCGCCCACCCGCTTAAGAAAATTAGGGGACACCCGAGGCTGGTTCATTTTTCTGATCAATGCAATCTGGCAGTGTGTCGGCTTCAAATCAATCAGGTCTTTGCTCGAATGTCTGGGACCCTTCAAGTTGTACAGCAGTTTGATCTCACCAATCATGGCCTCTCTTACGGTGGGAAATATCTTGAGTTCACCGAACGACTTGATGGCAGCCAAGCCCGTAGACGACTTTTCAAACGTCTTCTTGGGCGGATAATGTAGCGACGAGAATTTTCCTGTTCTGAAACTGGGATCCTGACTCAGGTCGTCTGGTTCCACTTTCCAGTTTTTACGTAGCACTGGTTTGGTAGCACGTCCTCTCGGCCGCACATGCTTGAGTCTTATAGGTTGAAGTGGCCGTATTACGGAAAGCGCATACTGAGCCTTACTTCTATACAAAAATGGCATCATACACCAGATGACATGATATGGAAGTGTAGCGGTATTTGTTAAGAGCAGAGGCAGAAGAATTTTTCATATGGCGAGCGCACGTGACAGAGAAGCATGTGATAAAAGCACGTGACATATGATGTTAAGAAATAAGACCGATTAGGTATATTGATATTACCCGGAAATAATACAGACGATGAAATTTTGCAGTCTATTATTATTGTGATTATTATCGTCACTATATAATGAGGGTTCTACGCCCAACAATTTATATAATTTTTATATATGAAGTACGGGACAAAGGTGATATAACATCTACACTATTAGTTAGATAATATATTTACAGTAGAATATTGGTACCGCGTAAAACCCATTACCCTATACAGGAAAGCCTAAACGCTTTAACACATATGAGCACGTGACACAAATTTCTAGTCCTGCTCAACAGACACGGCAGCATACGTTTCGTGGGCAAAAGAAGTACACTATGCTCATACCCTTACTAAAGAGACCGCTCTCTCCAACATGGCCCCATTTCGGGAGACATAGCCCCAGCGGTATATTCATAAAAGTGCCCCCATACGCCGACCACCATTCGCAGTCAAAGCGGTCGTGCGCCGGCCACAGAAATCGTCTGAAAAATTTGACACTATACCATACACCAAGAACACCGGACCACATACGCCACTACAATCCGATACCCCGAGCTATGTTGAGGTTAGCGGCTTCGTTGAGCAAGACTCCGGCTTCGGCTGTGCCCGCCCGAGCATTGTCCACATCCGCCACGCGGCTGTATGCCCCCAAAGTGGTGGTGCCAGGCGGTAAGCGCAAAATGACATTCAACCCCAAGAAAAACGCCGCAGGAACCACCAAAAGCAAGAAGGGTGGGATGACCCACTTGGAATTCGATGATGCGGTCCAGGCGTTGAAGTTCGACAAAAATGCCGTCAGTTTGACCGAGTTGGACGTGCCCAGTTTCAAGCATGCCCACTTGCAAGAACTCAAGTCCAAAGTCGTCAAGTACGTGGACAGCGACGAGCGAGTGCTCAGACTCCTCGGTTCTTTCAAGAAGTTGCAGCACACCGAGCTCTACCGGAATCCCGTGACTTTGGTCACCGAAAACACCACCCGGATCAACGACGAGTTTATCGAGAAATTGGACAAACCGTCGCAGCACAACAGAGTGTGTTTGGTGGGCACAAAAGGCGTGGGCAAATCCACGTTGATATCACAGGCCAAGGCGTTGGCGTTGGAGAAATACGGCCGCAATGTGATCTTGTTGCACATGGACGCAGCCGAGAAAATAGTCAACGGAACCAGCGACTACCTCCGCAACGACAAACTCAACTTGTACCAGCAGCCCATGTTGACCAAGAGGTGGATCTTCAAGTTGCGGGAGGCCAACGAGCACATCTTCCGGCAGTTGAAGTTGTCACGTGACATCTCCTTCACCCAGGCCCGGACCGAGCACAACTTGAAGGCGGGCGTCAACACCGTGTACGACTTGGTGCGGTTGAACCACGACTTTGGAAAGCTGACCTCCACCACCGCGTTCCAGTTTCTTGTGGACGAGTTGATCCACCAGTCCCAGGAGGTGCCGGTTTTGTTGACGGTGGACAACATCAACGCCGCCTTGGATTATCCTGTTTCCAAGTACAGAAAGCCCGATTTCTCCCCCATCCACGTGGGCGAGTTTGAGGTTGGCGACTTCCTCCTCCAGTTCTTGAACGGGTCCAAGAGCTTCCACAAGGGTGGAGTGTTGGTGGCCAAATCCGGCATGTACGGCAAGCAGCAGAAGACGTTGGACGTGGCCTTGAACTTGCAGGCGTACGACCCATACGCCAAGAAACACAACTTTGACTTTGGGATCGCCACTACGTTGCAGGAGCGCGGAGGTGTAAAGCCGTTTGTAGTCAACAACTTGTCCAAGGACGAAACCAGGGACTTGTTGCAGTTCTGGAGAACTTCGGGCACCTTGCACGTGAAAGACTTTTACTCCAAGGACGTGTTTGTCACCAGCGAGGAGTTGACTGCGGCAAAGGCCAATGTGGCGGAAGTCAATTCCGACGCCCAGTTCGACCGAATCGTCAACAACCACTACACGGTTTCGGCTGGGAACCCGCACTACTTGTTGAAAACCACCGCATTGTCGTTCTAGTGTACATAGCGCACCACTATATGTAAATAGATCTATCCACTACAGTAATATAGATATCACGTGAAGACGATGATGTAGCAAGATGCACATGGTGTAACCTATGCCGTAATATACAAATGGTGTATTAGACTATATAGTAATATACAACTGACGGGAAAAAGACCCCGCTCACGTGAACAAAGTGTCCTCCTCTCTCAAGTACTCACCAATGTCGCCCTGTCTGAATGCCACGATGGCGGTGGGCTGCAAATTCCGGGCCTCGTTGGTGGATTTGGCGCTAACCCCGAACCCCAATGGGATGTCGTTCATGCTATATATTATGACCCCAGCGTGTTCGGGGATGTCATCCGACATTCTGCCGATATGGGCCTTCAACACGTGATTCCCGTACAAGTAGGGCATCTCACCGTTGGTCTTAATCCACACCTTGTACTTGGCGTACTGGCTCAAGTATGTCAAGGCGGTGATGTGGAGCCGGAACTTGCCGGTCTTGGTAAACTTGCCGAAACACACACCGACAGACATCAACTGCTGTCTGGAAACAGAGGTGGCGAACCGGGCTATCTTTTCGCTTATGTAGTAGACTCTGTCTTTCTGCAATCTGAACACATGAGGGTCGTTGGGGTTATCAATTAAAAATGTGATATTTCTGCCGATGTAGTTGGCCAACTTCTCAAACACAACCTTGGTTTCCTCTTCTGTCAATGACCGCATCCTCAACTACGTGTATATGTGTCTGTTCTATTGAGTATGGTCACTGGCACTTCTAGCAGTATAATTTTTCATCTGTCTCATCTTAGATTTAATTTTTTTAGGCGGTCACGTGCCGTATCCCATCACTATTTTGGTAGCATCGGGCTGCAACTGGGTGCAACACACATGTGTGGGTTTATTGCAGAGAGGTTGGCTGAATTCTGATATGATAGACAATGTCACTGCATGATGGTGGAACAGACACTAATCTCAGCATTGCTAAATTCTGTGTAAATATGTACATGCTGCAACTGCGGAATGTATCACCAGCAACGTGTCAGAGCATGTGACTTCTTACTGATATGCTGTTGTAGAACTCGTAGTCAATAGCCTGTCACCTCTCTGCTGGCTTATTACCGCGGGCTTATTACCGTAATGGTCTACCTTTGCTGCAACCATTCCAAACATGGTAGCGCGAGCTGAGCATCGCCAAAAAAATGAAAAATCTTCGAATCTCCAGAATACCATTTTCCACCCAGAAAAGGTACTGAGACGAAACTAAGGCATTTGCAGATAAATAAACTAGTTGCAACTTCTAAGAACCTTTTCTTCCATGTCTGAACCAATTAACCCATCTACAGAACTTGTGAGTTCGGCTGCTGTTGAAGAATCTACCCCGAACACAGAAATCTTACAGTACGATGATCAGGTCGATGATTCTGTGTATAAAAGAGACCAGAAGAGTAAATGGACCCGGGCTCGTCTGGCCGATAAGAGAGATGGCAACAATGCCAAAAGATCCAAAAAGGATTCCAATGCTGAAGAAAGAAGAGAAAGAAAGACATATGACAAGACGTAGGTATGTTTCAGTAGCGTTAATAGCGATCCTCCACTTTGCAGTAATACTAACAACATCGATTATAGAGAATTCAAGCCCATGGTAGATGCCAACGGTAACCCAATTCCGAAGTCGGAAAGAAAGCCCAAGAAAAAAGTTGCAGTCATGATTGGCTACTGTGGTACTGGGTACAATGGTATGCAGTTGCAGAACGATCCAAAGATCCCCACCATCGAGCGTGATATCTACGAAGCCATGACTAGAGCAGGTGCCATTAGCCCTGAAAACTCGGTGGATATCAAGAAGTCGTCTTTCATGAGAGCCGCAAGAACCGATAAAGGTGTGCATGCGGCTGGGAATGTCATCTCTTTGAAAATGATCATCGAGGACCCGGACATCTTGCAGAAAATAAACCAGGAGTTGCCGGAACAGATCAGGGTCTGGGGAATCCAGAGATCGACCAAGTCTTTTGACTGTCGGAAAATGTGTTCTTCCAGAGTGTACGAATACCTTTTGCCCACGTATTCCTTATTACCCCCTAAGCCCAGCAGCACATTGCTGAACTTGTTAACCCAGAAGAAGGTGGATGTTCCCGGATATTTGCGTGACGACGAGGAGGGCAGCAAATGGTGGTCCAGTACCCGTGACTTTATTTTGAAAGAGGCCGAGTTGACCCCACAACAGCTCGACGAAGAAATCCCAGCCATGTTGGCCAACGATGCCGTCAAGATATACGACGAAAATGGCCAAGTGACTGAAGAAGGCAAGCTCATTCGTAAAGTTAAGGCACTCGAGAATAAGTGCCGCAGAAGCTACAAGGTATCGACCGAAAGATTGAATTTATTCCGTGAGGCAATGAAGCAGTACGAAGGTACACACAACTTCCACAACTTCACTATTGGCAAAGCCTTCAAGGAGCCTTCTTCTAAACGTTACATTATCTCAACCACGGTATCCGAGCCTTTTGACATAGAGGGTACGCAGTGGGTTTCGATTAAATTGCATGGTCAGTCATTCATGTTGCACCAGATTCGTAAGATGATTGCCATGGCCACCCTAGTCATCCGTACTGGATGTCCTACCGACCGCATCCAGCAGTGCTTCAATTCGAAGAAAATTAACATTCCTAAGGCTCCAGCATTAGGGTTGTTGTTGGAGAATCCGGTCTACGAGGCATACAACCAAACATTGTCCAAATTAGACTACGATGCCATTGACTTCAACAAGTTTGAGGATGAAATGGACAAGTTCAAGATGAAGTATATCTACGACAAGATTTATGCGGAAGAAAACAAGGAGAACGTGTTTTACGGATTTTTTGCGTTCATTGACACTTTTAAGTTGAATGATGAGGACAGCAGACCCGATGGGACTCACATCTTTGATTTCTTGAACTCAACCAACTCGGGAAACGAGAGGATCGTGGAGGACGACAGCAAGACTACAACAGTCAAGACCACCGCGAACGATAATGTGGATTAGATTAGACTGTACTTAGACCATGAATGCAGCCATGTTTTGATGCTAAGACTCTGTAGAACTGTAACCTACTCTGGCTCTTACTGGTACAAGATGCTACAGCAACAGGGGATGCATTAATAATAACATGTGTATAAATTTATATGAATGAATCAAAATACTGAACTAGAAGAATAGATGCAAAACTTTAATATACCCCCTAAACATTAGTACTAACTCCAAGGCTGATCGCTTGTAACGACTACTACAAAAAACGAACTTAAAAAAACTGGTGATCTACACATTTATAGCCATGTGTTGCCTGCCTGGGTTTGCTGAGCCGGTGTCGGCTGATAGGACTGTGCCACGGGTTTATCGGCGGGAGCACCAATCTTAGCGCGATTGTGGGCCTGGTAGCTGAGGTATTGGTTAGCATTCATATCGTACGAAATGGGCTGCTGCTGCTGCTGCTGCAACAGATCCTGTTGTTGTCGTTGGTAGTGCTGGAGGTCGGTGGGAAGCTGCTGCTGCACGTGCTGCAAGGTCAGCTGGTATTGTTGCGGAGATGGCTGGGGTGCGGCCTGGAGCTGCTGTTGCTGCTGCTGGGGCTGCTGGTTCTGGGGCTGCTGCTGCGACAGATGCTGCTGCGGGATCTGATCGTTGACGGCGGTGTTGTTGTTGGTGGTATTGTTGTTGTTGGTATTGGAGTTGTCGCCGTTCTCGATCTTGCCCTGCTGGCGCTGCTTCTCCTGCTGGAACTTGTACAAGGTCCAGTCAAACACATAGTCGTAGCGGTAGTTTTCTCGCTTGAACAAGTCGCGGAACAACTTTCGCAAAAACGGGTAGTCGGGCTTGTCGTCAAAGCGCAAGTTCTTGATGTAGTTCATGTACTCCAAAAACTCGGCGGGCAAGCCCTTGGTCAAGATGTTGTTGGGGGTGGTCATCTTCTTCTCCATGATGCGGTCGTACTTCTGGCGCTTGGTGGCGGCCTTCAACCCCTGCCAGGGCAACGAGCCGCGGCAAAAGTAGATCAACACGTACCCCAAGCTCTCCAAGTCGTCCCGGCGCGACTGCTCAATGCCCAAGTGCGTGTTGACGCTGGCGTAGCGCGCGGTACCGGTCAAGTTCTTGTTTTCGCGGTACGGGATGTGCAAGTGGGTGCGCGGGTCGCGGTACTTCTTGGCCAAGCCAAAGTCAATGACATTGACCTGGGAGCCGCGCCGGCCAATGCCCATCAAAAAGTTGTCCGGCTTGATGTCGCGGTGGATGAAGCAGCGCGCGTGGATGTACTCGATGCGGCAGATCAACTGGTCCGCCAACAACAAGACCGTTTTGTAGCTGAACTTGCGGTTGCAGTAGTTGAACAAGTCCTCCAACGAGGGGCCCAACAAGTCAATCACCATGGCGTTGTAGTCGCACTCGGTGCCGTACCATCTGCAGAACGGGATGCCGACCCCGCCGCTCAACGCCTTGTACACCTTGGCCTCATACTCCAACTGGGGATGCTTGGCCTTGATGTTTTCCAACTTGATGGCGACTTCCTCGCCGCTGATGATGTTGGTGCCCAAGTAGATGTCGCCAAACGAGCCCGAGCCGATCTTGCGGCCGATGCGGTACTTCTTGCCGACTCTCAAATCCATGATTTGGTGTGTTTTATTTGTGTGGTGCGGGTTTTATGTATGGTGGGTGGTGGTACACGCTGGGTGGGCGGTGTTTTGATACAGGTGTGCAATTCAACAATGTTGCGCCGGGGGCAGCGGATGGTGGAGGGCGGATGTGTGTGGAGGTTTGTGGAGGTGTGCCGGCTGTGTGGAAAACGTACAGACGCACAGGCGCTTATGTGTATGCGGATGTTTGGCACCGGTATGAGCTGAGTGGTGTGTTTCAGCGCTGACTATGGGAACAAACGGCAGGGAGAAGAACGATGGAGGAGGGAGAAAAAAATTATGCCCAGACCGTGCGACATGCGACACGCGACACGGTGCGGCTCACGGCCGGGGCCGGTGCTGCGGTGGCGGCGGCGGCGGGCCGGAAACGGGCTGTGGAGGGATGCACGGCGCGGCCGGAACCGGCGCCTGCTGCCTGCGGCTGCAGTTCACGCTGTGCGTGTGTGGTGTGCGTGCGTGGTGCGTGTGTGCGCAGCGTGCTGTGCTGGTGCTGTGTGCACTGTACCCGATTGGGGTGCAGGTCACGTGCGGCTGGCCCGAAAAAAGCAATTCACAACACAGGGCTGACCAGGATCCATTTGTCCGCCATCACAAGACAGAGTTCAGATCTGCGGAGGAGATGGCACTTGAGCGCTGCGCCTGTCAGTGGGGTATAGTGGTGTTTAAAATGACCGCCATCTCAACTTAATTATTCCTACCTATATCTGTAGTTTGTCTGGTGTGTCTGGTGTGTCTGGTGTGTCTGTAGTGGGTGGGATCTGTGTAGGAGTAATACTGCGCTACTGTATATAGCCCGGTGTATAATCTGCTGCTGCATGGCAGTGTTACCGTATACCGTTCTGGGAGCAGTAGACATTACTGCAAATTTGTAGTGTAGAGGATTGCTTATTCGTTCCGTATACGGCATTACCGCATGTATTGGTGTAGAGGGTTGTTGCATTACTGAGTGCTGTGCTACGGTAGCCGTCTAGGCTTACCGTCTACGACTACTGTATAGCACTACCATATCCATTTCTGACGAGTGTGCTGCACAGCATTACCAGTGATTACTGTAGACATTTCTGTCTGTGCTATGTTGCAGCATTACCGTATACTTTCTTGTAGCATTGCCCACTGTGACTGTATGGCAGTGCCGCATACCATTACAATTCTGTATACATTATCGTATACATTATCGTATACATTACCGTATACATTACCCCATCTCCACCACCTCTCAGCTCCACCTGTCATCTCCGCTAATCGCCCGTACTGCACGCGCTAGGGGCTCGGAAACAGCGCCTCCAAACGGCGTCCAAGCCCGCCATTGTTCGCCAGGCGCACCCGGCTTTACACACTTCACAACACGCACTGCTGTATTATTACGATTAGCTATTAAAGAATTAGGCACAGCCGCAGCCACCCGCAGGGTGCACCGCTCACATAAACAATAATTATAGACAATTATATAGAAAAACCCGGCGCACACCGCCGCTAGTTCTTGGTGGAGAAGGAGGTCTTGACCTTGGCCACCAACTTCTTGAAAAAGTCGCTCTTCTTGGCCTTGTCAATCTTGTCGGCGACATTGTGCTCCTCGGCAGCCTTGACCACCTTGTCGACAATGGTCTCGTCGCCAGCAGCAGCCGGCTCGGCGTCTTTGGCAGCACTTTCGCCCTCGGCTTCCGCCGTCTCGGCTGCAGGCTCGGCCTCCTTGGCCACCTCGGCCTCGGCGTCCTTGACGACCGGCTCGGCCTCGGTGCCCTCGGCGTCCTTAGCCACCTCCTGCTCGGCGTCGGCCTCTACGGCCGCGGGCTCGGCGCCGGCGTCGGCAGACTCGGTGGCCTTTTTGACCTCGGCATCGACCTTGGCGGCGTCGTCCGAGTTGAAGATCTTGGATGCTCTCTTGACGGTGTCCTTGATGCCCATGGTGTTACGATAAATGTGGGTGTGTAGTTAAACGGATGTGAGTGTAGCGTAGAAAACACAGCAGCAAGAAAAAGACAAAAGAACCAGATCCAGAAAACAGCCACGGCCACCCCAGGCGAATGGCCCGCTATTTATACCAGGGGAGGAGCCAGAAAACACATCCCACCCCGAAAACAGACAAAAATAAACTTTGGGCCCATTGCCGTTTGCGAACAATACCGCCGCCACCACCCCGGCTGGGCCTGCGGTGCCGGGCCCCGTTTGTCCTGCCACCACTGGGCCGCCTGTTTTTGTATCCCCCTGCCACAGCCTGGTTGTTGGGGTGGCCTGTTTGGGAGGTGAGCCCGGTTTTTTTTGCAGTTGACTACTGCGCCGGCCAAACTACAACCGGCTCCGTCTACGCACTACACTACCGCCTGGCTGGCCCGGCTGCCGCGGGGCGCCCGTGTCGCGGGCCACACACGAGCACCACAGCCAGCCCAACTAGACGATGCCTCAGTAACAGACCATCTCAGTCACAAAAGTCATGCCTTTTGGTGCCCGCGACACAAAACCAAGCCGTATCGTTTTATTTTCCCATTCGGTGGCGTTTTGTGGCATTGTCCCGCCGCGACATCACTCGACACGACACGGCTCCCCCACCGCGCGACATGCCGCCCATTTGGCCCGGTACACGCACCGCAGTGGGAAACGACCACCGGTGGCCGGCTCCGGTCGTATGCCACACGCTGGGCCCCGCGGCAGACGTGCTGGCCGCGGCCGGGCTGGGTCCCTGCCCGTGTGTGCAGGCTGACTAATCGTTTCATTTCACGCCGGTTGCGATTTGCTACACTGGCCATTGTTCCCCTGTCCGTCTATCGCGGGCTGGGGCTGCCATTGTCGTGTCTTATTGGCGCCCGCGACTTGTGTCGGCTGTTTGGCGGTGGGCATCACGCTTTTCTATATATAGTGTCAGGTGGGCCAGCCTGGGTCGGCTGTTTCCATCGGCACCCGCTTTGTGCCATGTTGGTGCTGGTCAGCCGTGCCGTCCCTCCCGTCAGGCGGATTGGGCCGCGCACGACCGCAGCCGCGCACGACCCGTCGTGCGCCCACCACAACGCAAACATATCACCATAAACAAGCCGTGGCAGCCTGGCACCGTCACCAGCACCCCATTCCGCAGCCAAACCTCCGTATCGCCCGGCCGCAAATGTCGCCCCTGCACCCGGTGTCCGCACCCGTGCCGAAAACCACGCCAGTTTCCGCGGTCACACGGTCCTCCTCGCATCAGCTCAAACGCATAGAATCGCGCCTAGAGCTCTTGACACAGTCGCTCTCGAAATCAGCCATCCACACGCGCAAACCGCTATCCAAAATCCACTTGAATGTGGAGCTGGACGCAGCCAAGAAGGTGGCCAAGCCAAAACTCCAATATTCCCGGAAAACCACGCTCAAACTGCGCGACGAGTCCCCGCAGTCCTCGGTTTCCTCCGCCACCCTGAACACCCCACCAAGCACGACCCAGAACACCACCATATCCTCAGCAGGCATGCACACAGGATGCAAGTACTCGCTCCAGGACTTTGAGCTAGGCAGGATCCTAGGCAAGGGCAAGTTGGGCAAGGTGTACTGCGCCAAACACATCGAGTCCGGCTACATTGTGGCCTTGAAGGTGATGTCCAAAAAGGACTTGGTGGACTTGAAGTTGGAGAAGAATCTCCGGCGCGAAATCGAGATCCAGTCCCAGCTCATCCACCCGCAGATCAGCCGCTTGTATGGCTACTTTTACGACCACAGGAACATTTACCTCATTCTCGAGTACAGCATCGGCGGCGAGTTGTACAACCACTTGAAAACGTCCAAAAAGTTCGACAACATCCGCAGCTCCTACTACGTGTACCAGATCGCCACCGCGCTCCACTATTTGCACTCGAAGCGCATCATCCACCGCGACATCAAACCAGAAAACATCTTGCTCTCGGAGAATCACGTGGTCAAGCTCAGCGACTTTGGGTGGTCGGTCATGACCAGCAAGCAGCGGACCACCATCTGCGGCACCTTGGACTACTTGTCGCCGGAGATGATTGAAAGTCAGCCGCACGACTCCCATGTCGATATCTGGTCCTTGGGTATACTAATGTACGAGTTTCTCACCGGCAAACCTCCGTTCGAGGAGATTGACAAGAACGCCACCTACAAACGTATCGCCAGGATCGAATTCAACTTCCCCAGCTTTGTGGATAGTGACGCCAAGGACTTGATCACGAGCTTGTTGCGCAAGGAGCCGGAGTCGCGGTTGACGTTGAACCAGGTGCTAACCCACCCTTGGATTGTGAAACACAAGCCTTACTGGCCGAAATAGCATAGATAGCATAGATAGCATGGAATACAACACACTCGGTTTATGGGCTGCAATGTCTGGCTGGATACCAGGAAATGCAGCAGTAGCTCCTGTAATGTTCTTGGAGCATTGGCTACTGGTCCTAGAGTAATCATGGGAGTCTACAGTGCAACCTAGTGTACATAGTTATGCTTACAATTTACAAAAATACAATATCAACTCATAATATGCCATAGCATGAATAAACAGCGTGGACACAACACCGATTTATGGTCTTGAGCGGTATTGTTTAGGTACTAGCAAATACAGCATTATCTCCTGTAATGTTCCTGAAGAGTGGCTTCTGGCGCTAGACTAACCATTGCAGTCTACAGTGCAACCTGGTGTACATAGTTATGCTTACAATTTACAAAATTACACTTTACATAGCTACTCACCGCATAGCACTCAGGGACTCTTCCAGGCCCGGCTCCTACTGGCTGCCATTGCTACCCGCACCAGCTCCTACAGCAGCGGTGGCAGCGGGCGCGACATTGGCGTTCGCTACCGCATTGGCGCTGTTTCTCTGTTTCATCATCAAAAGCTGCTGTTGCTGCTGCATCTGCTGCTTCTGCTGCATCTGCTGCTTCTGCTGCAACTGGTAGTAATGTTTCTGGAAGTTCTCCTGCTGTCTGATGTTGTACTGGGCGGTGGTCACTATGGCACGCAGAGGTGCTCTCACCTGGTACAACTCACCGGGAATAGAACTGAACGTTTGGCTGGGCGAGTCGTAGTTGTTATTGGGCACGGCATCGACGTTGATCAAGGCACATCTCCCCTGCAAACCACCAATGGATCCGGAAATGGCCTGGGTAGCCAAATTCTGCAGCTCCGACGATGCGGAGGTGCCCGATGCCCCGCTGCCGCTGCTGGTGCTATTGGTTGTCTGCTGGTTGGGCTGCAACTTTATCAACGAGTTGGCGTAGAATTCGCGGCCCGCCAAGAACCGGTGCCTGTACCGGACCGGCAATATGATGTTTCTCTCGAGCGGGATAGGGTTATTTTTGGACAAGCCTTCCAAAACCAAGTGGGTTTCTTCGTCGGGATCGAGAATCCGGTTGTAGTTGACGTTTCCGTCCCCGTTTACGTCCAGACCGCCGTGGAAAGCAGCGTTTTCACGGCGCTGGGCCGCCAACGCGTTGTTGGCGGCGATTTTGGCCTGGTTCCGTTTCTGGTACTGCTGCAACAACACGTCATACGGCGCGCTTCTGCCGGGCACCGCTCTTTTGGCGCCCATGGGGTGCGTTTTACAGGTAAGTGACCGCGCGCAGAATCCTCCTGATGCCAAAAGCACACCACACTGTCTTTCGACATCAACAGGACCCTTCGGTTTACTGGTCGCCTTGGGCTTGGGTTGTTTCTTTTTCTTTTTATCAGAACCAGCTGAATCAAGAGCTCCGCCGTTGCTGGCTGCGGCTGCAGCAGCCGCGGCCGCTGCGTTGGCTGCTTCCTTCTCCTTTTGCGTTTGCGACTTTTTGTACTTCTTTTTGGGCTTCACGCCGGTGGCGGCAGCAAAACCGGCGGCACCGTTAGAGGGCGTGCCCGGCACCGGGGTCGAGTTGCGCGATGAGTCTACGGAGGACGTCTCTACGTCCAAAAACTGCTTGCCTCTCTTTCTCTTGTTTATCATGCTGGCAGCGGCGGCGCTGGGGTTGGAGATCTCAGATAACTCTGCTTCTTTCTGTTTCTTCTGCTTGAGCGCCACACACCTGATGTAGTGGCTGGGCAACGAGTCGTGGCCAATGGGTCTGTTGCACGAGTTGCAGATGCGGTACTTGATGTTGGTGGCCAAGTACGAAGGGGCGGCTGCCGAGGATGTGGCGGCGATGCTCTGGATGTCGACTTTCTTGTCTAAATAGGCGCCCAACTCTTTCCAGACGATGGGTTTCTTGGTGTCTGCTGAAGGATCGGGGGTGTTGTGGAGGGACCGTAACGAAGCTAATGAGATGACTTGTTGCGCTCTTGCGGTGGTGGACATATCTTGAGTGGCGTGGGGGGTCTGGTGGGGATACGGGTGGTGGTGGCTGTGGTTGTGATGGTGTTTGTAACAGTAATCTTGGTGGGGGAGACGGTACACTGTACCAGCTGGGTGGGCAAAGGAATGGGGGACAAATCAGTCAGTTTGTGTGGGAATCGGGTGGGAAAAACGTGCGGCAGACTGTGGCGGGACAGGCGAGTACGTCTACGGCAGTGGTGGGCGATTTGTGCTCGTGTAGAGGTGGGTGCTGGGGTGCTGGATGGAGTGTCTGTTTTCTCGGTACCAATTCCGTTTTTTTCCCGCTCCAATACACACACACGGTTCAGCGCTAATCTCACACGATACCACCAGCAAAAGACAGTAGAAACAGCCTGTATCCCGTAGCGAGATGTTGCGCCGCCCTACCACGACCATCCGGCTAACTCCGGAGGACATTCTCGAGTACGACGACGCTTTGGCGCTCCAGAAACAGCAGGAGGCCCAGCAAGCAGAACAGAAACAACAGCAGCAGCAGCTTCTCCAGCACCAGGAGCAGATCAACACGTCTGGAATAGACTTGAACAGCTTCAAGCCTGCTGAGTCGCGGAGCTCCAGGATAGGGGTGGACCGCAAGGTTTCGTTCAATTAGCCTGCAACGAGGGCGATAATGGTATATAGTGTATAGTAGATAGCTCACAATAAAGGGTAATGTATAGGCGCTGGTACGGGGGTTCGTATAATACGAGTAGAGAAACGTACAGTGGAAGAGTAGTGAACAAATGCTGTTAACAATCCCGTCGATTACAGTTCGGGTCTGTAACATACCGATTGTTTTATATTTCTACCTCTATCTACTCTTAAACGTAAGATCTCTGTTCAACGTCAACAAGGGCCTGCCTTCTTTCACCGACATAACAAACTTGGCCTCCAACGTAGCGTCCACATTCTCCTGCTTTCTGCCTCTATCTCTGACCGCGATTGGACTCAGAACTGACCGTAGTGTTTTGTCAATCAGCCTGGAGTGTGTGTCCTTGAAGTGACGGTAGTATTTAAGAAGCATGTTTTCCTTGCTGGACCAACAACCACACTTGAGGAAGTCTTTGCACAAAGGACATATGATACCAACATTGCTTGTAGTACCACTGTTGCGTCTCTTTGCTTGCACGGGACCAGCTTCGAGAATCAGTCCTTCGGGTACTAAGAACCCATCAGCGTAAATACCATGTGTCAATGTCAAGTGTGACAAGTAGCTCGAGTTCTTGAATGGTAAGAATCTCACTTGTTCACAGTATGGACATAATCCGGAACATGATTTCTTAGTAGGATTACCATTCGAATCCAATTCATATCTAAGATACTGGGGTTCGTACGGACTGTCTTTGGAAAACTTGTTGTTCAAGTAGTAGACAACATTAGTTACTGAGTCTTTAATCTCTTCGATAAGTCTGAGGTACTTCATCCTGGTGTGAATGCAGGAGTAAGGATTGTCCACCGGAGAAGGTACGATATTCTCAGCAAGAAAGTAACTAACGTAATCAAAATTGAATCCACTCTCGTAGATGGTCCCTGTATAGTTGCTGTAACGAATAACAGGCCCATCCAAGCAGGAGACTTGTTTCTCTTCATCAAAAGAAACATAGGGATTCTTTCCGTTAATGACAAACCCCAAAGTAGACCTTTTTACCGGCCGACTCTGCTGTGGCCTGATAGCGGGTCTGGTTATCACTTTGGGTTTCACCACTTTAGAAGTGGAAACTCTAGCACTGTTCGAGGAAGTATACTCCTTTAGCAATGATATAAGCTGTCTGTTTACAACATTCAGTGGATCGACAGTGGAACTAGGACTAGGTCCATCAAGGTTCTCGAGTCTGTTTGTTGCTGGCCAGTCTAAGTTGATACCTACTGCAGTTCTAGGTGTGTTCCCATCTTCACTCTTATTGTAGTCTGCCGCATTGTCAAAACAATAATTGTTGGATTTCTTTAATTCAACAGGCAGAACAGGAGAAGAGGGTGTAGGGGGAGTAGTTTCATAATTGCCAAAATAGGCAGCTACCAAAGGTGTTCCATAGAACTCCTCATAAGAACATTGCAGGACATCCTGCTGTGCAGTAGGTTCATCCAGGCTCCCGTTTGTAGTATCGAAGCTGCTGGGGTTGATAAACTGGTCGAACAACAAGGAGAATAATTCTTCATCATTCATTTGGGTATCCCTGAGGTTGTTTTTGGTGTCAGATTCAGCCATTGTATCAGTGTTTGTGCTTGAGTTAAGAAGAAGGATGGTGACTTGGAATTAACGAGAGATTAGAAAAAGCACCCTGCTTATATATTGTTCTTTCATGATACAGCGACTGTCTCACTTTAATTTAATGTACTAGGAATTGCCATGAATTCAATTTGTAGTGTCTATCCCAGTTTTACTGTTGGTAAATGAAGAAACTGATCTTCCGTTTTTTGCAACTATAATATTTGCAGCTGTATAGTTCCCCCCAAATGGGAGAAAAATGAGATTCCAAAGCAACAATAGTAACTGGCTGCTGATATGAAATCGGGTGACACGATCTTCCCGTTTCCTAGAACGGATATCGTGATCAAATAATACTCCATTTTGGGAAGTTCAGCTACCAGTTGCCTCAATGGTCATCCTGCTTTAAATAGAGTAACTGCTAAGATATTAACTAAACTGCTTACATACGTTCCTGCATTTAGCTCTCTTCTTGCATTTTTTTTCATCGCAGCCATTTAGATTTTTCATATTCTTCAGAGGTAACTACAACAGTTACAATCAAAACCAAGCAACACAGCCAAACAGCAGGATGGCCGGATTGGGATCTGTGATATTTGCTGCCTGCAGCTGTCTATACCTTATTTCAGGTGGACGCTGGTCCATAGTATTAGCTGCTTTAGTTATACTGATGGGATACCAGATTGAAAAGACTAATAGCAAAGCATCTCCAGCACATACTACTAAACAGTCGGTTAGATCTGCCAAGCCAGAGTCTCCTATATATGCCATAGATTTCACATCTTCATTTACCCCTTCTGAGACGTCAAATATTCCCAAGTCAGTACCGTTAAAGGCCAGAGCTAGAAGATCGCCTAGGGTTATCAAAGCTTCCAAACCAGTTCAATTCAGTGCAACAACTGATAATGAACCTTCATTAACTAAGTCAGCAGTCAACTTGATGGACTCGCAAATTTATATTTTCTATACCACTTTAACTGGTTCGTCACAAAGAGTTGCCAAAACTTTGCTGGAGAAATTAGACAATATGCCTGGATTAAAGCACAAGTCAAAATTGATGAGTTTAGATGATGATGTGGATGATCTTGAAGAGTATTTCTTAAAGACGCCTTCTAATGACAGCAAGAACATTTATTTGTTGGTCTTACCGTCGTATGAAACTGATTCCCCCATTGATTACTTCCTTGAACACTTGAGGGAAACCTACAACGATTTCAGAGTAGATAAATATCCTATGAGATCTTTACTAGGATTTGCAGTATTGGGCTTGGGAGACTCTGAGTCGTGGAATGGTGAGAAATTCTGTTACCAGGCTAAATTGGCTGACAGATGGATGGGTAAATTGGGTGGTCGAAGATTGTTCCCAGTTGGGGAAGTTTGCATGAAGTATGAAGGCGAACCTAAAGCCAATGAATGGATTCAGAATTTCGCACAATTATTGTCTGACGACGAACCATTTTATATTGATGAAAATGATGACGTAGATGATAGTGATAAAGAAGACGACGAAGGTACTGATGATAATGATACTCTAGTTGATGTTGAAGATATGGGAGATATAATAAGAAAGTCAGGAACCAGAGGGTTATTGGGAGCCAATGAAGATGTCAAGCAGATGGTGGCTAAGGATTCACCTACATACAAATCGTTGACCAAGCAAGGCTACACTATAGTCGGTTCACATTCTGGTGTGAAGATTTGCAGGTGGACCAAAAGTGCATTAAGAGGAAGAGGCTCGTGTTACAAATTTGCATTCTACGGCATCAAATCTCATTTGTGTATGGAGACGACTCCATCCTTAGCATGCTCGAACAAGTGTGTGTTTTGCTGGCGTCATGGTACTAATCCAGTAGCAAAACTGAACTGGAGATGGGAGTTGGATCCACCCGAAAAGGTGTTTGAAGGTGCCTTGGCGGGTCATTACCAGAAGATCAAGCAGATGAGAGGTGTTCCAGGTATTCAAATGGATAGATTTCAGGAAGCCTTTAAGGTGAAGCATTGTGCGTTATCATTGGTAGGTGAACCTATCTTCTATCCACACATCAATGAATTTGTACAAATGTTGCATAAGGAGCATATTTCATCGTTCTTGGTCTGTAACGCACAACACCCAGATAACTTAGCCAAATTGGGCAAAGTCACACAGTTGTACGTCAGTATAGATGCCCCAACTAGACAGGATTTGAAAAAGGTGGATAGACCATTGAACAGCGATTTCTGGGAAAGATTAATGTCGTGTTTGGACATCTTAAGAACCGTGCAGAAACATCAACGTACTGTATTCAGATTAACCTTGGTTAAAGGTTTCAACATGACTGATATAGAGAGTTATGCGGATATGGTTGCTAGAGCTTTGCCTTCACAGATAGAAATCAAGGGTGCCACTTTCTGTGGTTCGTCTAATGCCAACGGCAATCCATTAACCATGCAAAATATTCCCTTCTACGAAGAATGTAAGGCTTTCGTTGTGAGCTTGAGTAAAGAATTACAGTCCAGAGGTCTTAATTACGACATTGCTGCAGAGCATGCCCATTCGTGCTGTATATTGATGGCTGACACCAAGTTCAAGATAAACGGCAAGTGGCATACACACATTGACTATCCAAAGTTCTTTGAATTATTAGAAAGTGGAGCTGAGTTTGTGGATTTGGATTATGTCAGAGAAACCCCCGAATGGGCGGTTTGGGGTTCGGATGAAGCCGGTTTCAACCCCGAAGATACGAAATACGATAGAAAAGCAGAGAAGCTCAAGAAGAAGCTCGAAAGAGAGGAACAGTCCCGTCAAGTGATAGAGCATCAGAAGACATTCTAGGTGTATTTTACATCGTGAATGAATTGTATATTAGGTAGTCCGTAATACAGGTTTTCATAAAGCATTGTAAGTACAATTTGCAGTACAAAACTTTTTTGCGACTTTGCACTTTGTTTTTCCGGTTGGAAAACCACGAGGAACAGCAAATTCTTAATTACCCAAGACGAAGCATATTTATTCTCCATTTCGGTTGATAGATATGGCAGAACTGGAAGTAAAAAAGAGTAAGATTGCATTTGTGCATCCCGACTTGGGAATTGGTGGGGCTGAGCGTTTGGTGGTAGATGCTGCGGTAGGCTTGCAGAATCTCGGTAACGAGATTATAATATTCACGTCACATTGCGATAGGACACACTGTTTTGAAGAGGTAAGCAGTGATTTGTTGCAGGTAGAGGTGTATGGGGATTTTCTTCCCACCCATATCCTCAAGAAGTTTCACATTTTGTTTGCCATCTTGAGACAGTTTTACTTAACCATCAGATTGATTGCGTCAGGTAAGATCAAGGAGTATGATTTCTTCATCGTGGATCAACTATCGTTTTGCATTCCATTGTTGAGTTTATTCAGCAGCGAGGAGTGCAAAGTGTTGTTCTACTGTCACTTTCCGGACCAATTGCTAGCAAAAAGAGGCGGTTTATTATCCAAGTTGTACAGGGTACCATTCGACACTATAGAGGAATGGACCACAGGGTTCAGTGACAGAATAGTGGTCAACTCGAATTTCACCAAGGGTATTTTTCATCAAACTTTCAAGAGCTTGAGTAATGTCGAACCGGGCGTCATATATCCATGTGTTGATACCGAAATAAATGAATCTGAGGCAGATAAGTTGTCTGATAAGGAAGTGGCTACTTTCTTCAACGGGAATAAATACTTCTTATCAATCAACCGATTTGAAAGAAAGAAAAACATCGAGTTAGCCATTAACGCCTTTTCGAAATCACGCAAGTTGCTCCAGACGACTTCTGGTAATAAGCCTAGACTTGTCATAGCAGGAGGGTACGATGCTAGAGTCAATGAAAATGTTGAATACTTGAACGAATTGACGAGTTTGTGTGATAGTTTGAAATTGACCAGTTTCACCATACGCGGAAAGCTTATTATTATGCCACCAGCGACAGATGTTTTGTTCTTGCCGTCAATAAAGTCATCATTAAAGACCTCCTTGATCAAACAAGCGCAATTGTTGTTGTATACTCCTTCCTTCGAGCACTTTGGCATTGTTCCAGTCGAGAGCATGCTTTTCAGAACTCCCGTATTATGTGTTAACAACGGTGGCCCAATTGAGTCTGTTGTCAATTACTCGGGGGACAATATTGAAGAAGCTACTGGGTTTACGGAGGAGGCCAATTATGAAAAATGGGCAAAAATTATGATCAAATACTATAATGATACAGATTCTGCAGACAAAGAGAAGTTGGGTGCCAACGGATATAAACGAGTTTTGAGTAAGTTCTCCAGAGAGGAAACGTCTCGGTCATTCGCAAACAACTTGACGTCCATAACCACCAGCGGTCATTACAAGAAAGGAATAATCTATAAGTTGTTCGGCATTGTTCCGCTACTTGTGTTAATCCTTGCCTTAATTGTAGTCAAGCTTACATTATAGTGTTTTGTATAATCATATGTATATACTTATTTATTTCTCATAAAGTTTCATTAAGACTACAAACTATTTAAAAATATCCTTGATGGCTTTCCAAATATGTAGCTTGTTATCAGTAGGTCTGTTTATATACAAGGGGACCACGTTGGCAGAGGAGGATGTGCCGTACGCACTATCGTCACTATTGAATAAGTTGAGCATGCCAGAACCAGACCCCAGTTTGGCCTTGACTTTGTTTGCAATTCTGTTTTTCTCAAACCAGACAATGAAGTCGCCGTGAAATTCTGATATTCTGCGTTTGAATGATTCTTTTAGTTCGTTATCCAACACGATCTTAAACTTGTGTAAGTTTGAAGAAGGGCTTTGTAGATTGTAGTTTCTGATGGCAACATTCAACAACTTGACTCTTTCTTTGAGATAGTCCATATCAGAGGCCAAGATGTAGTGCACGTTATAGGCTGCGTTTGCAACTTTGAGGTCGAAAGCGTTCAACACTGCTTCGATGCTAGCACTGTTTTCGGCGGTTGTTGCTATAGGAGACCTGTAGATAATCCATTTGAACCACAAGTCGTCGATTTCTTTTCTTAGTCTTTCTACCTGCCCATTCAAGTTCTGTTGTGACTCGATCCATGGCGGTAATATCTGCTGCTTATTAAGAACCTGATTCATGAAATAGTTGGAATCGGTACAGTTCTTTAAATGCTGAAGATCCAAAGGCTTTCCTCTCACGTGCAACATGTCTGGCGAATCAAACTGGCCGGTGTGCTGGTTGATGGCGGCGTTGATTTTGTTACTGGCCAAACTGTTGACGAGATCTAGCGTGGTGCTGGGGTTATTAGTATTGACGAGCATGGCCGGGCCCAATAGTCTCTCCTTGTACATTTCTCTGAAATTGTCGCTCAGTTCGGGCAGTTTCTCCTTCATCTGCTCCTTCTTCAATTTGTAGTCAAAGCTGGACTCCTTGGCGTTGAGCACCTTATCCTTAAACGACACTGGCGGGGTGATGATGGTGCGCTGTCGTTTGCTGGACATCGATTTTGGTTTCAGATCGATGATCATTCTGAGATTAGCATCGTAGCTGGACTCGGTGCCGGTCCAGTGCTGTGACTCGAATATGTCTCTGGCGTGTTTATTGGACTTTAGCAAGGGCTCGCTCTGGATGTATGCTTTTGCCCGGACAATCTCGGAGGAATTGGCCTCCTCGTCCTTGAACTTTTTATATAGCTTCTGCAACTGGGGGTCGGAGTCGACCATTGACTTGTTGGAGGTTATTGACGCTGTAGACGATAGCTGTTCATCCAAGATCTGGGTGAATCTCTGCACTATCGCACTGTTATTATCATCACCGTTCGGGGGAGAACCGGTGCCGGGACTTTTTGTAGAAGTAAAGCGGCTGTGTCGTGCCTGGTAGCACGCCTGAGCGGTCTGGCTAGCTATATGTGACCTGCGTAGTAGCATGGGGTTTGCCGGGTGGGGATGGTGGAAAAGATAACCGTTTAGTAAGCGCATTTTTCACAGCAATTGGTAGCGTCTATTGGTAGCATACACCCAGCGTAGAGCGGTAGTTATGTAGTAATACGAACGTGTATATTGACAAAAGTCTCGGTAAAGCGGTATGTAAGCTACACGAACTGAAAGAATGCACCAAAGGGTATAAAGCACCTGGCGGCGGTACCAGCAAGAAATAAAACACTACAAGGCATAGAAGATGAGCACGGCGCAGCCCAACACAATGGCCGTGAGCAAGAACAACTTCAAAATGAACCCCACCACGTACTCCTTCTTGCCGCCGGCGCTGATTATGAGCTGCTTCTCGATATCGATGTCGTCCATCAATTTGACTCTGCCGTACTTCTTTGACTCGGGCCGGAGATTCTTGTAGTAGGCATAGTACGGGTTGGACGAGGAGGAGTCCTGGGATATTATGTTGTTGAGTGTGGCGGAGTTGACCGAGTCTAGCGACGTCACCGAGGTGATGGAGTTGGAGTGGTTTCGCGTGGTGCCACCCGACATGAGGTTGAGCTCCACGGGCTGGGAGAAGTGGCTGGTGGACACGGACCGGGACCGGGGGGTGTTGGTTTTGGTTTTGGCACCCTCGCTGGCGGCGGCGGGGAACACCACCGCGGTGTATCTGCGCTGGTTGTGGTGGTCGTTCAATATGATGCTGGAGGTGGACACATTCTTGTGTATGGTGGGAAAGGTGGAAAGGCCGAATGGTTTGGTGGGGGGCAGTGACTCACCGCACGTATTATCCGGGGTTCCAGCCATGGGTGCGGTTGGGCGATAGTCAGGCAGGTGCGGCACAGCCACGACGGTACAGCAGGGGTGCGGTAGGGTATGCTACAGGTGCGCAGTGGGTGGTGCTACAAAGAGAGGATAATCCAGGTGGCAGTTTCATGGCCCTATATATTGTGCAGCGATAACGGAAGGGAGATTAGTGGGGGGTACCACCAGTGCTAATAATAAAAATGGCACCAGGCACACTGCTAAATATACCAGCACGGCCGGGCTTTGGCCTGGTTGCACGCATTTCGCCGGCGCACGCTGTGTGCCGGTTCCTGGAGCATACGGCCCTGCCACACCGCCGGTTCCGCCGTACTGGGCCCGCTATTGATGCAAAAACGGCCTCCGCTAATTGCTAGCGTTTTGTACGACTGCTGCGGCGCGGCTTTTCAGCGGTGTCACAAGCCGGTGGCAGGGCCGGTCACGGGACCCGTTTGCGCCGCCGGAGAGGCCGCACGCTGCCGATACCGGCCCCCCATCTGCCGGACATCCGGGCACGACCGGTGGCCGGAGGCCGGTGGAACGGGTGTGTCACGTGGCTGTGACGTACGGCTCCGTTTTAGCAGCCGGTGTCCTGCACACAGCCCAGACCTTATCTGGCAGCGGCACAGGCCCGCTCCACGACAGGCTACACACCCGCCACGTCTGTGTGATGCTCGGGAGAGGGGCTGGCGGCTTTCGGGCTTTTGCCGGCTGTGATTTCAGGCAATCGGCAATCTTTTGGCATTCTTTTACCGATAGACTTTTACCCTGAAACTGTGCCAATTACATGCAAAAGTGCAGTAGCACCACAAGTAGTACGATATCTCTAACCTGCACCGGACCGCAGCAGCACACACGCCGAAACACAGCCCCCACTCCACACCCCCATCCACACCCCCACACGGCTGGCCCGCCATCCTCCTGGTAGACATCTTGCGACCACTGGGAGCGGGTCGTGCGCCGCACAAAATCTCGACTTTTCCATTCGGATGGAGATAGCTGTCTCGAATCAGATGGTGCGGCCAGGAACAGGGAAACTACAGCAAAAACACAGAAACAATGTGGATTATCGATTGGTGTACGTATTGACCGAGTGGGCAAAGTGGCTGGACATGTTCTGCGGCGCTGGACCCGGCTCAGCACCGCAGAATATGTGCCCACCGTGCCGCTACCATTAACGTGGCACGGGCAAGCACCGTCATCCGCACCAGACACATACTAACGACCCCGCTATAGTCCAGGATGTCTTGTCATCTTTAGGTTTGTGGAACAAGCACGCCAAGTTGTTGTTTTTGGGTTTGGATAACGCCGGGAAAACCACCCTTTTGCACATGTTGAAAAACGACAGATTGGCCACCTTACAGCCCACCTTGCACCCTACCTCGGAGGAATTGGCCATCGGCTCGGTCAGATTCACCACCTTCGACTTGGGTGGCCACCAGCAGGCCCGTAGATTGTGGAAAGACTACTTTCCCGAGGTCAATGGGATCGTGTTTTTGGTCGACGCTGCTGATCCCGAGAGATTCACCGAGTCAAAGGCCGAGTTGGAGTCTTTGTTCAAGATCGAGGAGTTGAGCCAGGTTCCGTTCTTGATCTTGGGTAACAAGATCGATGTGCCTACAGCCGTCGGCGAAATGGAGTTGAAGTCGGCTTTGGGCTTGTACAACACCACCGGCAAGGACACCGGGAAGTTGCCAGATGGCACCAGACCCATCGAAGTGTACATGGTCTCTGTTGTGATGAGATCGGGCTACAGTGAGGGGTTCAAGTGGTTGTCACAATACATCTAGTGGTGGGTGCGTAATACTTTTCATTATTTATCGTTGTTTTAGTCCCCCTCTTATTTAGATCAATAAGCTGTTTATATAATAATCCACTGTATGCTTGTCAGCGACTGCAGAGGCCATTGCTGCTGCACCAGTAACTGGGCGAATATCGGCCTGCTGTCCGTAGGTGTGTGGTGTCGGCTTTGCTGGGGCCGGTGGTTATGGGGCGTGTCTCGTGACCGTGGTCACGTGCCAGTTTGCTCTTCTATTTTTTCTTGCAGGCATCGATAAGTATAATTTTTTTTGATGGCTAAACCGTTACTAATACCAATCCACACAAATTACACCCGAACGTTGCGAGAGATGAGCGAGTTTTCTAACAAGGGTGCTCTTCATCCTGAGCAGAAGAAATGGAAGGCGCCAAAGGGCCCCAAGCCTGTCCAGCACAAGAACAAGAACTTAATTGGGTTAGGAAGATCGATTGCAAATCAGAGAAGAATGGAGAACAATATCGAGTTCTTGCCAGATGGTGAGATGAGATTCACTACCGACAAGAAAGAAGCCGGCTGGGTCAAGTTGCGGTCGGTCACCCAGGAGAATTCCTTGGACGAGTTTTTAAACACAGCCCAGTTGGCAGACACAGACTTCACGGCGGAAAAGGCCCAGCAAGTGAAGATTATAAAGGTAGGCAACACATCTATTGTCAACCAGAATGGGTTGCTAAGCAACGACGAGATGTTGGAAGTGCGTAAAAAGCATAAGTTGTTTGAAAATAAGTTGACCATTCCAAAGAGACCCAAGTGGAGTAAAACCCAGTCCAAGTTTGAGATAGAAAGACAGGAGAACTTGGCGTTTTTGGAGTGGAGACGGGAGTTGGCGTCTTTGACAGAGAACAACGACTTGTTGTTGACTCCATTCGAAAGAAACTTGGAAGTCTGGAGACAATTGTGGAGAGTGGTGGAAAGATGTGACTTGGTGGTGCAGATCGTAGATGCCAGAAATCCATTATTTTTCAGATCGGTAGACTTGGAAAAGTACGTGGAGGGCTTGAGCGAACCAGAAGAGAATAAGACCAAGTCGAACTTGTTGTTGGTCAACAAGGCCGATTTGTTGAGCAAAGAGCAGAGAATTGCCTGGGCACGTTACTTCAAGTTGATGAACATCAACTATGTTTTCTTCTCAGCCGCCAAAGCTAACGAGTTATTGGAAAAGGAAAGGGAAGAAATGGAAAATGGTATACAGCACGAAGAAGAAGACGACGATGAAGAAGAGGAAGACGAAGAGGAGTCCATCAGAATCTTGAAAATCGAGGAATTAGAGGAGTTATTCCTTACCGAAGCACCTGAGTTTGAGGTCGATCCCGAGTTCCCAGACAGAAAGTTGCAAATTGGGTTGGTGGGATACCCCAATGTCGGTAAATCGTCCACCATCAATGCCTTGGTGGGTTCTAAGAAGGTGTCTGTTTCGGCCACGCCAGGTAAAACCAAGCATTTCCAGACCATAAATTTGTCGCTGGACGTCGTCTTGTGTGATTGTCCTGGTTTGGTTTTCCCCAACTTTGCCTACACCAACGGTGAGTTGGTTTGTAATGGTGTTTTGCCCATTGATCAATTGAGAGAGCACATCCCACCCGTGTCGTTGGTGTGTCAGAGAATCCCCAAGTACTACTTGGAGGCCGTGTACGGTATCCACATCCCGATCCAGAAAGTAGAGGATGGTGGTAATGGCCAATACCCCACTGCCCGTGAATTGTTAAACGCTTATGCAAGAGCCAGAGGGTATATGACACAGGGGTTTGGTTCTGCCGATGAACCAAGAGCAGCAAGATACATATTGAAGGACTATGTCAACGGGAAGTTGTTATACATAAATCCACCACCATTCTACGTCGAAGAAGAGGATGAGTGGGACTTGCCCAACTTGCAAGAAGGCAGAGACTTCAACCAAGGAGTCTACGGGTTACACAGTTTGCCCGAGTCGAGACAAAAGCAGATTTTACAGGCCATTCACGATAAATCCATCTCGTTGGAAGATTTCGATTTGGCCAACGACTTGTCCAAGTTGAACTTCTCCATGCACATTGGGGACGCCTCTTCCGGCAAAAAGGACGAAAACGAGCCCCAGGGAGCAAAGACTTTGTTCTACGGTGGTAAGCAGGCTGCATTGGAAAGTGCCGGTGACGACTTGGATCGCGAGTTCTTCAAGATGAACAATGTCGAAGGGAAGTTCAACACGCCATTCCACAAGAAAGACGCCGGTAGCGGTAACAAGAAGCATAACAAGAAGAACAAGAAACAGGAGAAGAAGGTGAGAGTGGTAGGATATTAGGCAATGTCAAGTATATATTAGCATAGTAATGAAAGCATTCGTCGTTAAGAACATAGTGTGGAATAGCGCAACTACAGTTGTGAAAAATAAAATAATAACCTTATATTGCTATAAAAGTGATTACGTTATGAAATACTAAAGTACAAATGCTAATGGTGTAACACTAGATAGCTTAGTAAAGTTGGAATTTAGGACCCATGGTGGACTTGATGTACAAGGATCCAACATTTTGCCAGTTCTTCTTCAACAAAGAAACCAAGAAGTTAGCAGACATCATGATTTGGTTAACCAAAACATCTTCTTCCATTTCGACGTTACCGACGGCAACAGCCAAACACAAGACCTTCTTCAATTGGAACTTGATGGTGGACTTGACATCTTGGACCTTACCGTACAAGTCATCGTTGTGGGAGACTGGGGTTGGGAACTTACCAGCCTTGGACAAGGTAGGACCTAACAATCTTGGGATTTGCTTGATCAAGACTTCGGAAGCGATGAAAGCGTTGTACTTCTTGGCCAACTTCTTGATCAACTTCTTGTTCTTGTTCAACTTCTTCAAGTCATCGACGGACATGGCTTCAACACCGACGGACTTAGCTCTGTCGACATCGAAAGCATCACCAAAGATACAGATGGTCATGTTTGGTCTTGGGACTTGAGGCAACTTCAAAGAACCAGAGAAACGCTTGTCTCTTTGAGGGTCATAGTTCTTCAAACCGACCTGTAATTCGACGGTTTCTAAGAAGTTTCTCTTCTTGGTTTCGGTGGAGAATTGCAATAATTCCTTGACGTTTTTACGGACGTCGGCACTGCTGATTTTAGACATTGCTGCTACTAGTGATCGTCTCCCAAAGTGACTTGGTATGTAAAACTGATTCGACGAGGATGAAGATTTAAAAGAGAAGAGTAGTAGGCAACTAAATTTTCACCCAAATTTTGTGGTGGTGCGTCTGACGCAGAAGCGCCAGAAAAAAACGGCGATGGGCGCATCACGTGCTCTGAGCCCAGAGCTAGGGTTGTGCCCTCATATGTCGCGCAAAATGTCGCGGCCCGTTATCGCGCGACACAGAGGTTGCAATATCAGAGACGTGCCGCTGGTAACCCGGAGGAGCCCCATTGTGGCCAGTGTAGCCAAGTGTACGTATACAAACCGATGCTCGCTATACGATGCACAGTGCCAGTACCGCGTTTCACGCCCAGGGGCGTGTTCGCCGGTACCAGAAAGTTAGCCACGGGGGTGTATTACAGAGATAACCACGCGAGCCCCGGCCCGGTCCGCGAGTCACGGCAGCAGAAGATAGAGAAACTCAACCAGCTTGTGCAGGCCAAGCTAGTGAAACTCGACCATGAGCTCCACATATTCACGCGCGACGTGCGGAAAGTGATCGACTTGGGATGCATGCCCGGAAACTGGTCGCAATACTGCAAGTTCCGGCTCCGGCAGCTCCACCGGCTCGAGGAGGACAAGTTCCACGAGAAGTGCCACATCCTCGGCTTCGACGTGTTGTTTGGTGAGCCGCCTGCCGGCGTTTCCACCATCCAGGGCAACATATTCTCCAAATTGCTGCACCGCAACATCCTCAACCACTTTAAGGAGATTGAGCTTAAGCGGGTGCTGCACAACACGCTCAAGTACCTCCGGAACAACAACGACGCCGACTTTGAGAACTCGTACTTCTACCAGGAGCTCAACGAGACGTTGCTTGAAAGCGAGGTGGAGAAGTTGGAGTCGCTCCTCAAGGGCCACGACTTGCACAACCAGCAGGAGATTATCAGCAAGCTCTTGAAGAATGTCGACTATCGGGCCGATTTGATTCTTTCCGACATGTCGCGGCCCATGCTCCAGCAGTCGGGGTTTTACTGCCACACGCACCTGCGGCCGTACCTGCGGTCGAGCGGCAACGTTCCGCTCAACCAGCCGATCACGGAGCCGACCAAGGCGGCCATTGATTTGGCGGACGGGGCATTGATGTTGGCGTGCAGTGCGCTCAAACCGGGGGCGACGTTTGTGGCGCGGCTTAACCCGGTGGAGCGGCACGATCCCGAAATCGACATGTTCGGCGAGCGGGTCGGGCGGGTGTTCAACGAGGTGGTGACGTGGGCGCCGGAGCGGGCGACGGGGGTGTTGCGGGAGGTTTTCTTTGTGGGGCGGGACAAGAAGGGGGATGGGGAGTATGCGGTGGAGGAGGTGTTCTAATGGGTTACGAGTATGTGATGTATATAATGAGTGTATATTATGAGTAGAGATTGAAAAAGATGTACTACTAAGAGCAGTAATTATGTGTGTATTATTAGTAAAGAGGTACTACTCACAGCAGATATTCTGTGTATACTATGAGTAGAAATAGGAGAAGATGTACTACTGAGAGTAGAGATCATAAGATGTACTACTAAGAGTAGATATATGAGTGAGGTGGATGTTACTGAATAGAGATTACTGAACGTAGACTTACCCTTTGCGCAAAAATAGACGTGCATTTCGATGCTAATGTGTAGTGTGCCGCGTACAGAAACGTGACAAATGTGTATAGGACATACTACTCTAATTTTCTGACTCCTCCTCCACTTGCTCTGGCTCCTGAGTCTCTTCAGCCTCTTCAGCCAGCTCAGCCTGTTCAGCCTCTACAACTGTTTCTGGCTCTCCAGCCTCTTCAACTTCTGGCTCTGGCTCTGGCTCCTCTACCGTCTCCGGCTCCTGTGGTTGCACGCTCAAGGCGGCAAAGTCGTCGAGCAACCGCTCACTCACGGCCGTCTTCTTGTCCGCCACCAACTGCAGCTTCCACAACTCGACGGTGGCGTGCACCTTGTCGGCGTCCACGCCGTAGTTGGCGCCGAAAAAGGCCGCCTCCGCATACCGCTCGCTGGTGACCAACAAGTCCAAGCAGCGGGTGCGGTCGCCCGTCAACCACCACGCCTGGAACGCCAAGTTGTACTGGCCGCGCGCCTCGCACGCGGCGGCCAAGCGCGCGAGCCCGGCCTTGTCGCCGCTCAGCGACAACAACAACAACAAGGAGGCGTGATCGTGGGCCAACCAGAAACACTCGCGCGCAAGCGGCACGTCCCAGGCGGCCAAGGCGCGGTCGCCCACGCGCTTCCACTTGCCGGCGTTGGCGAGCGCGGCACCCGGGTTCTCCTTCTGGGCGTCCGTGAGCAACTCGTACGCCTGGGACAAGTTGCCTGTGGCCAAGGCAATGTGGAACTTGGAGTCAAAGTCCTGCGACAAGGCGTAGGCCAAGGCCAAGTAGCCCAACTTCTCAAAGAAGCGCAGCAACTGGTTCAACTCGGTGTGGCTGAAGGACGCGAGCATGCGCGTGTACTCGGGCGAGAGGCGGTCGGCGGTCACGGATGCCACGTCGGGCACGTCGTCGCCGGTGTCGGGGTCGCGCACGACGCCGGCCGCGTACTGCTCCAAGTCGCCGCGCACCACCCACGTCTGCAACGCGAGCACGTCCGCGTTCACGTACCACGACACCACCACGCCGGCCTTGTCCATCAAGTACAACCGGCCCTCGCCGGCGCGGTACCCGACAATGTAGTACCGGTGGTCAAAGTGGCCCAAGCTCACCACCTCGCCGCCGACAAAGTAGTTCAACCGGTGCGTGGTGCCGGTGGTGTACACAAACACGTCGCCGATGAACTTGCCCGACGTGACCGGCTCCGACGTCGGCAACGTGGCCACCACCTCGAACGCGTCGGCCGCGCCCTCGTCGGCGTCCACCTCGCCCGCGTCGCGCGCCGCCTCGTACTGGTCCCGGCTGTACCGCAACACGTACGTCTCGTCGCCGCGGCGCGCGCCGCCCGCGCCGTCGCCGCCGCCGGTCACGATCGCCACCAACTCGCCGGTGTCGGCCCACACCACGTCCTGCACGTCGTCCTGCACGTCGACGCGCCGCACGAGGGAGCCGTCGGCCCAGTCGTAGAAGGCGAGCCCGCCCGCGTGCTTGACGCCGACGAGGAAGCCGCCAAACACGCGCTCGGCGGCGCCGACCAAGGCGAGCGTCGCGTGGGGCTCAAAGTGGCGCATCACGTGCACGGCGTCACGCGACTCGCGCACGGCGTACGAGGCGGCGCCGGTGCTGTCGCCGGCGTTCCACCCGAACTCGAGTGCCTTGCCGTACGCCTTGGACCGCCACGCCAACGCCGTGTACACCACGTACTCGCCGTCGCCGCACACGGCTGCGTAGCGCCCGCTGGGCGAGTGCGCGAGCAGCTGCGGGAAGAGCTCGAGCGCGCCCAAGTCGCGCAGCGGCGCCGCAAGGGGTGCCCCGTCGCGGGCGTCGTCGGCCGCGTGCGGCTTGAGCACCAGCTGGTACACGTCGGCGCCGCGCAGGAAGAGCAACTTGCCGGCGGCGTCCATGGAGAACAAGGGCTCGTCGGAGCCGAGCTTGAGCACGACAAAGCCGGCGTCAAAGCCGCAGGCGACCAAGTTGGAGCGGGGCAAGAGCGCGGCGCACCACACGCGCTCGAGGCCGTAGTTGACCAGCTTCTCGAGGCGGAAGGTGTTGGCGTTCCAGAAGCGGATGGTGCCGTCCTCGGAGCCCGAGATGATGAGGGGCAAGTCGGGGTGGAATGTCGCGAACGACACGTTGGCCATGTGGCCCTCCAAGGTGGCGACACACGCCTTGGTCTGGTAGTCCCACACCTTGATGGTGGTGTCGTCCGAGCTCGAGATCACGTACGGCTTGTCGGCCTGCGGGTAGTAGTCCACGTAGTTGACGCCCTTCTGGTCGTGCGTGGGGAGCGTGAGGTTGGGCGTGCTCAGGCCCAACAGCCAGATCTTGACCGTGGTGTCCAAGCACGCCAGCGCAAACGTGCTCGGGTCCTTGGGGTTGAAGTTGACGCACATCACGTAGTGCTGGTGGCCCTCAAACACCTGCTCGGCCTTCCAGCCGTGGTCCCAGTTCCACAACTTGATGGTGTAGTCGTCCAGGGACGTCAAGATGTACGGCTTGGACGGGTGCACCGCGATGCTGCGGATGTAGTCGGGGTGGGCCTCGAACTGGGCCACCTTCTCGCCCGTGTGGTAGTTGTACACGCGGATGTGGTAGTCGTCCGCGCCCACCACGACCCAGTTCTTGCGCGCGATGAACTTCCCCGTGCGCACGGGCAATTCCGTCACCTGGATGGCCTTGACGAGGGTGTTGGTTTCGTACGACCAGATCTCGATCTTGCCGTTGTAGAGCGTGGTCAAGATCCACGGCTCGGTGGGGTGGAAGTCGATGCCCTTGACGCGGTCCGACCGCGTCAGAAACTGCTTGGCGATGTCTAGCTTCATGGTGCGCCGTGCCGATGGGGGTTGCTGCTGGTGCCGGGTGTGGGTGGGCACTTATGTTGACACGGATGTTGGTTTTCGCCGGGCCGCGCACGACCGGCACGTGCGACATATCACGTGACGCACACCGCCTGCCACACGGCCCGGCGCCAGCAGGCCCGTGTGCGTGGGTGAGGGGCCGGTAGTGCGGCGGTTGAGGTCCTACTGCTGTCTGGTGGGTGCCTGCTGGCGCATAGTTGGGAGCGGTGTCGTTTGTGTGAGCCCGTGGTGTGTCTTATCACGCGTGTCAATACGTGTGCGTGGATCACCTGTTTTATCACGTGCGCAATGTCACATGACAAAGCATGTGACCACACCGAGACCACAGTACACCACCTGCTATACCACCTAGTACACTACACTAACCCAGTTGTGGGACACCCACTACACAGCACACTCTACTAATGCTCTGCTAACACTCTACGAATACTCTACGAATACTCTACCACTCTCTTCTCCTATATTTCTCACACGTGACTCACGTCACGTGATTCGATATCTCTACTCCACCACCTACTACACTACACTCACCCAGTTGTACTAGGCAGACTACACCGACACTCTACTCTTTACTCTCTACTACTTTCGCCGTACATTCTTCCGCACGTGACGCCGTCACGACGTCTCTAGTACACCTGCCCCACAGGGTCCCGCCGCTCTCGGCTCTCCCCCTCGAGCACAGCAAGTTCTCGGCTGTAGCCCACCCACTGCTCGTCAAACCGCCGGTCCCCGAACTTCTCCGCCGCCCGCCGCCCGTTCTCCCGGCACCGCACGAGCCGCGACTCCGCCACAAGCTCGGGCCGCTCCACAAACAACTCGGTGAACACCCGCTCGAGCGTCGGGTACTTGACCACCGCCGCCTCTTTCCCGGCAAACGCCAAGTACCCCTCCTGCTTGTCCTGCACCGCCGGGTCAAAGTCCGGGTCGTCGTAGCTCTTGAAAAAGAACCCCGTGTCGTTGTACCACGCACTACCGCCGTCGCCGCCGCCGGCTCCGGCCACAATGTCCAACAACGGGCCCGCAGATGCGTGCACGATCGGCACCACGCCCCGCGCCAAGTACTCCACCACGCCGATGCCGAAATGCTCGTTCCACATGGCGTTGAGCCCGAACTTGCTCACCGAGAGCCAGTGCACCACCTGGTCGTACGGCTGATCCACGACAAACTCGACAAACGCGTCAAGCCCCAACCGCGTCACCTGCTCTTGCAACGCGGTCAAGGTCGCCGTGTCGTCGGGCGTGCGGCACGAGCCGAGAAACACGACACCGGGAATGCGGTCGCCGGGCCCGGCCGCGTTGGGGAAGTTCTTGGCCAAAAACTGGTGGTACTCGCGCACGATCAACGCGTGCCGCTTCTCGGGCCGGAACTGCGCCACGTAGAGCATCTTGTTCGACCGGGCCGGTTCCGGCGCAGCGGCGGTCCCTGGCACCCCGGAGCCGCACGGCGGGTACAAGATCTCCATCTGGTTGCCGAAGGCGCGGTTGAAGGCCCAGATCGACTCCAAGTGGTTGAAGGTCCAGGTGCCGTTGGCCAACGTGATGTGCACGCGCGAGCCCAAGTAGGTGTAGAACCAGTACAAGAGCGTCCAGTACGCCAACTTGGCGAGCTCCACGTAATCGCCGAGCTTGGCGGGTGAGAACCGCCGCAACAGGGCCGCGCGCACCGGCCAGAACTTGAGCTTGCGGAACATGTCGGGCTGGAGAATGGGGTAGTGCACGTAGGCCAAGATCGGGATGCGCACAATGACGCTGACCGGCAAGTAGCTGCCGGGCAAGCCCATGGTGTCGATCCAGATGTCGGGGGTCAACTCCTGCATGGCCTCCAACGCCAAAAGCATCGACCCCACCAACTGGCCGATGAGGGTGAAGTGCGTCCAGTACGCGGCGTCGATGAGCCGGCCGAAGCGCCGCAAGTACACAAACACGATCCGGGCCGGGTCCAAGCCCGAGATCTCGAACTTGCGCGCCACGTTGCCGAGGATGTCGAGCGGCGCCACGTCGTTGTTGGTGGTGTACACCACCGCGATGTTGCGGTCGTCCGCGAGCAATGTCGCCTTGACCGCTTCCCATAGCACTCTCTCGCCGCCGCCGCCGTTGTTGGCGTAGGGGTGGAAAAAGCCGAAAAGAAGCCGGCGGCCCGGGTCCTTGGCGTCTCTTTTGGCCATCTCGGCGATAAACCCGTTGTTTTCGTTGCGGGCGTCGTCGGGTTGGATCTTGATCTTGTTGTTCACGTAGTTGGTGTAGAACGAAGGCTGGTGGCTGGCGAGAATCAAGCGGCGGCGGAAACTCGAACGTTTGGAGCCCACGTTGAGGTAGATCGGCCGGGGGTGCTCGATCACCCTGATGATCTTGTCCTTCCAGTGCTGCGACGGCACGAGGAAATGGTGTGGTAGGGCATTGGTGATGGCCTGGTACCCGAGATAGCCGAGGAGCAAGGTAAGGAGGATGAAATACATGTTTCTGCTGTGGTTCGACACCCCGCGCTGCTACCGAGGGCGGGCGCAATTGCTCAGATATATAGCCTCGATCCCGCTGGTTATCTGGTCTGTAAAGTGAAAAATTGATAACGGCAAGTTCCGATTATGAGCTGGGGTGTATGCAGGACGGCGCTACCACGTCGCGCTACCAGTTTCCCACCACAAGTAAGGTAGGCGGCACCGTGGGTGTGGGCAGTGCCAGGGTGGGCAGTCGTATACCGGCGTGGTGGTCCGGATGGTGCTCGTCGGATGTGATGATTTGTGAGTCACTAACGCCTTTTCCGTTACCGGCGTTTGTGCCCATTTGGCCATTTTTTGCATTATAATTGCAATTACAATTTCACAACTAGCACATCTCTTGTCCACTCTATTGGACCACATCAAACTACGCTCTACACACTACGCTCATCTCTCCTCTAATTCCGGTACACCACTCTAACATTAACCCAGCACACTACCGCAGCACACTACCGCAATACACTTGCGCTTCTCGTAGCATTTCCATACTTCGTAGAATTTCCACTAGAATTTCCACTTCCGTCCACATTCTGCCCGCACACTACCCCCACTAAAGCACCACCACGCACAGACCCTCCTCGCTTCTGCCCCAATGCCATCACTTCCGCCCAGCGGCCCCAGCACCATCTGCGGTTGCACATCCGGGTTTCCCAAAACGGATAAATTGCCCTGCTCAGGCGCACACAAAAGAAAATTTTGTTCCCCTGCTAAAAAAAACGCGTGTAATTAAAATTCTGCTTTAGGCCTACCAGAAAGAATCCACCCACCACCACCAGATCCTCCAGAAACCCACACAAACCACCACTTTTTGGTCCGGAAAACGCACTGCTGCTCCCTGCGTGTCTGCTACAACCTTCCCAGCAAGTTTCAGCTTCTTTGGCCAAATCCCACCCCGCTTACGGTGCCCCTCAAATCCGCCACCAGCACCGGCCATCACCATAGTAATCCGCCGGAAACAGCCTCCTCCCCCTCCGCCAAACAGGCCATGAAAACGTTAGCGGAAAACAACACCTTATCGTCGTCGCCTTCCTCCATGAAAGAAGACTCTGTGCAGCCCAGCCCCGCCTCCGGCTTGCCCAAGCTGGCCAAACCGAAGACTCCCTTGAAGAAGGAGGAGTTGGAGAAAATCGCCTTGCAGCTCAAGAAAAAGCTCTCCAAAGCGTCCATCACGGCCAAAAAGTCGCTCACCCCAAGCGACATCAAAGAAGGCGCCGCTAACGGGACCTCCTCCGCCGCGGGATCTTTGCCCAAATCGAGCCCGCTAAAGACGTACATCTTGCGCAAGCAGTTGGCGTCTTCCCCCATAAACCACAGCACCTCGACGGGATTCTTGTCATCTTCGCCCAACAACTTGTACTCCCCCACGGGCAAGTCCCCCACCCACATCAGAACCCCGGCCGCCATGTATTTGCTGTCGTCTCCTCTCAAAAACGTAGCCACCAACGGCGAGGAAGACTCACCCACCAAACGCAGAAAACACTCCCCCACCAGAGACCGGTCCTCGCCGCACATGATTTTGGAGGAAATTTCGCGCCCCAACACTCCGTCCAGCACCCACAGACCGTATCCGGCTGTTTTGAAGCCATCGTTGGATTTGACGAACAACAGCGATAACATCGCACACAGACCGCAGACAACTCCTGTTTTGGCCAAAAACGAGTTGCACACGTCTGCAGCCACCAACGCATTGCTCAAGACCCCAAAACAGTCCAGAGCAACCACTGCTGGAGCTGGTGCCGGAAATTACAACGATGACGAGGGTGCCGATTTATTAATGTATTTGGCCACCTCGCCATCGCCGGCTAAGCCCTACTTCAGCGCCAACACCCCCAGAACTGCGGCCTTGTTGCAACATCATTCCTCGGCTTCTTCCGTGCCCTCTTCCGCGGGTTTGATAGCATCGGTCACAGGATCAAACCATAAGATGCCCAACTCCACCTCATTTATAGTGCCACCACCACCAGCTACCCCCAAAAGACACCATAACGAGTTGGGCAGTACTATAGCCACCGCCAAAACTCCCCAAAACAGACTCACGCCCTCCATATTTAACGGAGTATCTGTCAACAACAATGGGTTGCCCTCTCTGGGTTTGACACTCACGCCCAACGGATTCAACATGAACGATTACGTCAATTTCTTTACGCCTTCTCCGGGTGCTGCTGCAAATTTGGGCAACAATAATCCTGCTGCCAGCCTTGCTACACGCAACTTGCTCAAAACACCTGATTTCAACAACTTGCTAGCCACAGGCAACACTCCTCACATTACTGTGGACGGAAGACCCAAGGTGGATGGCAAGTTGTTGAATTTCAACAAGGTTTTGTTCAACAACAATGCGTCCAGTCCACCCAGTGCTGCTAATTCATCTGCTCCTATAGCAAGTAGCGGCTTGCATCCTGAAAGCAGTAAAGAGTAGTATGGTGCCCAGCCACCTTCTGCATGATGTCACTACTGTTAGCATAGCGTTTCCGTAGTGAGTGTTCACTTCTCATATGGGCCTGGTTTCAGCCCAGGCTGCCATTGTATTATTGCATGTTTTACCTCTACTTCTCTGTCATCACAGACACTTTAAAAGTCACAGATTCCTTTCGTTTGACTTCTATTATTTATATACTTTATACACGACAGATGTAGATTCCAAATGTAGAGCGATTAAACCTCACAGCGTTAGAGCTTAGATTGCACTTTTATAGTTGTTTTCGTGCTAACACCTCTTATTTTTTGAGAGGGATTAAATTATTGCAATAGTACAGTGCAAACATATAGCATAATATTTTGAGTACAGAAGAGTTCCTACTTATTCTGTTTTATAAACTTTTCCAATTTTGAGTAACCTAATCTTTATTGATTGTTCTTTTATAAATACCTTCAAATATTCTATTGAAGTTGATCCAATCTTGCTTCTTGCGAATTTCAAATAGCTTATCCAAATCATGGTTAATAGGGGGTGTGGGATTACCTTCCAAACCACGGCTGCGAGCTATGAATGACATTCCAAAATCAATAAGTGTTGTCTCATTGGTTGTCAGGTTATACAAAATATTACCTGGATGAATATCGCCATGAGCGACATTCAGCAGGTGCAATTTCTCAATAACACCCTCCACATCTCTAGCCATAGTTTTTGTGCGTCTGCGATTTTGCAAGTTTGCAGCCTTAACTTCTTCCATAATAAAGAAGAAACCCCACAAGGGGAGATGATTTTTGTCCTTCAAGTCAAGCTTTTCCTTGAACCCTCTGAAATCGCTTTCTATAATCCCTAGTCTTTCTACTTTTGGGATATTCGTGAAATTCGAGGAAGTTAAGTGAATGTAAGTAAGTGCTTCCCTGTTAAATATAGAAAGACACTCACTGAGTATTTCATAGAAAGTGGCAAACTTGGTATTCAGACTAACAATTACCTTGAGGCGTGAAGGGTCGTATAGCTTGATTACCTTACTATCTCCAAGAAGTCCTATAGTGGCAAAGTTGTTAAAAATTATATGCCCGCTAATAATCTTGTGTAAGTCTAAATCCGCAGCACTTATCCTCAAAAATTCGATAGATTTGTTGTTGACCACTTTACCAAATCTGTAGACTTCCTTTCTCAGGACTTGAATTTGCATTTCAGCTTTTATTTGGTTCAGAATTAGTCCAAATATGTCTTCTTCACGGTAACTTGCAGCACTTGGAGGTAAAGTAATGATATCTCCAATACCAATGGCAGAAGTGGCTTTATTGGTGACTCCTTCAGTCATTGTGTTCAAAAAGGTTTCTAAAATGTTATACTGACTAATAAACTTACGGTGGAGTGAATCAATATTGGGTTCAAAACTTTTCCGAAAGCTATTAAATTGCTCATAGTCTTGAAGATTCTTTTCAAAGCAGTACTTAAGAATTATCATTATGATAATACCAAATCCATACTTTGAATCAATGAACGAAAAACATTGACAATTTATGGATCGAAGGTTTGATGGAGTCAAAGCATCACTAGGATGTGTTGCTGAGTCTACCTGACATAAAATTGTCAGACTATAATCTGAAATAATAAAAAAATTAGAGTTACAGGCGAGGGCCTGAACCAAACCTTGTGAAAAGAGCTCAACGAAAGGCTTGGCACCATTAGCAGTCTTATTTGCACAAGACTTGAAATCCACATAAGCTTGTTTGACGCCGTCATACTTAACTTCCATAGGTATATTTAGGGGTCCCAATTTTAAAATTAAATCAGGAATAATCGTAAAGATTTTATTACCGAGCATAAATTTTATTCTTTGTTGTCTGCTTAACTTCAATCTCAAGTAATGGCCAGATTCATCAGAGAAGAAACTTCTAATTTTCTCAATTGTGCTCTGAATAATTGCCTCGACTTCAGATTCCAAAGTCACTTCATTTTGTGTTTCTGGAAGAAGTTCAGGCATATGCAAACTAGGCATTGCCGTCAGGAATTCAAACGACTGGATGTCAACTTCAAGGTTTCTTCCGTCCAATGAATTAGGACAAAAGTAACCCGCCAAATTAAAAAATTGGTTGCTTGATCTGTACTTGACAGTAATACTGTTAATTCTCCTTCTTTGGGAGCGGCCAATAATAGTGGGGCTCGAAAGCTTGAGTTTTTGAATACACGGTTTATGATTCAAGCATTTAAGGGCAAAACCAAAACTTAAATATCGATGAATTAATGTTTTATCCCCTTCTAATAGCTTCCGTAACCGATACAAATCGAACAAATCCAAATTACCAGCCCCCAAAAGGCTTATTTCGGTGTCAGTTAGATCATCTTCTATGATATACCCACGTAAAAACTTGAAAAGCAATATCATCACTTCGTTAAAGTTTTGTTTGTAGTGTTTGAATATATACTTAACTGGGCGTCTAATTCTCTTTGGAACTTCTCTATAATGATTAATCTCCATTGTATTCAATGAAAAGGTAAACATCATAAGATCATCCTGATAATCATTCCACAACTGCTGATTATCAGTGTAGTTGAAATGTATTGGTGTATTTAGCGCCAACAAGTTGGCTGCTCGCTTGGCGGTAAGCAATTCGCAGATTCTTTCCATATTTGCGGTGAATAAGCAGGTCCACTTGATTCAGAAAGCTCAACGATGCTAGGTTCCAGCAATGAAGTAATAGAGGCAAAATGGCAAATAAGAAAAATGACTCTTTATTTTAGCGATCAATTTTAAGGATTAAGAATTTTTAGGGCAATTATAATTAGCATCACTCAGCTGCAAAAAAATGCGTGAAAAATTGGCCGCCTAAATTATCAAACTCTGTTAAACTGGTGATTTCGGTATTTGAAAAGCAAGTGTGCTAGAAAACGTATCAAAAACTAACTTCGTATCAGTAGGGAAAATCATATCGTCATTGTCAAATCCGGAATGAATTAGTGTCTAGGGGTGATACGTAAGATTTCATTTATGCTTCATGGCAGAATTAAATAAATAAAGGCTTATGCTCTCATACTGTTACTTGACAGGTGTATTAGTACATGCGACAGTACATATGTCAGCCAATAAGAATTGTGATACAACTGCTTGCTTATCGTATTATTACCCATCCCAAGCCAAAGCCAAATTGATATTGGCTGGTTCTTCAAAAATCAGAACAACCATGAATGTATATTTGACCACACCCAATTCATTTCAGGAAGTGTGTGAGCTTTATGTCAGTGTACCGCTAAACTGCCCTTATTCTGCAGATATGTGGTATACTGAGAGCTATTACCGATGGTGATGGTGCATGCACGTGATCATAATATCACGTGCGACTCTGGCTTACTATGCTTAATCTATCTGTAAAATGGTCTCCATGAATTGAACCCCAGAAAGGGCATATAACTCTCATTTGGAAAATAGGGGACTTTATAAATTGTAATCGTTACTGGGTTGTCCCTATACTGCAGATAGCGCACACATGGTAGCGCATGTCATTAGAAAAATTAGAAGTGCATGATCCTGAAAAGATTTTACGAACTCCGTACTATAGCTTCACAGTATACAATGCCAGAAAGTGTAGAGAAGAAGCTTGGGGAAAAGGTCAATGACCTTAGCATAAGCGAAGTCCCCGAAAAGACCGCTACTGTTTCTTCCAAGATTGTGGAGAACAGCCAGGAACCAGAAGAGGATGACGATGAGGAAGATGGTGAAGAAAATGGATCAACTGGAACGGGAGACAAGAAGAAGAAAAAGAAGAAGAAGAGCAAAAAGAAGAAGAAGTTGACCAGCATTGACCAGTCGTATCCTGATGGAGTGTTTCCCGAAGGTGAGTGGCAGGAATACCCACTCGAAGTCAACAGCCACAGAACAACCTCCGAAGAGTTGAGATATTTGGACAGACAGCAGAACAACAAGTGGGAGGATTTCAGAAAAGGTGCTGAGATCCACAGAAGAGTGAGAAGCAAGGCGCAGTCTTCTATAAAACCAGGTATGACCATGATTGAAATTGCCAATTTGATTGAAGACTCGGTCAGAACGTACGCTGGTAACGAACACACCTTGAAAGCCGGGGTAGGGTTTCCTACTGGTTTGTCATTGAATCATGTGGCTGCACACTACACTCCCAATACGGGAGATAAGTTGACCCTCGCTAAGGATGACTTGATGAAGGTGGATATCGGTGTGCACGTGAATGGACACATCTGTGATTCTGCATTTACTATGACGTTTAACGACACTGGCAAGTACGATAGCATCATGGAGGCGGTGAAAGCTGCTACAAATACAGGAATTAAAGAAGCGGGGATCGATGTTCGTTTGAATGATATTGGAGAAGCCATCCAGGAAGTTATGGAATCGTACGAGATGGAGTTGGATGGTAAGACATACCCCATCAAATGTATTCGTAATTTGAACGGTCACAACATTGGCGATTTCGTCATCCATTCCGGTAAAACTGTCCCCATTGTACCTAACGGTGACATGACCAAAATGGAGGAGGGTGAAACGTTTGCCATCGAGACATTTGGATCTACTGGTAACGGGTATGTTTTGCCAGAAGGCGAGTGTTCACACTATGCGCGTATGGAAGGAACTGAGAGCATTAATCCACCTTCGAAGTCGGCCAGAGAGCTTTTGGCCCGGATCAATGCTAATTTCGGCACTTTGCCCTGGTGCAGACGGTACTTGGAGAGAACGGGAGAGGAGAAGTACTTGTTTGCCTTGAACCAGTTGGTGAGATCAGGCATAGTGGAGGAGTACCCACCTATCGTGGATAAGAAGGGCAGTTACACTGCGCAGTATGAGCACACGATCTTGTTGCACCCACACAAGAAGGAGGTTGTGACTCGTGGTGATGACTTTTAGTAGGGAGACAAGTTTGTAAGTCAGTGTATTTAAATCAGAGATGATGAAGCTAGTGATGTGTAGCATGTATATGGTACTGCACGATGAGGTTTCTGAGAAGAATCCGTGTGTGCAGCGCTGGTAGAGAGTATGTAGTGGCCCAATGCAATTATGCTGTTACTGAGTACGTAGTGAGTGTATAAATGTGAGCGTATAAATATCAGTACATAATTGAGAGTGTATGAGTGCACTAATATGAGTGCACTAATGTGAGTACATAAATATGAGTGCATTAATGTGAGTGTAATAAGTGTATAAATGCGAGTGCATTGTGAGTGTATAAATGTCAGTACATAATTGAGAGTGTATACATAGGAGTGTATAAATGTGAGTTAATGTGAGTGTTAATGTGAGTGTTAATATGAGTGTATAAATGTGAGTTAATGTGAGTGTTAATGTGAGTGTTAATGTGAGTGTTAATATGAGTGTTAATGTGAGTGTTAATGTGAGTGTTAATGTGTTTGTTAATGTGTTTGTTAATGTGATTGTTGATGTAATTGCAATTACACTGTAATGAAGTACCACGCAAGCGCACGCAAATGTAACGCAGTTCCGTAGACGTGCCTATTGCACAGAGCGCACAACAATACTGACAGCAGTGCTATATGCCAACCATTGTGTCTGCTGCTATGGCAGTGTAGAATGGGGATTTGCACCCAGAGCATGTGGAAAAACAGAATTACCGCATTAGGCAATACAGCGATTGCCCTGATAGGAAGTGTACGCCAGACCAGCGGAACAGCCCCGATACCGCTAGCGCCCTCGTCCGTCACCAGCGCAGCACTCGCAATCACTGCGGCACCGCTGGCGTGACCCTCCTGCCACTGGCACCAAATAGCGTGTCTGCAACCATAACCAGGACTGAAAACAGCACAGACACACCACCACACACACCCCAGCACCAACCACCACTACACAGAACTACAGCACTACAGCACCAGCACCCACGCTGACATCAGCATTCGCAGGCCAACTTCCCATGGCTATTCAAGTGGGGCTTGTCTTGCTTATGATAATGCCAGGCTGAGGGGAGCCCACAAAAACCGCAACCCGCAAACCGCCAACCTGCAAATTCGGCCAGCTTATAAACGAAATGGCGCGCACAAATGGTGGAAATTTCACCTGGCCCAACCTCAGCGTACCAGTCCACCACCCACCGTCCCCGGCGCACCAGACCCCGACGCATATCCCCAGCGCGAGCCCGTGTTCTACCAGTCCCGCGCACGCCGTCTGTCCCGAAAAAACGGCCCGTTTCCGCCCATTTTAGCCCTGTTTCTGCCCGCTGCGTGCCACCAGCTGATCCAGTCCCGCTGACCCCAGCGCAACCGCCAATTGCCGCCCATCCACCCAGAAAACCCGGCCCGAAACCGCCAGATTCCGTCTCCCCGCCTCCATTTAACCCAGACCCGCCCTTTTCACCATGGAAGTCTCCCCCGGCGTCTTGGAGTTCACCGGTACGTACAGTCCCCCAAAAAACCAATGCGTGAAACCACGTATGGCCCGGCCACACAAACCCCGCTACTAACCGCCCTTCTGTAGGAACCTTCACCAAGCAGACCACCGAACACTTGTCTTTGACAAACACCACCGACACCCCCTTGGCGTTCAAGGTCAAAACAACCGCACCCAAGTTGTACTGTGTCAGACCCAACGCCAGCATAGTGGCCCCCGGCGACAGCCTCAAGATCGCCATCATCTTACAGGGCTTTGCCCACGAGATCCCCAAGGACTACAAGTGCAAGGACAAGTTCTTGTTGGTGTCGTTGCCCTGCCCCGACTTGCACGACGCCTCCAAAGTGGGGGACTCGTGGCCCCAGTTGGAGGCCGAGTACAAGTCCGAGATGGTGTCCAAGAAGTTGAGAGTCAACTACGTGGTGACCGACTCGGACAAGCCCGACTCCGGCGCCCCGGCCGACGCGGTGCCGGAACCGGAGGCCGCGTTGGCTCTGCGCCAGAAACCGGCCGCAGACGCAGCCGGCGCCCCCGTCAAAACTAACGGCGAGTCCGCCGCTTACGCCAGCGGCATCGCTGCTGCGGCCGGTGCCGGCGCGGTTGCGGCCAAGGAGTTTGGTTCCGGCCCGGCTGCGCCCAAGTCCGAGCCGCAGGCCGACATCCAGCGCGAGCTCCGCGAATCGAGAGCGCCCGTGCACAACTTGAACGAGAAGTTGGACTCCAACGAAAAGTACGGCTCCGTGCCTCCCCAGGGATATCCCCCACAGGGGTATCCCCCACAGGGCTACCCTCCGGCCGGCTACGGCTACCCCCCACCGCAGGGCTACCCACCGCAGGGCTATCCTCCTGCCGGTTACGGGTACCCTCCTCCTCCGCCACCGGAAGGCTACGGCGTGCCCAGATCCAACTCGGTCACCTCGATTCCCGGTGGTGACGCGAAGACAGCCGGCGCCGAGCCCGTCAACGGCATTTCGTTGCCCATGGCCATTCTCTTGATGCTCATTGCGTTTTTGATTGGCTGGTTGGTGTTCTAGGCCCCCGCCGCTTGTAGTGCGTGCGTGCGAGGTGTTTTGTTTTGTAGTTTGGTGTATCTGATTGCTGTGTGCGGGCGTGGTACACCTGCCGGGTCTGGCTAGACTTGCACCAGACGCGGGTTGCTTCTTTTTACAGTGCCGTGTACACGCCCGCCACTAGCTTCTTTTTATACTTCCCCCCTGTTTTATTTATATATAGCATTCTCCCAATCGACTACTAGTGTTGTTTCACTGCTTGTAGGGCCGGAGCTGGGCCTAATCGCATTTTGCGGCCATCCTGCACACAGCCTATCGGTGTGCCCTGCCCAAAAAATCGTTGATAGTCGTAGCTGACATAGTGGAGCCGTGTTTGGCGTACTATTCTGTGGGACAGCCAGCGCATGTTCCGCATCCGGTCGCTAGTGTAACACATACTGGAGCAGCTGCTGTATGCAAATCTGGCGAAAATCCGTGACAAACGCCGCTTTTACCCCCCATTCTCCTGCTATCATTTATAGTCCCTACTTTTTCGAGCCATGGGCAAAGCTACCATCAAATCAGGGACAATTAACCTCCTAAACACCATCATAGGAGCTGGGATCCTTGCCATGCCGTTTGGCTTGAAGAGCAACGGGGTTGTTTTCGGGTGTTTTCTCATTGTGTGGTCCTCGTTGACGTCCTCGTTCGGGTTATATCTCCAGAACAAGGTCGCAAAATACACCCAGCAGCAGGGTGCCGTTTCCTACTTCAGTTTGGCCCAGTTGACGTATCCGCAGTTGTCCATATTGTTTGACTCCGCCATTTCCATCAAGTGTTTTGGTGTCGGGGTCAGCTACTTGGTGGTGATTGGTGACTTGATGCCCAAAATTATGGAGAGTTTGAATGTGCCGGTGGAGTCCGTGCTCATGCAAAGAAACTTGTGGATCACCTTGTTCATGGTTGTTCTCGTGGTGCCCTTGTCCTACTTGAAGAAATTGGACTCGTTGAAGTACACCTCCGTGGTGGCACTTTTCTCCATTCTTTACTTGATCTGTCTTGTGATAGAGCACTATGTGGCCAACGACATTCCCATTGAGCACAAGCACGTGGAGATCCTCGGCCCCATCTCTTTGAAGGACACCTTGAAGTCGTTCCCTATTTTTGTTTTCGCCTACACATGCCACCAAAACATGTTTGCCATCATAAACGAGTTGAAGCCCAGCGACACAGACGGCTCCCAGACCAGACAGTCCAATTTGATTATCAGAAATGCCTTATCCACCGCCTGCATTTCGTATTTGATTGTTGGGATAATCGGGTACTTGAGCTTTGGCTCCACTGTTACCGGGAACATCATCACCATGTACCCCAAGGACTCCATTCTGTCACTTATCGGCAGACTCTGTATTGTGATCATGGTGGCTTTCTCGTTCCCCTTGCAGTGCCACCCATGTAGAGGTTCTATCAACCACGTGATCCATTTCGTCACAGTTGGTATTAGCAGTTCCAAAGTGAGACACCCCACCCAAAGAGAAGGATACACGTCCTTGCAATCCGACATAGAGTCGCTCAACTCCATTTCGGCAGAGTCTGTTCAGGATGAGTCGTTTATTTCTACTACACCTATGGAAGGTGCACAAGATACCGATGGTCACGATCCTATCATTGTGCCTTTGACCAGCAAGAGATTCTACATTATCACCACGGTAATCGTGGTGGCTTCATACTTGGTAGCTATCACTGTTACTTCGTTGGAACACGTTTTGGCGTTTGTTGGTTCCACCGGCTCTACCTCCATTTCCTTCATATTGCCTGGTTTATTTGGTTATATGTTGATCAAACCATTGAATGGCGAAACGAAGTTGAACAAAATTGAAATGTTCAGCAAGTACGGTGGGTTGGCTTTATCCATCTGGGGTCTTATAGTTATGATCGTCTGTTTGAGCGCTACCCTATTCTTGGGCGCCACGCACTAGATTGTACATATATTTACATAGAGACCGAAAGCTATAGTAAAATGTAAACATTATTCCTTCAAATCTGTATACTCAGGAGACTGTTGCTGGAAAATAGCTCGAATCTACCCAAGTTGTTCTTCAATTCCACTGCCACTTGATTTCCGTTGAATTCAATTGGCGATCTCTTCACTGTTAGATCCACTTTGGGAGTGAAGTTTGTCTTCGATAATTCTGAGAAGGCCACAAGACAATCGATCAACAATTTTACATCGTGCTCTGTGCTAAGATATTTTACTTGAAACTTTATTCCTTGATCAGAATCCAAAAAGGTTATCGGGTAGTGCAAATAGATAGCACGAAGCTCTTGCTGTAGTCTGGTGAAGGCTTTCCAGTAGTTTGCAAAATTTTTGAAATTCTCTATGATAGTGGATCCGGTGTCTATGGTAGTCAATTTGAGAGCATATTTGCCAATTATTTCAGCATTGAATTGGTGTTGCTTAGTAATTTCAGGACTTAATGAATAGCTGATATTGGACATATCATTTATATCCTTAAAGTTAAACTTGCATATTATAAGATTATCGTATTCATATGTGAGCTCGCTGTCCTGGAGTCCGATATACTTCAATTTTGATAACTTCTGCATGAAATTGAATTTGTGTTTCAAAGTATCAATCTCGTTAATCTCATATTTCCGGTTTTTCATTATCGCTTTCTCGTCAGCAGAAATATCAAGTTGCAATTGACGGACAGAGCCGTCAATATCAGCAATTTGCTGGTTCAAAGAGCTGAGTTCAGTCTCCTTACTCTCCACCAACGATTTCAACTGCTGTAATTTCAATTTGGCCGCTATAAACTCACGCTTATAATCATTCAACTCAGCAGGCGAGATCTTTGTCAACTGATCCTTTACCGACTTTAATATAAGTAGCTTTTGCTTAGACACTTGAAGAATTTGCATGGCCTCGTCAAAACCCTTACTTATAACATCAATATCATTTTGCACACTGTCTTTGTCTGAAGTTAGTTGTTCTCTCTTATGCTTGAGCTCAGAAATCAAGTTTCTGGTTAACTGAGTTCTCCAGTCGTACCATGTTTTCTTGGATTGAAATCTGGTGTAGTCTTTAATTAGCTGTAGCCTTACATTCATTAAAGTCTTCTCATCATCCGTAGATGAATAATAATCCTTGAACAATATGGGATTGTTCACTTCAATGGTTTTAGAATACTCGGCGTACATGTTTCTACCGTCTTTGATATTGTTACTCAACTCGTCACAACTGAATTGGTACAAAGAAAGTAGCTCCAATCTAGGCAATGCTCTGATGTAGTCCTCCAAGTTATTTTCATTAAGATCAGAAGTGGTGTTGATACTTAGTCTTTCCAAAGAATTGACGTCTATATCCAAATCATCGTAGAACTTCACACCAATATCGTCAAGGAAATTGTTAAGGGGTACATCCTCATAGTTATCATCATACTCAATAGTTGAAACCTCTGCGAGTGGGATTTTGGTGGTGCTAACGTGCTTTTCCGATATGCTGGCCACTGATGAGTTTGGACTCTGCGGAGCAGTTTCTATGTCTTCTGAAGGTTTGGAAGTGATGGTGGTATCAGTTTGAGTTAGAATCATGGGCTGACTTTCAAAGTCTTCGACAGATTCAGGCTCAGTAGGAGGTACCTCTACTGATGGCAGTGGGACAACCGGATTCGTTTCGGAAACTGGACTGATGGTGTTCATCACTTGAGCCAGTTCCATGGGTTGTGTGCTTTGCACGTCTTTATCAGCAACGGTATTAATAGTGCTGGATACCTGAGTGAGTTCCATGAGTTGCGTATTGGTATCATCTCTGTCAGGATCACCCTGATCTTCTATAACTCTTTTGTCATCTGCCGACTCAATGATGATGTTTGATACCTGAGTAAACTCCATCTGCTGCGTGTCTTCTATTTCCTTATCCTCGTTTGTTATTCTTATCACATTGACCTGTGTAACATCCATAGTGATCTCATCGTTGTTGATTGGAAATGGAACAGGGTCAGGCGCATTCGGCACTGTACTTAGTTCTAGATCTTCTTGAACATTATCTGCAACAGAGACCTCATGATCTACTATCTGCGAGCTTTCTTCGCTGGCTTCCGATATCGCGTCTAAGGTACGGGCGGGATTTCTGTATGCTTCTGTAATGACCATAGTGAGCTCCATGGTCGTTTCTTCATTAATGACGGGGTTGGCCACTGGCTGCTGTCCAGTCAATTCCATGTCTACATTTTCGTCTTCGTCTGATTCCCCGTCGGACGGAAACTCTACATTTTGCAAAGCGGGCTTGGGAATGGAAATAACTCCCTGGTGACTTATCTGACCAGTAAGCTCCATGGTCTGTTCTTCTTGTTCGTCCAATTGTTCAAATTGATTAATATCATCATTTGAATCCTTTTGCGGCGAAGCATCTGCTTCAATGCTGTCTAATGAATCATCGGAGCTGTCCTCCAACACTTCTAGACCGGTCACGTGAATGTCGGCATCGATGCTCTTGATGGGGCTGTCGAATTCCTGCGACAGCGGAATTGGTCCCGCTATCGTTTTTCTTCTCTTGGTGTCATTGGCATTTGATGTAGGCACGAAATCAAACTTGTGTAGTGTGACTTCAGGTGCAAATGATACTCTGCGTTTTTCATTCATGAGTGGTAGTGTATTGTCGCGCAAAATGCTTTTGGAAGGGTGCTTGAAAGTTGGTGAAGCCGGGGCCACGTTCTCTTTGTTTGAACTGGGACTCATAGCTGGTTCCATGGGGGTGCTGTCTACTAGTTTTTACTAGTTTTCCGTTTACTATCAGTATTACAGAGTTTGTTTACCCTTGGGTATAGCACAAAAATACAAAAAAACGCGTGTGCGCTACCAAGTACGGGTCACGTGCAAGAAATATAGCGCTACCATGTATTAGCTAATTAGCTCTATGCTTAGTCTGTTGCGTCTCATACTCAACAAATCCTCGGTTTCTGGGCCGTTGGACTCTAGATCAAATTCGTTGACGTTGATGATCTCGTTGAGCTCATCTTGCAACACGCCAAATTGGCTATTGATGAGTTCGGCCACTATAAACCGGTCTATGAATCCGCTCATGATGTGGCGGTTGCCACTATCCATCACTACCAAGTAGTTGAGATGGAGCTTTTGGAAGGCCTCGATGGCCAAAATCGCTGTAGTAAGTTCGTTAAACACCACAATGGACTTCTCCACCGCAAGATCTACTTGTACTAAATTGGAGCTGATGGTCTTTTCGTAGTGTAGTTGCTGAGAAAGGGCAGTATTGGGCATATTCTCCACCTGGAAACTTACGTACCCATTGTTGTCTTCCACTGCTGCTATTTTGGTGAATAGCTCCTGCTTGGAAACATACCCCAAATACACTGGGTTTGCGTGGCTTAAGATGAGTGGATATCCCTCATGAACATCGTCATTGGCAAAGTTATAGAGTCTGCCCACTGTGTAGTGTTCTTCCGGTACCAAGAAGAGACATCTTGTTTTCTGGACTGGAACCATGAACGACTTTAATGGCACATCCGGGAGTTTATTCTTAATGGAGGTAGTCAATTCACTAAAGTTGACTAAACCAGGACCTTTTCCTTGGTTGGCATCATGGCCACTAGCGTGTTCTCTGTTGACGTTGAGTTTGAGTAGCGTATCGTAAATGTTATCGTTGCTCAAATAGTCGTTGACAAACTTAGAAACCATGACTGCCAACATAATCGGGAGCACATACGTAACCGCACCCGTAAGCTCAAATATGATGACCACCACGGACATGGTGAACTTCGTAATGCCCGACATAAATGCTGCAGCCCCGATAACAGCATACGAAGAAGGCGATACTATGCACGACTTGGCCGTACAGGTTGCTAGCGAATCCCAGCTGAACTTATTTTGAATCTCCTGGGAGATTATGCCTAGCAAACGGCCAGTTGTGGCGCCGAGTACTAGTGATGGAGTCAAGATACCACCGGGCAATTCAGTGGTGAACGTATAGCAAGACAATAAAAAGCCCTCTGTTAAGATGTACATGAGTTTTAATATGGTTAGCACGTTGGAGGTGCGACATATGAAGTTGTTGGACTGGTTGGAAGCGTCGCATGCTGTGAACAAGAGCTTCAAGTACGCGTTGAGTGGAAGTTTTGTCAACTCAAAGGGGAAATTCCCCACCGTCGTGATCACTAACACCACGACGATTTCGGCGAATTTTCCTATTTCAATGTTGTTGACGCCAAAAAGATTGCTGAGTTTCAACTGAATATTTCTTCTAAACGACGAGGTGGTGACGGCGGCGTTCAATCTGGTGAATAAATGCCCATAGACACCGCCCAATACGCCGAGGATGACGAACGGCACGATTTCCATAAAGAGCCAACTGAAATTGCCAAACTGCACCAGGAACAAGTCCTGCTCCACGAAATTGGTACCCTCCGTGAATACCTTGAACCCCGTGACCACCACCACAGCAATGGTGGCGATCACAAACGAGTTCCACATGATCTTGGTCGGCATGAAGAACGAAGGCATGCTTTCCAAAACAAATAGCACACCCCCGATGGGGGCGTTGAACGCGACGGAAATGCCGGTGGCCGTGGCAGCAGTAAGCAACTCTCTTCTGACCGCCTCGTTCTCAAAGTAGTCCTTGAAAAGGAAGCCAAAGAGCACATTAAGTATGCAGCACGAGACGTGGATGAGGGGCCCCTCCTTGCCTAGCCACAAACCCGAGCTGACCACCAAAATGAGCCCCACCGTCTTGTACATCAATGTCTGCAAGCCCAAGTACTGGGACAAGTTGTAGTTGAACCCGGAGATAATGAGCTTGATCTCGGGGATACCGGACTGCTTGATGAGCGGATCGCGCACGATGGTGATGTAGGCGGCCACGAGGGTCCACACCAAGGCAAACACCAAGTAGATGGGGAAGTTGACAAACACGTTGGTGACGGCACTGGTGGAGCCGAACAAGATTCTGGACCAGTTGTACCAGTCGTCGGCCGGACACGTCCGGTACGGGCTGAGCAAGGACCATCTGTCGATCTTGCTGAAACAGAGGCCCTTTTTCAAGTCGTTCAACCATACCGAGGTGAGATCTATAAAGGTGGTGATGTAGCCGATTAGCACCGACAGAAGGATGACGACTATCCATTTGCGGGTGACGAATGCGGGGCTGGTGGGCGTGAGGATGGTCTCCCTGCTCCAGTCGATGTATGTGTTGTTTTCGTAGTGTTTCCGGGTGCGATTGGACCCGGAGGACTTGGCTGGGGCTGTCGTGGTGGTGGTGGAGGAGTAGTACACCCTCGGCACGTTGTTGTGCACCGAGTACGACACTTTTTCGGCTTTGGCCGGGGCGAGCAGCTGCATGGTCGGAACTGGACGCTGGCGGCGGGGTCAGGGCTAGCGGCACAGGCTAATGGCGGACACTAGTGGCACAGGAGCTGGTGGTATAAGGCAGTGGGATATTGGGTCGGAAGTCGGTTTGCAGGTTGGCCCCGGAACAGGCAGTTTTGCAGGTTGGGTGGGCACATTTTTTCTGGATGTGAAAAACCGGCCGGCAACCCCCGGCCAGCAGCGGAGGGCCACATTTCCGGGTACATTTGTTAGACCACCGCCGCTTGTCTAGTGGGAACCCGCACCGCACCGCCAGCCGCTACCGGAAGACACCAAGAACGCACACACGTGACACACAAAAAGCCGCTCCTTTTCCGCATGTCGTTTTTGTCCAACTCCTCGGCCGGAGGCACCTCCACCAGCGCCGCCACCGGCAAAGAGTTGATCAACGACATCACCGTCAACAACGGGCCGGAGGACTCCGTGTCCGACTTGTCCTTCTCCCCCAAGCAGGACTTGCTTGCCGTGGCCAGCTGGGACAAAAAGGTGCGCATCTACGAGATCGACCCCAACTCGGGCAACAACCAGGGCCGGGCCTTGTTCGAGCACGAGGCGCCGGTTTTCTCGGCCCGGTGGTCCGGCGACGGCACCAAGGTCGTGAGCGGCGGCGCCGACAAGCAGGTGAAGTTGTACGACTTGCAGGCGCAGCAGGCGCAGCAGATTGGCGTGCACGACGCGCCGGTCCGGTCGGTCCGGTACGTCGAGTGCGGGCCGGGCAACACGCCCGCGGTGGCGTCCGGGTCGTGGGACAAGACGCTCCGGTACTGGGACATGCGGTCGCCGCAGCCCATCGCCACGCTCCAGATGCCCGAGCGCGTGTACGCCATGGACGCGGCGCACAAGTTGTTGGTGGTGGGGTGCGCCGACAAGCACATCAGCATTGTGGACTTGAACAACCCGCAGCAGATCTTCAAGAACGTGCAGTCGCCGTTGAAGATGCAGACACGGTCCATCTGCTGCTACCCGCAGGGCAACGGCTTTGCCATCGGCTCCATCGAGGGCCGGTGCGGCATCCAGTACGTCAACGAGAGCGACCAGACCAAGTTCGGGTTCGCGTTCAAGTGCCACCGCACGGGCGGCACGTCCACGTCGTTGGCGTTGCGCTCCAGCTCCGCCGGGCCGTCGCGCGCCTACCCCGTCAACTGCATCTCGTTCCACCCCACCTACGGCACGTTCAGCACGGCCGGGTCGGACGGCACCTTCAGCTTCTGGGACAAGGACGCGCGCCAGAAGTTGAAGGCGTTCCCCAACCTCGGCTGCTCCGTGTCGGCCACCGCGTTCAACGCGTCCGGCTCCATCTTTGCCTACGCCATGAGCTACGACTGGTCCCAGGGCTACACGGGCAACCGCCCCGACTACCCCAACTTGGTCAAGTTGCACGCCACCAAGGACGAGGAGATCAAGCAGAAGAAGAAGCGCTAGACTCGGTGTATAGTACAATGTAATAGTAGCGACGGGCTTCCAGTAGGACCGGTCACGTGCGTGTCACGTGCGTGTCGCGCGGTCACGTGAATGTCGCCGGCCTGGGTGGCGCGACACGGCCCATCGTAGTAGTGACGGGACGTCACGTGCGTGTCGTGCGGTCACGTGAATGTCGCGCCCCTGGCCCCGCGACACGGCCCCAGCGCCCAAATCAAAAGCGTGCAAAAAGGCCCGCGTCGTGCGCCCACCGCAAAAAAGAAATGAAAAATGGCCGGCCGAAAATTTTGGTCCCACAGACCCTGATGTCATTCATGTGCTGGTAACGTGTGTGCTATAGGTATACGTCACAAGATCCAGTTGGAGTACAAGGCTGCTGCTTAGCTCCTCCCGCTCTATTTATTCTCTGTTTTTTTTCATTTCATTTTCCCGGTGTCGGCCGCCCCATCAGGCAACCCGTCACATTTTTCAGGTTGGTTTAGCTAGCAAAAAAGAAGGTTTGGGTTTTTCATTCGTACTGCCACTTTACATTGTTTTATTAATATTATCATATCATGACGGTCATTCCCAAGAGACAGATTGTCAGTGAACCCTTTGTTCACCAGTTCGATGTTATCGACAAAGCCATCATCGAAGCGCAGCATCAGCCTTCGTCGCCCTACATTAACAGTAGCAAAACCCCCAAAAGAAGAGTCAATCTGCTGAACCAGCAGCACAACTACCAGCAGTACTTGAAGATGAAAAACGACTTCCAGTACTACCAGTACCAGCACCAGCAGCACCAGCACCAGCCCGTCGTGCACCAGCCGCAGGTGTTGCCGGCTCCTGGTCACGTGCAGTACTCGCCCTTAGGGGGCTTGGAGCCGCAGCCAGAGGCGATTTTGCAGCAGCCACCGGCAGCAGCTCCCATTTCGTTGGAGCCGGAAATCAGCCGCCGGTTCAGCGCCGCAGGCTCGCTGGCCTCCACCTCCTCTTCGTCGCCCAACTCGGCTGGTACCAGTTCGACCATCTGGTCCAGCACCATGTTCGACCCATTCAAGCCGGTTGAATTCGGCACCGGTGCGGTGGGAACTGCGGCGGGCTCGGGCGCAACCGGAAGCAGCAACATCTGGGGGTCTGAGTCCTCCAACTCGCGCATGTTCAACAGCACCGTGTGGGCGTAGGCGTTGGCCCGGTTTTATTTGCGCCCGATGCGCTTTTTTGCTTTCCTTTTTTGTTTCATGATTCAGTTGGTTTAGAGAGATTTTTTTTAATATGGTTCCGAGATGGGTTTAAAAGGTGGGTCATTTCACTTTACTTTATATCGTGGCGGCACAGCGTGTAGTGCGCCAGAGACGATTATTCATTTGTTGATACATTCTTTTGAAAAAAGTAGGTTTATGTGTTTAAAAAGTGTATAGGTAGACTTTTTACTTCTTTTAGTTTGTTATTATACTACGACTTTCTTATGTCTGCGCCATTACATTTCTGTTTGTGTCCACTGGTGGCGGAGGTGTCACCGTGATAACCGACCAGTGTCACCTAATCTTGGCAATAAGGTTCGAATACGTGCCAAAAATGTCGAAATGTCCGTCATATCCAGCACCGAGTTGCCCGCTTCGCCGGCACTACAATCTACACTTTCGTTGCACGGCCACGCACCAAAGCCCGTGGCCGCTACTGGCCGACCCCTCTATGGCCCTATCCTGTTGCCTAACTGAGATAAGAAGCGAAACTTCGAGACTAACACTTGCCTGTTTGGGACACACGCTTATCTGCAGGACACCCTTGTTCGGTTTAATAAGCACCCTTGCGGTCTAGTACTTGGCCAGCAAATGGGTGAGGAGAAGCCGGCAGAGAGACGAGAGATAGCGACAGTCCGGCAGATGCACGGCTATTTTACTGGACCAAATGCAGTGACAGTTGGGCCTAGATCGTGATGCTGGGGCGCCGGACCACTATCGAGATCCATGCGCAGCCAGACTGCACTACGGCGGAATCAGCAGAAGCAGGCCGATAAGAGACAAGGCTCAGAAAGATAGTCTCGTAAATCGATTCCTCGAGGCCCCGACAGGAAAAGTGTGGATACGGAGAGAGCGAGCTACGAATACATAGGGGAAAAAGGAGACGTTGGCCCTGGCACCAGCGCGATTTCGCCCGCCTCGACTAGGCAACCGTTACCGCACTAGCGAAGCACAACAGGCATCGCATCTCACCTGCCACACCGCCAGAAAACGTTGGTGCTTGTCACAAACAGGCAGCTGGGAAAGACAATTTGCAAAAAAAGAAACAAAACCAAAAACGCCGTAGAATAATTAATCAGGAAATATTTTTTCACCACCGTTGCGGGAACCACGATACAGGCAGCGCCCGTAGCAGGACCACGTAGTTGCGGTCGATGTAGCGTCGTAGTGCAATGTGTTGCCCGGGGCAGCCTGCCGGGGGTTCCAGGTGTGCGGTGTCTTTTAGCGCTAATTTGCCGGGTGTTTGTAGCGTGAGCAGGAACGGTTACAGTGGCATTAGTGTTTTGTGCCAGGTATCGAAAAATTTTGCAAGCAAAAGTGACAGGCGAAGCCTGTGTGGAAGACGGAGATTGCAGTGGGCGGGGCGAGAGAAAGGTACGGCGAGAGTGCGGCAGTAGTAGTAATAGTAGTAGTAATAGTAGTAGTAAAGTAGAGTAAAGTAGTGGTAAAGTAGCAGTAAGTAATTGTCAAGTAATAGCCAGTAATAGCTTGACAAGAGCAGAGATTGAGCTAGAGCAACGCAGCAGGGAGATAGCCGCAGGTTTGTGTTCCAGGCAAACCGATTACGACATGGCACGGTGGTTGCAATATACGAAAGCAGTAAAAAGAAACGCAGCAGCCCCAAACAACGAATCACACCGACAATAGCACCAGGCCAGGACGGCAGCGGAAACTAGCCACCGGGCCAGGCACCGCACGTAGGGGCCCCATTGGCGGGCGCGGGCCCCGCGTAAACCACGGGCGCGGCAGCGTAAATCTGAGACCGGCCCACCACCGCGGTTCGGCGCCGGGCTCAGGCCAGTGGCCCTGGACAGGCCAGGCGGCAGAAGCGGCCGCCAGCACCAGACTCGTCCGTGGCAGGCCCTGGCCTGGAATTCCACCCGTGAAACTGCGCTGTCCGGGCCCAGCGTGCGGTGGGGCCGCTACCCTCCCTACGCTACAGGGCAAGCCACCGTGACCCGCCGTAAATCTCCCTCTACACACGCTAAATAGACCGCCCGTGCCCGCAAAAAACTACACCACCACCGCCCCACGCCCCGCTACGTAACCCTGCCCCCAGCCACCCAGCCCAACCTCTCCCCGGCCCACCGCCCCAACCAGGCCAATCTAACCACTGGCACCCACCGAACAGGCGTCCTGCACACAGCGTATCCCCTGGTCGCACTCCCAGAAAAAACATCCACTGTATCACCTCAGTAAGTATTTATCAGACTCCACTACCAGGGCACCACACTCCACCCGCCGCCCACGCACTGCCCACGCCGCTAAACACCCCGCTGAGCCCGCCACCACACCCGCACCCAGCGCATACCCCCCGCGAGCACTCTGAATGCCCCGAGACACGCGCCCATGAGTCACCACAGCACTCCCCATATGTACTCCAAGCGCACCCCCAACGACACCTCCGGCACCACCATCTCCAGCCAGAATTCGGGCCCGGCCGCCGGAATCGGCCCGGCCATGCTGCTCAACGGGCCGGCCCCGGGCTCCCAGCCCCACCTCCGGCCCGCCATGGACGCCTCCCGTAGCATCACCGATGCCCTGGCCACCTCCGCCAAGCAGCTCCTCAACGCATACGTGTACGACTTTCTCATCAAGCTGCGGTTGCCCCACACGGCGCGCATCTTTGTGTCCGAGGCGGACTTGCCGTCCGTGGCCGTTTCCGCCAAGAGCTCGCCGCTTACGGCCGAAAACCCCGCCGCGCCGGGTAACCCCTCCTCCACCAACAACCCCAGCACGGACAACAACAGCACGTCGGCGTCGAGCACCACCACGCCGCAGTACCAGAAGGAACACAACCTCCCGCAGCTCGCGGTGGCGCTCGATGCGCCCCAGGGCTTCCTCTTTGAGTGGTGGCAGATCTTCTGGGACGTGTACCAGGCCAAGAACAAGCCGTTTGGCACCAGTAACAATACCAACAACAGTAACAGTAACAATACCAATAACAATAACAGTAATAGCACCAGCAACAGCACCAACCCCAACTTTGCCCTACAGTACTACCAGCTCCAGCTCATGAAGCAGCGGGATGCGTTTCCGCAGCAGGTGCCGCCGCAGCAGCAGCAGCAGCAGATCGGCGGCTCGGGCATAAATCCGAACCAGTACCCCGTGATGCAGCCCATGCCCCCCCAGATGGTGCCCCCCCAGATGGTGCCTCAGGACCAGCAGCGGATCATGGCGATGATGCTTATGAAACAGGGCCAGCTCAGCCACCCCATGGACCCGCAGTTCATGGCCAACGCCGCAAACCCCACCGCCAACAACGGAGCCTCCATAAACAGTAGCACCAACGCCACGAACAATAGCAACAGTAACAACAATACCAACAACAACAGCAGCAACAACGCCAACTTGTCTGCCATCCAGCAGCAGATGTTCTTGGCGCAGCAGCAGAACCGCATGCAGCAGCACGCGCAGAACCAGATGAACAACTTGCGGCAGCAGGCGCAGGACGGCGCCGCAACCGGGCACCAGATGCAACAGCAGATGCCGCTCCAGCCGCAGCCGCAGCCGTTTGGCCAGCCGCAGCCACAGCCGTTTGGCCAGCCGCAACAGGGTCCCGGGTTCAATCCTCAGCCACAGCAGATGGCCGCCAACCAGCTCATAGTGAGCAACGGCGCCCCCAACGGGAAAGCGCCGCAGAAGAGCCCCAACATGGCGGGCAACGGGAGCGCCGGGCCCAATGGCGCAATCGCCGGGACCAAAGCGGGTATGGCGGGCCCCAACCGCAACCTGAATGCGCTCCAGGACTACCAGAAGCAGCTACTCATGCTTGAGAAGCAGAACAAGAAGCGGTTGGACATTGCCCGCAACAACGGCACCGCGGAACAGCCGATTCTTGCCGGTAGCCAGAACAATGGCCAGTCGCCGGTTCTGAATGCGAACATGCAGCAGCAACAGCACATTAAGACGCAGATGAGCCAGCGGCCCTCGCCGTCCACCGCCAGCAATTCTCCGGTCATAAACAATAAACCATCTCCCCTCATCGGGAACAAAAAGAAAAAGGAGCCTGCCGCCAAAAGAGGCCGCAAGTCGAGCACCACCAGCAACACCGGCGCCGCTGCTGCCCAGGCCACCACCACTGCCAACGCCAACGCCAACGCCAACACAACGCCTTCCTTGTTGAAGAAGGAGTATTCCACGCCGCTTACGCCTGCGTCGGAAAACGACGGAAAACGCAAGCGTAAAAACACGTCTGTGCTGGAATCGCCCAAGAAGCAGGCTGCTGTGGGGCCGATCATTATCCTGAACACAGCCAACGGCGCTGCCAAGCCACTCAGCAAGAAGGAAAAGACCATCAAGGAGGAGGACCCGATGCTTGTGTCAGATATCAAGAAGTCATTAGACGATTCCAATATGCCGCCGCCAGCACCCACGACCGCCACATTTGGTAACCCCTTGGATGGCGGAGACACCATGTTTGATGTGGACATGTTGGGCAACGGAAATAACGACCCCAGCGCATTCTACCAGGCCTCCGGTAACGGAAATGGTGTGAACGGAGGCTTGGAAGACATCGGGTTTGATTTCGACCAGTTCTTGAACGGAAATGATGGCAGCTTGAACGATAGCATCAACACATTTAACTGGGGCGTGGACGCAATCGAGAATGGCGACTAGGCTGTTTTCAGTTATTTATCACTTCTAATTCTACTGTACTTTTTTTATTAGCAATTGCACTTTGTATACAGTTCCTGTACTGGTGAAACGGGCCTTGTGCTGGTTTTGCTGTTTCCACGTTGTATTTTAGTATTCGTTTTTATTCAATGTATTATCTACACACAGTATTGTAATGTAGGAGTGGCGCAACTGGTCTCGTTACGCTAACTTTACTATTATAAAATCATCTCGTCTACATAGTCGCATAACGTATAGTCTGACAGGTCGGTCTATCATTACCAATGTCTACATATCCTATTGTTTTTCTGTATCGGTTTCCCTTTCCTCAAACCATACCTTCTCATTGCTCCACACTCCCAACAACACCGCACTCAATATAACCACCAATACAGCAGAGCTAACAGGCGTCGAAGGGTACACGTTCCAGCAGATTTCGTGTGCCACCCACACTAATCCGCTCCAGACGATCCCCCAGCCAGTGGAATACAACAAAAATGGCAATTGCCAGCAGTACCACGACAAAAACTGGTAGTGCAATGATCTGGCGAATAAGACACCAACCACGTTCGAGGTGGACAATATCAAAAGTACAGCCTGAGGGCCTATCTTGTGGTTCACTAATACGTTGTTTTTCGAGATGGTGGTCTTTGGCTTGAAAGCATCAAGCACGAGCTGTTTGATTGTTTTTCCCGTCAACTTGACATTCAAGTATCTGGTCACAGCAAACAACACCAAAACGGTCACATGTCCCACCAACAAAGTAGTGGCAAAGCTATCGCTCAAAAACACTTGTTCAGGAATGAACTTCCAGTTGACAGTCCACTTGTAAAGGAACTTCCGCTTGAAGTCGAATGCCTGGTTGATATAGTTCCATCTGATGTACACCGCCTCTTCGTCATTGAACAACGGCAACAAGAACTTCCAGCCGATGAGCACCTGCACCACGGGAATTATGCTTAGGACCAATAAAAACTTGATGATGTTTTCGCCAACCAAGAAATAGCCTACCACCAAAAATCCGGGGGCATAAAGCAAAGCATTCATCTTGATGGAAATCGCACAACTGTACAAGTCACTGGCTATCAATACGAAAAGAAAGCTGGCCAACGAAGACGTCTGATACCAGTAAGACGCCTGCTGCAAGAACACCGTTACACCGACCATGGCAATGGTGGTAAAGCAATCATTAAATAAGCGCAACACGTAGATCGACACCAATCTCTTGCTGGCCAACAACAAATACAACGGCCAAGGACTAATCTTATCAGCAAACGAGTAGGCTATCAACACCAACAAATTAGTGGCGGTTAGCAAGTAGCTGAAAATCAACTGGCCACTGACTATATCAGTTCCGTCATCGGTGAAATAGTGAATGTACTGGTAGATCTGGACAAACCCGGCTGGATACACCATGGGGCCAGTGTCGCCAGTCACCTGACTGTAGTCGATTTCACCACTGTTGATCAACCGAATCTGCTGCATGTAGGTGACAAAGTCGATTTCCGTGTAGGGAATAAACGCGATGACAACTTTGGCCAAGATCGAGGTCAAACAGACCATTATCGGAATAATGATTCTGTTGGTTCTATGATCAAACGTGAGTGCATGCACCCCATCTACAATATCCCCTAGGACATTTTTGAGGGTGAATTCCGGTAATTGCGGTGGTTGTCTGTGAGTGTCGCTGTCTGTATCGGTATTACCGGATTCAGACATGGCGATTGTGGTATTGGGTGGCTGCGGTGTAAGCTGGTTGGGCGTATGTCGATTTTTTCACTATCGCGAAGATATACGCTTACTTGCAAATGGTAAGATGCGTTTTGCAGCACTGGTCCAAATGGAAAAATACGCTCTGTAGCGGGAAGCTGCCACTGTAGATACACACGTGAGATATGCTGAAGTAAAGGGTGAGACAATCGGTGTATGTGCCATTTATTGTACTGAAGCGGTGTAGTTGCGCGCTACCATGTAGCCTGGGATTGATCTCTGCCCATTAATGGAACAAGACCAACAGCAATGCCCAAAACAGCATCAAACCGCACTCTACACTACCGTCACACTACTGACATAAATACAAATACGTGTACCAGCTATCTACGCGGTCTGGGCCCACAAGTCCTTCAAGCCCATGACCGAGGTGATAATACCAGCCAAACCAACGTCTCCCTCGGTAAAGTGCAAGATATCCAAAGAGTTGAGACAAATGAACGAGTCCAAGAGGTCCCACACCAACTTTCTCTTGGCCTGGTAGAGCTGTTGCGCCTTGGCCTGCGTGTCGGCCTTTTCGTCTTCAGAGGCACTCAGGGTCGAAATCAGGTTGATAATGTGCACCGAGTTGACGATGCCGGCAACAAGACCAAGCAACCAGAAGCGCGACGCCCACTTGCTTATGGTGGGGAACCGCTTGGAGTCGACAATGCCGAGCATCTTGAACCACGTGACCGAGTCCAACGTCAAATACCCGGCGTAGCCCAAATTGCGCACAATCGAGGTCAGCTGCAAAACCGGGTCCAAGAGCTTGTTGTCGTAGATCTTGGAGGCGGCCTGCAAGTGGTTGAGCGGCTTCAAGAACCGCATGCCCTTTCTGATGAAGGTGAAGTGTTGTTTCAAATTGAGAAACATCTTGATGGTTTCGACCGAGTAGCCCTTGCGCTCGGCATAGTAGGACAAGAACCGCAGCAAGTATGCCAACAACCGGAACGACTTTTCCCGCTTGGGGGTGCTGTCTATGAACTTGATGAGCTTGGTCACAGTGGGGTGGTACACAATAGTGTCAGCTACCATCGTGGAAATGTGTGCGTGCAGAAACCGGGGTGTATAGTGCTCACGAAAAGGCAAAGCGTCTGGGGCCAAATCAGAAGGAGTGTGATTCCACCACGATACGGGCCCTCCCGATATGCCCCATATTATATAGAACCGGGACTGTTTGGGGTAATTGGGCTACGGGCTGTGTGCAGGATCCGGCACGGGCCAAGGGACCGAGGAAGCTAGCACATTTCATATGCCACCACACACTACGGCAGAGGAGCCATGAAACTTGCTGCGACAATCACAATCAGCGGACGCGAGACGCATCTGGCACAGTGGCCAGTGGGCAGCCGCTTATTTCAGGCGCGTGTTACGTTAACTGCTGGTATGTCTGGTGGAGCCTGGTAAAAAAGGTCACGTGACAGGATGTTAGTAGGTCACGTGACCCGATATACCAAACCAGATGGTAATTGCGGGTAACACTTGCCGCGTTACTCGCAACAGTGGACGGGTGACGCGGCATAGTGGCCAATGGCCAGTGGCCAGCCGCTCAGTTCAGACGCGTATCACGTTCCAACTGCTGGTATGTGTGCTGGAGCCTGGTATTAGTAGATCACGTGATAGGATGGTGAGTAGGTCACGTGATCCGTTATACCAGATGGTTGCAGGTACTGCAGGTAAGCCTATATTGCCCAGTATGTTCACCATATCTCAGTATACTCTCCATATCTCCGTATACTTTGCTGGTGACCGTAGATGCTTGCCGTAGACACAAGCAATGGCAGTTCTGGTAAGTTATTTGTAGACACGGACGAAGTACAGGTGCAAACACAGCATCTGCATGTACGGATACGGTTCGTGGAATCTTATGTAAGGCTAATCAGAGTACAACCGTCCAATGGCGATTGTTACGGATGGTTCATAGATCCTGCTCAGGATTACACTTTGGTACACAATCCCGCCACAAGCAGATTTGAATTGCGCGTAAACAGCGATATTGCTTCTGTGGAGTCCGATGTGGTTTACAGTAACCCCGGATTGGTAGACGCCAGTCTAGCACTAGCAGATATAGAAAATGTGCTAGATGGGCCCCAAATGGAAACGATGTTCATCAGCATAAGTTCTGAAATTGACATGAAACCATTGAACTTACTGAATGCAGATGAAGTGCAGGCATTTGATTTGGTGATGGACCATCTTGAAATATCGCATTTGATATATGCCCAGTTTGGCTATCACCAGTACAAAAGTAGATGGTTGGAAGTGTTAGGCTGCTTAGGAGAAATACCGCTAGATGCCTACGCCAATCACAAGAACTACGCGCTAGAAATCATAGACCTTCTACGGAAGCAAACTGCGCACAACTTGATTCCGATACCATCCAAGCTTATAGCGGTGTTGGACACCAAGTTCACCCGGGAGTTCTGGGCACACTCTCCCACATGCTGCGGCAGAATGAAAATGAACGGTGTGATGTTTGATCGGTATGCGTTGTTTAAGGCACAAGTGACGGATATGCATTAATGCTAGATCGGCCCACTTCCTATGTACAATGGCCAATGCGACGTTATCTACATACTAATACTACTGTTACAACCACTTTTCTTCTTCCTCGCCCTGAGGAACTGTATCCTCCAACAACGGCTCCGAGTCATCGTCCACGGCATCGAACTTGGCTTGTTCTTTCTTCTTCTTTCTATCCAAGTAATTTCTTTTGGCTTTGGTCACAGCTTCAGTGGCCCGTCTTTTCACTTCGATGTCCACTATCTTGCCTCGGTGAATGTCTTTGCCCGACTTTATCAAGTCAGCGTATTCCTGTCTGTACTTGTGTTTCTGCTCCAAACTCAACGACTTCCAGAGCGCCGCAATCTCCCTCTTGGCTAAGCGGTAGTCCAAGCCAGACTCAGTATATTTGAGCGAGAAGAAGTAGTTCCAGGCGTGGGTGAAGTTGATCACCTTACGAACCATTTTCTTGGGTGTCTCCTTACCAAGATCGCCGGCCGACTTAGAAGTAGAAGAGTCCTCTCGTTCAACCATGACGCCTACCTCACCACTGAGTTGCTGCCTGTACAAGTTGTCTTCCTTGATCTGTGATAGTTCCTTCCTGGTCAATTTGCGGATTTTCGGCACGTCCAGCACATCCACCGTCTGGATCCATTGATCCACGGCCAGCTGGAGCTGGGTTAAGTTGGTTAAATCCACACCTCCCTCGGTGTGTTTTTGACCTATGAGCTTCTCTATATTGTTGACTGTCCAGTTGAAACCGTAGTGCGTCATTGGCACCAGAAACCAGCCATATTTGGTGTGCACTGCTGTGTATTCAGATGGTTGTTCCTGTAGTGACGGTATTGGATGGGCGTCCGCCAGGTGAATGAGCCGCAGCTGGACGCTTTTCACGGGCGTGGCACATCGCACCTGTCGTGGGAAGTACGTACCGCTGCGAAATGGGCGCAAAATACCCCTGTACATGGCTGCGCAGTGTGTTTGAGCCTAAACAGCTGGCTAGCGGAACCTGCTGAAAAATTTCCAGAGGATTTTTCTCACTACATTCCCCAGAGTGAGAGATGCAATGAGACGAGTGAAAAAGAGGTGATCCGCAGGGCCAACAGAGTGGACAGCGAGCGGGATCTGCTTGTAGCCGCTATGTAACTTCTGTTCCGGTCATTAGGCCGAGGTCGCCATACAAATATGTCTGTTTATAGCTGCTCTCAGTCTTAGCGTACGGCGCACCGAGTACGGACCCGCCTACAGCCAGAAGCCCCCCACAAACAGCAGTTGCGGCTCGGTTTTCTCCGGCCCAAGCCGATACGTCTCCTCTCTACATCCTACCTAACGCATACATGCCAGATCTGGGGCACATCCCGGCCGCAAAAACCCAGATATACCCACCACCCCAGCGAGCGTCTCCAGTAATACATCTGTCACTGCGCATCATCCCACCGGCGTTTTTCCGCTACCGCGAGTTTTTCCAGGGGGACTTCCCGCGAGCCATTTTAGAGTATTTTAGTGGGAAATCTTATTTAGCGGGCCTGGCTTCCACTACTTCCATCATTAGCGCACACCACACCAAAAGCAGCGTCAAGGCCCGGTTTTTGTTGTAGCTGGCTATTTATATCACGTCTGTATCGGTATTTCCACGCCGGTGCCGTCCCTTTCATCCGCAGCTGCACCGATCATCCGCCCTGTGTCGCATCTTATCTGTAGTCCACACTTAAAAATCCACCATCTGGCACCGCCCCCATACCACCACACAACACCAGCCAAAATCCTGCTCAAACAGCACCATAAATCCAACACGCAACCATGCAGGCCCCAAACTCCCCCATTTTCCCGCCCCAGCAGCTCACGCTCTCGCCCAATAACTTCCACTCCCTCCCTGTGGCATCCCAGGACTCAACTCCCACATATGTGCCCCAGTTACCGGATAAACCGCTAGCCTCCTCGGGGGGAATCCTGATGTACATCATTCCTGCCGAGAAAAACTTGTATGTGCAAGGATTCGAGCAGCTGGAGTACTCGCAAAGGCCCCCTACGCTTTTACGGGGCTGTCTCTACTTGCGGGTGCAGAAAGCATGCAAAATCAAATCGATCTCACTTACATTCAAGGGGTTCCAGAGAACAGAGTGGCCGGAGGGAATCCCGCCCAAGAAGAACCAGTTTTCCGAAACCACCGACATCATTAACCACACATGGCCATTTCTCCAGGCGGGCATGAACTTCCTCCCCAACAACGGAGCCGACGTATACCGAGAATTACCTGGAAACTCCAACTCATCGGACCACGACATTTCTCATTTGAGTCTTGGTGAGTCCAGGTCACGAGGTGCATCGCCAGTGCCACATTCACACACCTCCAACGAGTTAGCACCATCCTCTACAAACGCATCTACCAGCAACAACACGAGCGGAAACTTTCTAACCCGAAGTCTTTCTCCCGCCAACTTTATTAGGAGGACTACTTCTCCATCCATTTCGTCCATGGATGGTCCACCGGACTTGGCCTCGGTGTTATCGCCGTCTACTACTGCGGATGATTCCAAACCGGCCCATTTTGCTCCTGGTGATTATATCTACAACTTTGAGCATCCCTTACAACCATCCATCCCTGAAAGTTGTAATGTCACCTTTGGTGTTGTCAGCTACAGCTTGGAAGCTTCAGTGATACGCCCGGGGACTTTTAAATCGAACTTGATAGCAAGAATTCCCATTGAAATCATCAGAACACCTGCAGAGCAGAATTTGGAGGAAAACGAGTCCATTGTGATAACACGTGACTGGGAGGACCAGTTGAAGTACGACATTGTCATTGGGTCCAAGTCTATAGTCCTTGATTCGTACTTGCCACTTGCATTCCGGTTTGTGCCTTTGTTTGGTAAAGTGTCGCTTCACAGAATCAGAGTATATTTGACAGAGGATTTGGAGTATTTCTGTAAACGCAAAAAGGTTCACAGATTGGAGCCATCACGGAAGTTCTTGTTGCTTGAGCACAAAGCAGAAAAGGGTAAGTCATTGCTTACTGATGCCTCTGGTGCGAGTGAAGATGAATTCATTGATTTGTTACCCAAAGAGCTTGAATTTCAGGTCTATGTTCCCAAGCTGTTACATGGAAAAACCAATCACGAGATTCACCCTGACACATCATATGAAAACATCCAATCTCATCACTGGATCAAGATCTGTTTGCGTATTTCTCGTATGGATCCTAGCAACCCCGAAAAGAGGAAACATTACGAAATCTCCATTGATTCTCCATTGCATGTTTTATCTCCGTTAGCAGCCCACGGAAACACATTACTTCCAGCTTACGACGATTTCATTGCCAGAAACAGCGATAATACCATCAATTACGACATTTCTCCTCCAACATCTCCAGGCGTAATCCCAGTTGACAACACTTTGCACTCCCATAACAGCCAGAATTTCCTCACGGTTTTGAATAATAACAGCACATATACTGGTTCGTCGCTAGATGAAGTGATGCAGGGTCGGCCCAGGTCCGCACTGGCTTCTCCGCTTCCCTTCCATAGACTTAACAGTCACGCCTATAACGAAAGTCCAGTAGAATCAGAAGCAGATATGCATTTGGAAGCTAATCTCTATAAACCTGAGCAATTCACGCCATTGAAATCACCTCAAGCATTCCCTCATCCGGGTACATTCACATCGCCACTCAATTCTCCAGTTCAAAGACCGATCCATCTTATAAGAAGGCCATCGGTGAACCCTCCACCTTTCGATGCACAGACGTCGCCACCTGCATTAAACGATGTGGTAGCTCCACCACCAGCGTATGAAGAAGAAGACCCTGCTGTCTCTTTGTCACCTTTACGCATTGATGATGCTGGAAGTTCATATGTATCTCATTCCAGTTCCGAACACTCCCTGTTTGCAACACATAGCGTAATGACCAATTCAGAAACTCCGGTGAAAGCCTTGTTGCAACAGCAGTTGCGGAATAGTCGTCCCTCATTGGACAGTCGAAACTCGGCTGACAGCAAGGCCTCGAGTAAGAAATCATCGGTTGACTTGAATGCCACCACCAGCCTGGCTACCAATTTGGCACCTGCAGCTTCGAATTTAACCTCGGTCCCGGATGACGAAGAACAAGACATCACTGATTATCCAAGTTCGCCTATTGTACCCCCACGTACTTTGAGTCCTAGAAGATTGTTAAACTCAGAAGATGATGATAATTCAGAGGAAAGACAAAGCCAAGGACTTCTTGCTACTTCGCGCCGTACTTCTGTCTCTTCCTACACATCTACTGGGACTGATGTTGTCATTCCTGTAGAACAAACTATCCCACTTTTGAGTTTGTCAAATGCTTCTTTGGCTACCAACTTGACGCACGGTGATTATTATGCTCACCTGACAAGAAATCAGTCTGTGTCGTCTTTGTTGAATGATGGTACATTTTTGAGGCGTGGTAGTCAGATAACCGGATTAAATTCTACTAAAATTAACGAATTTGTCGACGGCGGCGATTTGGGAGAGGATCTGTTTCGGGTGCATAGCCTATTTCATCTAAGGAATCCTCGCCTTAACAAACACTTCCAAGAAGGCGAACTAGGAGCTCCTCACTTAGAAACTGAAGTCGAGGAAAAGGGCGAAGAAGAAGAAGAAGAAGAAAACCATAGCAGCTCTCAGCGGAGAGACGAGTCCGACTTGAATGATGTGCATAGCACTAATTCTGATAACGCAGCCTCGACGGACAGCACCAAGCAAAGACAAAAAAGTTTTGGAGTGATCCAAACACCAGCTAGTACAGGCGGAAACAGCGAGGAGGAGGAGTTGCTAGAGCAAGAGTATATTCACAGCCATCTAGTGAGTCAGAGTGATAGCAAAAGTGCGCATAATACTGCCGCTGGAGATAGCATTCCCGGATTCAATTTTAGTTACGTTATAGAGTAGAACTATCTGAATCCGACTATGATTGCTGCAAAATGCTTATATTGGAATTGTTATTTAAACAGCTATATAGTACTTAATGTATCTTTTTTTGAACAGCCATTCAATCCGGATTTCACAATTGAGTTACATCGTTAAACATTAATGGGGACTCGTATTGACAGTAAATTTTTTACTTCTTTCTAACTTCCACAATGTTTCCTTCTTTGTCCTTTTCTAATTCGCCTAACCACTCGTACAATACGGCCAAATCTCTTCCAGCCAAGTCGTCTCTTTCGCATGCTTTGTCATACCAATGCTTACTGACTTCTCCCAAATACAAGAATCTGTTAGCGTACTCAGCGCAGGCAGTAGCCAATACCAAGTCCTTTCTTGTTAACTTGGTAACGAAACCACCATTGTATCCATCCTCCGAAGGAATTCCGTTTTCTGGATACACACCAGGAATAGGACAGTTATCCACAGCAGCCCAACACTTACCCGTAGAAACCGAAACCAACTTGGCGTAATCTTTCAAGTTCAACCCGAACGACTTGGCCAATTGGAAGGAATCGGCAACCGCCAAATTGGTCACTGCCAACAAATAGTTGTTGGATAATTTCGCAGCCAATCCTGTGCCATGTCTTTCCCCACAGGGGAAGATGTTAGCACCCATTTTGTTGATCAAATCAACCAACTTAGGCTCAATAGACTCAGAAGTGGGTCTGGACAACATAAATGATAAAGTGGCCTTTCTGGCACCAGCAACACCACCAGAAACTGGGGCATCCACGAAGTCAAAGTTGGGAACTTCCTTCTTGACAAATTCGTGGACTTCGGTCGAAGTAGGAATATCAATAGTAGAGGAATCAATAAAAATCGTGGATGAGACTTTATCTTTGCCTGATTCTTGGTACTGCTCCACCAATTCCTCCACGATAGCCTTCACGTGCTTTCCCTCTGGAACCATGGTGACAATGAAATCTAAGGGTTCATGCACATCAGTAACAAAACTGGAGATGGTAGGCAAGGTGTGCAATTGACTAGCATTGGCCGGGTTGATGGAAGTGACATTTTCCACAAACGCCTTAGCGCTAGCTGGTAAAGTGTCATTCACATACAAGGTATCGTCTGGAGTCAACTTGTTGTAGATGTGTCTGGCCATGTGCTGGCCCATCTGGCCCAAACCAATAAACCCGTAATTGACCGAGGAAATTGGCGTGGTGGAGAAGTGACGTTGGCAGATCTTAGAGGTTGCAAGTCTATACATCACAGCGTAGATGTGAATAAGTGGTTATGGAGAGTGCTGGTCTACAGAAGCAAAGCCGGATTTTAAACTCTATTTATAACTGGAGCTAATGGCCGAAATAGGTGGGAAATCACACTGTGAATTATTTCACCATTATCTCGTGCCCCCACTAACAAGATCCGCTATGGGTCGCTATTGCCTTTCACAGGCAGAAAAGACTGCAAAATAGGCAATCCAGGCAATACACACCCCCAGCGGTATCCGGGGTCCGCCTGGGTACTGTAAATTACCGGGGTGCCTAGTTGGGTTATCCAGCTTTGCCGTGTCTCATATTACCCCAGACTTTTCACTGTGCAGCTTAGTTTCCATGGCTATTCTGGCTGGGGTACCCCTCCTCCGCACCAGTTGCCGTTTTGAGCCAGGAGGGTATGGTGCATAATGTCGCAAAAGTGGAAATTGGGGACACTGCGACATTTGTACTGTGTGCAGGTGCGTCGGCATTATGCGTGCATTTTACCGACTGCACGATAGCTGCAACTTTGATATATAATTAGGCCAATTCCAGTTTGCAGGAAGTTGATAAAACGCTTGTCCTATAATTATAGTATAACCATGACTGCAGTTGTAGAAGACGCAGCTGCCTCGTCGCAAACGCCGGTGAAAACAACTTACAACCTCAAAAAACCCATAGCTGCTTACTACCCACACCCAGGATCTAGGATCTATGCGGATAAATCCTTGTATTCCGCAATAGCCAGTGCTCCAAAAACGTTGGTGGACTCCCACTTATGTCAGCCACGTTCGGGTATAGCCGTGAAAATACCTGCCAGGTCGGTCTTTCGTTTAACTACTCCCGAGGGACCCCAGGTGTGTGATTTAAATATCTGGAACTTGCACAACCCCAGAGAGAGATTCTGGGCCGCAAGAACCAGACAATTGCACTCGGCGCATGTTTCGACCTATGACCGCTTATGGTCTAATTTGCCCTATTTGAGACCATTGGTCACCATTACAGCAGACTCTTTGCTGGCTAGACACGACGAGTGGGGCGGAAGGGTGCACGACACCTTGGGTACCAGATGTGATCCCTACGTAGACAAGTTGATTAGTGGAGAAGACAACGATTTGCATTGCCACTCCAATTTGACCCGAGCCGTATTACCCTATGGTTTGACTGAATTCGATGTGCACGATGTGCTTAATGTTTTCCAAGTGACTGGTCTCAATGAATACGATCAGTATTTTATGGAAGCTTGTCCTGCTTCTAAGGATGACTACTTCGAGCTCTTTGCCGAACAAGACTTGTTGGTTGCAATTAGTGCATGCCCTGGTGGAGACTTGTCGCAATGGGGATGGGGTGAAGACAGTGATAATTTAGAGGGCCTGAAAATGGTTGACTGTTGCCGTCCTCTTGGAATTGAGATTTACAAATTGGATGATGAGGAAGAAGTGTTGAGAGACTGGAAAGCGCCAGAAGTAGTCAACTATAAGGGAAACCATGGATTAAAGGGGCCATAAACTGTAGATCAGTTACACTTGCGTTTTTAGACATTAATTTTATAGACATTATTTTAGTATGTACAGGCTCTATATTGTTCCGTCAATTGATTGGCCAACCCAATCGCTGATCATGTCATTAGTGATAAATCCTGCCACGTTGCTACCGGTGTATTGCAATTTCTTATCTTTGATTTGACTGTCGAGAAATTCAAAACTCTCTCTGATCTTATCTTCGGAAATCAACCTCAAATCTGTATCCAAAAACTTGAGTTCGTAACGGGCTACATTGCCTTGCTTATCAATGTCAAATCTCAATTTGAAACCAAACTTGTCATTTGTAAGCTCGTGACTGAACTTAGGAGTGGAACCGAATCTCCATCCCCATTGCTTCAATTCTTTAGATACTTCCAATACTTGCAGTGGAAGTATGACATTGTCATCGATAGTCATGACTTTGACGGTTTTATTTACATGGTTCGCTGCAACGAAATCACTTAATCCGAATAATTCGTCCTGGTCGTACTCATCTTGCTCCTTCTCTGTTTCCTGCCCAGTTTCTATCTCAATTCCAAATGCATCTCTGAACTTATCGACTACGGCACTTATAAACACCTCTTCTTGGATTTCGAGATTTGTTACCTTCGATTTCACAGACTCAATGGAATTGGACGAGTCTACTACTCCCAATTTGGTTTCGTCTCTATGCAAAAGCTTACCAAGCACATCTAATCGCAGATTTAACAACATTGTCCCATGGTGATATGACTTACCTTTGGAAAGCTTATACGCAGAACCACTGACCTTATAGTTAACTCCATCCGGTTGCTTGCTAGTGGTAATATCTCCTCGCTCGTTTACTTCTATAGTATATTTCGACTCGGGTATGGAATTGAGCGCATCTCTCACCAAGTGGGCAAAAGTGAACCGGTCAAACTTTTCCTTTGTAGTCATGAATGAGTAGTTAACATTACCTAAATCATGCACCACCGTACCTCCGCCCGACCTTCTTCTCACCAACGGTATCCCGAGAGAATTTAATATGGGGAGGTTGACTTCATTCCACGGATTCTGGTTTTTACCAATAACCACGCAAGGAGAATTAACGTAGAACATCAACCTGTTGTAGTTTTGAGCAGCGTTTTCCGGTTTGGGCATCTGGTTGTATATGTAATCCTCTATAGCAAGATTGACATATGGATTAGATAACTTGGACACGAAAACTACCGGTTCCTTTAATGCTGCAGCCGCAGCTAGCTCAATTTGGTTACCATCATACCGTGCAGTTTCTTCATCGCTAGCTGCTGGTTCTCTTAGAAACTCGGCCTTTTTAGCTAGGACATCTGGTGACTCTTTATAATGCTGAAAATCACCTAGATTGAGATCGTCCGCACTATCCATAGCTCCTAGGTCATCCTGGAAGGGAACCTGCATTCCCGACAAGCTTCGAATTGGCGACCGGAACCGCATCAGCGGAAGCCTGCAGCTGACCCTGCCAAGCGTCCTCAACATCTACCGTATTTTGCCGGTTATACTGCTGGAACACTGCAACCTTTTGGCTGAAAAGTCTAACCTGAAAAATTGCGAAGACTTTTTACAACTTAGATTTTACAATAGCTTTACTTAGCTATATACATACTGCAGCAGTATGAATAGGTCAAATGTTCTAGAGAAGCATTTGCTTACACGATGCTACGACTCGACGAACTCCATAGAAGAGCTTTTGAAAAACAGGTACTCGTTCACGGGTGACCAGAAACCGGTTATTCATTTCAGTCAGTATAAGCGTCCCGCTAAACTAAAATCGCTACTTCATTCCAAACCGGAAGAGTCTACTACGGTTATCAAACCGGAAAGAAAGTCCAATACCAGGAGAGATCTCCAGGCGTATATCAAGCAGACTCTTGAAAATCAGAAGAAAGCGGTGAAAAAGATCCAGGCATACAACCGCAAGCATAGAAATGCTGTTAAGGCTAACAGAGCTGTACCAAAACCTTTCCCAATAGCGAAAGTTATAAAGCAGTACAATATCCCACAGTACCAGGATTTCATTGCCTTAAACAACCTATGGCAGAATTACATGCAAGACTTGCTATTCACCACCAGTAATAATAACAATAATGGCACCATACCGAGCATCACCACCCTATTGCCGAAACTCTCCAGCGCAGACTACAATGGGTGTCTCTTGACGGTGATCCAGTCGAAAAACACCGCTTTGGTGGGTTTGCGGGGCATAGTTGTGTGGGACTCACAGCACTCCTTTTTGGTATGCGTGCCGAATAACGGAGATTCAAAAGAATGGAATGAGGAAAAGGAGAGCTTCAGTCCCACAGAAATGATAGGCGGGTTTAGAGCAATACCCAAGCATCAGAGTTTGTTTGGCTTTGATGTTATCGTACCCAAAAAGGACAACGAAGAAGAAGATGAATGTGTCGGGTTCACCATGATTGGTAGCCGGTTTGAGTTCCGGGCCGTAGACAGATCCGGGAAAAAGTTCAAGAGCCACTCGGTGGATGGCATATTGTAGTGGAAGCTTTATAGACAACAATTACTAATGGATGTGACGAAGTTCCGCTCACCTGTAGCAGGGGTTGGTGTATTGTGGCTATATCGGTACAACTGTCTATCTAAACTTCTTTTTCAACTCGTTCAATTGTAAAATAAGCAACTCATCATGATTTGCTTTCAACTTACCGGAAATGGTTTCGATTTCTTTCACGTACTTGTCTCTGGCTTCCGAGTCTACTGTTGACGTATCGGCGTCCAACAAGAAATTCAACTCTTTGGCAAGATCCTCGGTATTTACGGCTTCTGGAAACGAGTCGCCGTTATTTTCGTCCGGGATAACGTTCAAGCTAGCCGTGGAATCGCTCCGATTTGTGTTTGCCTGTAATCTGCGCACCACTTCTTCAAACTCACCGTCAAACACCTTAGCCTCGGTGCTGATGAAGTCGGCAAACTCGGTGAGAACAGTGTCGAGATAGTCCTTTTTGGTGTCTGGTTTGGTTTCCTCTTCCAGAAATATTCCCAACCCATTCGCCTCCTTGTCGGCTTTGATGGGTATAGCGTTGGAGATATTGCTGAGTGTCTTGCTCAACTTGATCAACTCGTAGTAATTGTCGTAGATGATCGACTTCTTCTCCAGCGCATGCAGATTCAACTTATCGGTGATGGAGTTGCGTAACTTTAAAATGTCGTCCACGTTGCTGGTTTTGATGAATTTGGCCACTTCCTCGGGGTCCTGGAGATTCAATTTGGCCGAGTTGGCTCTATTTCTGGTTTTGGGGGACGACACCGGCTTTTCGCCGTTGGCCAGTTTGGGATCAGAACCGGCCGCTTTTTCGTCCGATTTGGACATGTCGGAATTGGGCAGCTCGCTGCCATCTTCCTGATGCTGGATGTTGTAGAATTCTTGTAATGCTTTCCTCCGGGACAGGATCTTTCTGGTGCCTACGGTAGGTGTGGATGGGGAAGAGGTGATGATGGGTGTAGACGCCTGGGACGGCACTCGGCTGGAATTGGCACTGTTTTGCTGCTGTAGCGACGGCTTTTTGTAGGATAGAACGGGGGAATCGGCCATTATGGGTGGATGTTGGTACGGTGGTGTGGGATGGTAAACTGGTAGTGGTTCGCGGTGAAGTGCTGTTTTCAGAAGGGTATTTTTCGCTCCGAATATACTGCAAAAAGCAGAATCCATTTACGGAAGAGACTTGTGACTGGAAAGATAGGCGGATTACGGTAAGGTGATGGCGGGATATTGTGGGCGGTGTTGGTATTTGTACGTTACCAGTATCAGTGTTACGTATCTGATACCAGTTGCATGCCTTTTTATATGACCCATTATATGGCTACACAATTATATACTGCGAAAACCGCACACCCAGCTAGCTTAGTTACTTTATACATTACACCTGGCATGCGTGCACACCACAGCATCTCTCTATGCGCGGTGCGCCACCCTGGCCTATATTACAAATGCCCCTCTATTCCTGGAACCAGGCATCCAAGTAGTTGGTGTCTGCCTCTTCCGTCTCCGGTAACACCGAGTAGTGCTCAAACACCGAAAAGGTGGTTGGCTTCAACGCCGCCCGGAACTTGTCGCCGATCACGTGGCGGTTGCCCTCCTCCTCGTACGCCCTGCCGTATCCGGCCTCCAACACACTCTGCCACGTCGCCTTGTATGTGTCAGCCGTGTGGTTGATGAGTTCCAACTTGTCGTCGAAAACAAGCACGTCACAGAGCGAGCGGATGTCGTTGATCACCAAGTCGATGTTGGTGATCTTGTTGGAGGTGATGAACTCCATGATGGTGTCCAAGTTGACAAACCCGGTGTGGTTGGAAGCATACGAAGACTGCACCGGGTTTGACTCCTCGGTGGGCGGCTGGAACGCTGTCGGGTACGTCTTGGACGCGGCAAACCGCCATATCACCGTGAGCAACGAGTCGATGAACTCGGTGTCCAACTCCGAGTCCGTGAACCAGGGCCCACCCGTGACTTCGATGGACGGCTGCAAGTTGTACAACATGTATATTTTTCTTGTGGGGTGCTTGACCGACTTGATGGACTTGATGTACCGCTGGTTCTCCAACGACTTCAAGCAGCGCACCACCACGTGCTGGTGCAAATTGGTCTTGGCCTTGATGGTCTTGGTCCAGATCCCTTCTCTGCCCGACACTTCAATGTACGAGTAAATCATGGCTTCGTCGTCGGACATCAGGGTGATCTTGGTGGCCTCCGCCACGGAAACAGCCTGGAACTTCAACTCGTCGCCCTGTTTGATCAATTTGACGAGTTTCCTGTTGATTAACTCCTGGGCCAAAGTGAGCAACTCCACTGGTTTCGATAACTGGAGCAAATCCTGCAACTCCTGCTGGTTGAACAAGGTGCCGCTGGCGTGCTCTAGCATTTTGCTGTGGAGCAACTGTGATCTGTCGGAAGCATCTGCCATCGTCGGAATAGGGTGTTGTCACCGAAAGAAGCTGCCTTTTCGGGGGGTGTAGGACGGGTCTTAAGTATGGAGCGTCTTTTTCGCATGGCCTGAATATTTTTCGGTGATGCGCATTGCACTTTTGTTGGTGTAATTTGGTGGTGTAGTAGCAGCAACTGTTTTTACCACCTACCGGTACTGTTGCTTCGGACATATGCCCCTATGATGCTGCCCCTATGACGGCAATGGAAAAACTCAACATTTTGCCCGAGCTCGAAGAAGTCGCTCAGAAACCCACCCCCAAATTCAAGAAAAAGGTGCCAAAAGCAAACACCTCAAACGCACAGAAAGTCACGTTTCCGCTAGACGATGACGACACAGACGCTGCCAGCATAGGGCCGCGTACTGCTGCTCCGTCTTCCACTTTCAAACCCCGAAAAACCTTCAAAAATGCCCAGTCGGCCGGTGCTAAGAGCAGGTTCGCAGCCTCAAATGAAGGCACCATACGGAAAGAAATGGAGCAATTCAATCTCGAACTCGACGACGATCCGGAAAACGATCCGGTGATAGAGAACATGGCCGAATTGGGCGATTTCCGGTTGCGTTCGCCAGCGGAGCGCCCCCCAGAAGTCCCCAAGAAGTATGTGCCTATAGAAACAAACAAGTTTTCCATTAAGATATCTCACAAGGACTTGAAAGACGAATACAAAGACGAGCTATCGCTTGACTTCAATGACGAGGAAGCCAAAGCCGACGCATACGACAATAGCGACGTAGAGATGAAACAGGACCAGTTTACCGACGATGTACCGTTGAGTATCTCCAAAACGGATGTGTCTGAAAAAAGACAGCACATTTCCGACAAATACGATACCGAGATTGTGTCTGATCCTGAAACAGACGCAGAAGATGCATTCACGTCAAACTACAGCAAAAAGAGAGTCCCAGTAAAGCAAATTTTAACCATAACAGAGCAGAGGGCCTCGTTGGCGGAATTGATAGGGAAACTAACCATAGAAAAGTCTCAGGCAGAAACAAGGTTATCTTCACTAGATGAGGAGTTGAGCTCCATAGAACTGCGCAAACAGCAATTGCAGCACAAACTAGACACGTTCGAGTGGTGAACGCAGAATATAGGTAATATAGGTGTATATATTAATGCCCACATTTACGCGCGCCGTGCGTAAATCCGAGACCCGCTCAGAGCCTGATCTTCTACCGCGCTTAACGCATTTCGATTACCCGATTCGTCGTGACTCATATGGGAAAAATTTTTGAAATATTTAAACTGCTGCAACGCTGTTTCTTTTCCGTATTAAACTGTCTACTTTGAACCCGATATCCCGTTTGATTGCAAGTATAATGATGTCTGTCAAAACCCTCACTTCTAAAAGATTAATTTCGAGCACTGCTACTTTGAGAACCGCTACTTCTAGCAGCCCCAGACATTTGGTTAACACAATCCAATTAACCAATGAAGAGTTTTCGTCCTTGGTGAACAAAGCGGCTCACTTGAAGCAAATAGTCAAATCCGGGGAACCATCCGCCGTCAACCACCAAAAGTTGTTGGGTAAGTTGGTTGCGTTGTTATTCTCCAAGCGTTCCACCAGAACCAGAATCAGTACTGAAGGTGCCGCCGCTTTCTTTGGTGCCCAGCCGATGTTCTTGGGTAAGGACGATATCCAATTGGGCGTAAATGAGTCCATGTACGATACCACCAAGGTGATCAGTTCGATGACCTCTTGTATATTTGCCAGAGTCAACAAGCACCAGGAAATCTTGGATTTGTGCCAGCACTCGTCTGTGCCTATCATAAATTCCTTGTGTGACATGTATCATCCATTGCAGGCCATTGCCGATCTTTTGACCATCAAAGAGACTTTTGGCAAGACTGAGGGCTTGAAGTTGTGTTGGATTGGAGACTCCAATAACGTTATCAACGATTTGTCCATTGCCTCTTTAAGATCAGGTATCAACGTGTCTATTGCCATTCCCAAGGGCATCGAGTTTGACTCAGAGGTCAAGGCTAAGGCCGAGAGTTTGGCCAAGGAACAGAATTTGAAGTTTGAGATTGTCAGTGACCCTATCGAGGCGTTGGCTGATGCCAACATCATTGTCACAGACACCTGGATTTCTATGGGACAGGAGGCTGAAAAAGCCCAGAAGCTCCAGCAGTTTGCCGGATACCAGATCACCAAGGAGATGCTCAGTAAGGGTAAGGTGGCCAGCGACTGGAAGTTCATGCACTGTTTGCCTAGACACACTGAGGAAGTCGACGATGAGGTGTTCTATAGCGACAACTCTGTTGTTTTCGAGGAAGCCGAGAACAGATTGTATGCAGCCATGGCTGTGATAGAGGCTTTTGTGATTAACGAAGGTGACTTGTTGAAGTAGGCGAGCGGTGTACGATGGAAATGAAGAGGTGAGAAAAGTGCTGAGACAGCAATTACGTTAACTAAATAAGAGCAGTGGCTGGTAGCGTCACTCTGGTAATATACAACATCAAGTGAGACTCGAGTGTAGTTATATTGGTGTGTAACATAACATACTACTGCGACTACAGTGTAGTTATATAGGTACTATAACATAACATCAACTGAGACTACAGTGGTGTACTTATGCAGTGATATTGGTTTCTAACACAACATACCACTGCGACCACAGTGGTGTAATATTTGTACCATAACATACCATACAAACAAATGCTGCATGCTAGTAACTACAGTGGTGTAATTGTGTAGTAATACTGGCTGCAACATGTCAGACAAACATATCAGTTAGTAACTACACCGGTAATTTTGTAGTAATACTGCCTAAAACATGCAATGCAAACATATTCTGTATTCTAGTAACTACACTGCTATGAGGTAATACTGCCTATAACATATAGCAGAAACTACACTGCCACTTCTTCAGAAATCCTGGCTATAACATACCGGATACTACTACACTGCTAATAATAAGATGGCTACAACATACCATACAAACACAAGCTGTATGCTAACCACTATACTGCTAATTATATAGTAGTACTGGCATACCATACAAACATATCATACTTGTGTAGGACTGTAACTGCAATAGCCGCTAATGTCCTTCCCAAAACGGAAGAATGCGAGCAACCTTTTCCGCCACAATTCTCCTCCATTTGCGGCTCCTCCAAATACTGAAAAATGTATATAACCACGCCCAATTCCAGCCATTGGCCCCTACCAGCCATAGTACACGCCATAGATATTCTGCTGCTCCACTTTCCCGATGACTACCTCCGTTTTTGTTTCTGGTGCTACCGGTTTTATTGCCCAGCACGTGGTCAAAACCTTGCTCGCCAAGGGCTACACTGTGATCGGATCAGTCAGATCTGAGTCCAAGGGCACTTACTTGACGAAATTGTTAGGCTCCCCCCACTTTTCCTACGAGGTGGTGGAAGACATCGAGAAATCCGGTGCGTTTGACAAGGCTTTGGAAGCCCACCCCGAGGTCAGCGTCTTTTTGCACACCGCCTCGCCCTTCCACTTTAAGGCAGTGGACATCGAGCAGGAATTGTTGTTACCCGCCGTCAACGGCACCAAAAACGCCTTGAGGGCCATTCAGTTGCACGGCAAGAACGTCAAGCGTGTGGTGGTCACGTCGTCTTATGCCGCCATCGCTACCGCTTCCAAGGAAATCGATAGCACCCACACGTTTACCGAGCAGTCCTGGAACGAAATCTCGTGGGAGGACGCTTTGAAAGACCCGGTTGCCGGGTACCGTGGCTCCAAGACTTACGCCGAGAAGGCGGCCTGGGAGTTTGTGGAGACGGAAAAGCCCGACTTCGAGCTCTCCATCATCAACCCCAGTTTCGTGTTTGGTCCGCAGGCCTTCGACAGTGAGGTCAAGGACTCGTTGAACACGTCGTCCGAGGTCATCAACGCCATCATCAAAAACGGCGCCGACGCCCCGGTTCCGGTGTCCAAGGGCGGGTTTGTCGATGTCAGAGACGTGGCCAAGGCGCACGTTGTCGCTTTTGAGAGCAAAGAGGCCGTCAACCAGAGGTTGATCCTTAACGCCGGCAGATTCGCGGGCCAGGATATCGTGGATATCTTGAACGAATCCTTCCCCGCCTTAAAGGGTAAGATTCCCGTCGGTACTCCGGGTCAAGGTGAAGAGATCAGAAAGGTGTTGGCCAAGGTGGACAACTCCAAAACCAAGGCCATTTTGGGCTTTGAGTTGATCGGCTTGAAACAGACCGTGGTGGACTCGGTGCAGCAGATCTTGGACTCCAGGAAATAGTCTCTCAGTGTATAGCAGTGTTTCGGAGTTGGCGTTTCGGAGTTAACCCAAAACAGCGCCGCTTACGTAATGCGCCTTTTGTGTCCTGCGGCCGACTGTGACTCACCACTTCTCCTGCTTATAAATTGTATGGAGATAGCCAGTAGGGATATATATATCCAGCGCTGTAGCCGTGTGCGTGTCTGTTTTGCTGCTGCCAGACCCGTAGCGGTTAGTGTCGCCTCTACTTGCACGTTTAATTTGCCAGTTAGTTATTTTGTTAGTGTCTGAATAGAACCATGGTAGTCGATCTTCCACCGGACCACATCACGTTGGATGCTATCAACAGCGTACGATCCTCGTCAGGCTTGTCGCCTGAGGTGGGTACCAAGATCACTGAACACGAGCAGTCTGAGCTCTACCACGGACGTAAAATCTCTAGAACCACCCGGTTGAAGCAGATGCGGGAATCACAAAAGGTGCTCCGAGATGAGAGAAAGAAGAAGTTGCAGAAGTTGGAGAGCGAGAACTATGCGCTAAGCCATGAAGTGTCCATGTTGAAGAAGGCTATCGGATACTTGGTACCAAGAAACGCCAATTCGCAGAAGTTCTATCCCATTGACTTATTGCCCAGAATCTTTGATTTCGAGAATGTGTCTATCGATACAACTGAAAAGTTTGCCGGGATTCCTCATAAATTGGCTGCACAGTTCTTTATCGATGGTGTATGTATCGTCACCAGTACGGTTGAGATTATCTACAACTGCTTGAGCTCTGAGGAATGTGTCAAGACCTCCGACCGCTTGGCCAATGGCATTTTCAGGTATGTGCCCAATGACCAGTTGAAGCAGTTGTTCTATGACCAGTTGAAGCATTATGTCACTTACAAGGTTGTGCCTAGCCACTGGAGGGACGCCTCGGATAAGTTGCCTGGCGGTGTGATGAGTTTGTTTTCGGTGGTATCCTTCATAGTGGGATATTGCAATTACGATTCTGTCAGCATGGAGGCGTTGCGCGGTTTTCTAGCCAGAAGCGCTTTCGCAACTTACTGGGGCCCAGCCATTAATGTCAGTGATATTATCATATGTGTGGCCGCAGCTTCAGACCCTCAGTTTGATAGCGACGTCATTATTGGCCTGTTGAATGACAGGTTGTGCAACCTGTCGGTGGGTGTCACGGAATACAGCGAGAGTACTTCTTCTTGATAGAGCTTGCTACTTATTTATTTTGTTTTATTCTATACGATGTTAATGATAAGGTGATAATTTATACATACTGGTGCCGTAGGTGGCTGTTAATACACTCCTATTCTGGTTACTAAAAATAGCTGTTCGTACAAAGATGTAAGTACATGGGCAACTTATTATATTTGTTAGGTGCTTTCTAAAAAGGAGAAAGCAAAAGAAGGCTGATGAACTGTTCGCTTCTGTTGGTTCAAAATAAGCCGGAAATTTCATTGTGTCATACAAGGCTGTGCTTCTTCTTTTTGCACAGCATTCTGTGTAGCATGTAGTTAATAGTTTCATACCTCGTGTGTTTGTCTACTATTCATTATTTCATCTTTTGTCAAAAGGAGATATAAAGCCAATGATTTGAACTACTTCATAAATTTCCAACTTCATTTGTTATCAATGCTAATTTATTGCTAAATTATAATATTTACAATATCTACAATCTACACTTTCAAAACAAGATGTTGTTTATTGATACCTTTCGCTACCACTTCACCAGACTAGTATATCTTATAATGATATGGGTGCTTATGTCTTATTGATATAACAGAATTGGGAAATTGAAACCATGGCTATAAACCCTCAAAGCAGCACACTATCGGCATGTTAGACAACACACGATCTATTTACATGATATTACTCGAAAGAGAAATACAATTCAGGCAAATATACAATCACGAGATAATAGAACTGCAAGTCATTTCTATCTTATTGCGAGTACCTACAAATCTTTGTTTGCAAACAAGCACATTTGCAGCTTCTTCGGTATAGATTAAGAAAATCCTGTATACAATTTGCTCTACTCATTGAAAAAAATTTAGGCATCTCTTCCAGTAGCTGTTAAATCTCAGTCGGCGTTATTGCAATGAGTTTGGAACATACGTTTAACCCGATATCCTCTCTTAATGAAGAAGGATTAGTATCACTTGATCACTATGGACCTGTCACCGCATTGAAAATACACAAAAACTACGTTTTAGCCGGAAATGGGTGTATCTTAAAGGTGTTCAAGGTAGATGCAAACAACCAAACCAGTCTTATTCTCACCAAACAGGTGCTTAAAAGGAACAAAATTCACAATATTTCTATAAGTCCAGATGCTTCATTGGTAGTAATTAATGGTGGAAGATCGTTTGTTATTTTTAATTTGGAAGACTTGATTTCAAATGCTGATTTTGCAATCACCGAGAAAGCTATCAACGAATGGATCATAACCAGTGAATTCGTTGACAATCAAACACTTTTGATATTGAATTCACATAATACCATTTATCAAATTGATATTTCATCCTCCAGTCAACAATTTAAATTAATTGATAAAATTCATTGTAACGAAAAATCTATCTTGTACAGTGGTTCAATTAGAGTCTTGGATGACAGCAGGGTCATTGTAGCGGCAGGTACAGTGATGAATGGGGTAATAATTTGGGAATTGAATTCCAGAAGTATTTTGCACAACTTGACTGAACATGAGGGTTCTATTTTTGGTGTCAAAGTTGACTCAAATGGAAGCTACATAATCTCTTGTTCTGATGATAGATCCATTAAATTATATGAATTTAGCTCTGGAAAGTTATTGGCCACAGGCTGGGGCCACGGATCAAGAATTTGGAACCTTGAGTTCTTGAATACCAGTAATATCAATGATTTACAGATAATTAGTGCGGGTGAAGATTGTACAATGAGATTGTGGAAGTACACACAGCAAGAAACTTTACAACAAATAGAGTTATGGGAAGATTGCCATAAAGGGAAGCACATCTGGTCAGCGGATGTTGATGATACCTACTTGAAAGTTGCTGTTTCTGGTGGTGCAGATGGTAAGATCAGATTGCATGATATCTCTAATCGTGGCAAGCTAAGGAACTATAATCTCCAGTATATTTCAGATCAGTGTGCCGTTACTTTCAAAAAGAATGAAATCATTAAAAGCTTCACAGAATTGCCACAGTTAAACCTTTTAGTATCAGTCACTTCGGGCGGAAATATAATACTTTTCGACCAAATCAAAAATAGATTTAGAGCATTAGAACTATCCCCACAGGAACAGTCAAGATTTGAGGGATTTGGAATACTTGAATCATTCAATGACATTAACGTTGTATCAGTTTGCAGTATCCACGGTGACTTATTGTTATTAAAATTCACCGATTTTGATGTACAGCCATCGAAGTATTGGATCGAAGACCTGATTTTGGGAAAGAACAAGGTAACCAACCTAATGGCATACAAAGACGCCGAAAATTATTACTTATTTATTGACTGTCCAAACCCGAAAGTACCATTCATCTTAAGGACATTTCAAATGGATGGCGAGGAATTAAAGTTAAGTGGGACTACTCTTTTAGAACAGCCGAATCAAACAAGTTTCACAACTACAGATATTGCAATCGATCGACTCAACAAATGGTTGATTATTTCTTCAAGATTTGTTTCAATAGCCTTCTATGACTTGAGTAAATCATCTTGTGATTTGATTCCTTTACTGGCCCTCCACAAGAAGATTTCTGCAGGTGATTCTATAACTTCCATTTCTGTAATCGAGTCCAAACAAAATGAAATCACATTGCTAACTATTGTCAGAGACGGTATTTACATGTATATCAAATTCAACCAAGATTTTGACATGGAAATCATACATAAGAATTATATTTCTAGGGGTTTCATTGAAGGAGGATATGTGCAAGACAACGAGTTGATAATTTACGGATTCAAGTCTTCATCGTTCTATATTTGGAATGAGACAAAGCAAATAGAGGTCACCAATGTGTTATGTGGAGGTGCCAATAGACTCTGGAAGCTATTAAAATATGCCGCTGGTTCACCATTGGACTTCAAATTTTTATTTATAAACAAGTCTGAATTGAACATTTTCGAGTTCAAAGGTAGATTTTTAGAGGACAGATTTGGCCTAATTAATAGTGGGACTCATGGTAGAGAAATTAGAGACGTTGCAATAGCACCCAATCTCTATTCTGATCATTCGAGATTGATTATGACTGCATCTGAAGACACCACCTTGAATTTAAGTAAACTATTTGCCGATGGATCAATTAAAAACATTTGGAACATAAACAGGCATGTCTCAGGTTTGCAAAGAATAAAATTTTTGAATGATAACTTTGTGGGTAGTTCTGCTGCAAATGAAGAATTCTTTGTTTGGAAGTTGAACACTTTCGACAATAACGTTCCAGTAGTTACTGAACATGCAAAATTAATTACTAGTGTCGAAAATCCAGATGTTCGTATTATGGATTTTGACTCTATTCCATACAAAAATGGGTTCTTGATAGCCACAGGGTATTCAAATTCTGACATCAAACTTTGGTACTTTGATGTCTTCAGAGCCGAATTCGAATTACTACTCAGCGATTCATATTCATCATTCTGCATTTTAAACATTGATCTTTTGACCTTTGGCGATCGATTATTTGTCCAGACTACCACTACAGATGGGTTCTTTTCTATTTTTGAAGCGACTAAGTCGCTTGAGCAAAACAGCTCCAACCCTGTCAAATTTGACAAGGCTGTGATCAAACAGCAGTTGCATCAGAATGCCATAAAGACAGTTTTATTGAAGAAGATTACTGATAACCACTACTACGTATTTACTGGTGGTGACGACAATGCGCTTATATTCAGTGAAATTGTCTATGATAACTCTTTGACACTCAATGTGCTTAGTTTTGTCGAAGAGGCCGCTTCTTCTACTATAACCTCCATATCTGAGGGACAAGATGGAACAATTGCGGTTACATCTGTCGATCAAATCTTAAGGAAATGGTCATATGCTGGCAAAGAATTAACCTGTGATTCAGCTGTTTACACCACAGTGGCTGACACTGGTTGCTCTGATACTACCAGTTTCGGCGAAGACAGAATTATGGTAGTAGGAGGTGCTGGATTGAGCACTTGGAGGTTATAATGACAATATTTGTATAATATACTATAAACACATGTACATAGATCTATCTATTTAGAAAAATCTAGAGTTTCAACAATCTTAAGTTAAAGATGGTGTCATTAATAGATTGTTCTTCATCAATAATGACATCAGCATTATCACCAGAAAATTCAGTCACTTCCCTCTTGGTGGCCTTAAGTAAAATCTCTTCTTGAAGTAAAGACTTGAAATTAATGGTATCTTTAGAAAGTTTGTATTCAACCTTTACTTCGTCCGTGGTGTTCAAACCAGCCTTCTTACGCAATCTCTGGATACGGTTGATCAATTCTCTAGCTAAACCTTCGCTTTGCAACTCAGCGTGCAAGCTGACATCCAAAAGAATCAAGACATCTTGTTGAGATCTGGATTCAAATCCACTGGCAGCAGCCTTGGCCTCTGGGAGACCTCTTTGGACTTGCAAGTCTTCAGAAACCAATTCAATTCCATCGACAACAATCTTACCAGTTTCAGCAAACTTTTGGACTTCAGAAGAAGGAACACTTGGCAAGGCAGCCTTCACTCTCTTAGCATCCTTCTTCAACTTCTTACCCAAAACTGGCCAATCAGCAACAGCTGTGTACTCAACACCATATTTGGCTTCATCTGAAGTGATAACAATGTTTCTGACGTTCAACTCATCACTGATGTAACCAGACAAAGACTCAACATCCTTCAAATAGTTCTTATCAGAGTGCAAGATGACCAATTCTTTCAATGGTTGTTTCAAGGAGATGGACTTCTTTTCTCTAATGTTACGACCCAATTCGATGACTTTTTGCATTCTAGAAACAGCGACTTCAATGGCTTCATCGAACAATTCCTTACGAACTTCTGGGTATGTCAAGAAATGCACAGATCTGATGTCTTTAATTTCCTTGTTGAGTGCGAACTTCTGCAAGTCAGTCACGTTGAAGTAGTCTTTAATTCTACTATAAATACCTTCAGCCAAGAATGGAGTGAATGGAGCCATAGCTCTGGAGATAATCAACAAGGCTTCACTCAAGGTGTTGAGACCTTTCTTGGTGTCTTCGACGCCAGAGTCTGTGTAACCCTTAAGTCTTCTACGGTTGAAACGAATATACCAGTTGGTCAAGTCGTCAATGAAGGCCAACAACTTAGGAACAACAGTGTACAATCTGTATCCTTGCATTTCTTCGTGAATGAATTGAATTAAAGATTGGATAGTGGCAAGTAACCATCTGTCCATGACGTTGTCGGAGATCAAGTTTGGATCGTACTTGAAGTCAACGCCGTTATCCTTGACAAAGACATCAGCGGCATCTTTGAAGAACTTGTAAGAGTTGTACCATGGCAACAAGACAGATGAAACAACTTCTCTAACACCTTCTTCCTTGAATTTCAAGGTTTCAGCTCTCAAGACCGGAGAGTTGATCAAGTACAATCTCAAAGCATCAGCACCGTACTTTTCCAACACAATACTAGGGTCAGGATAGTTCTTCAAACGCTTAGACATCTTCTTACCATCAGCAGCCAACACAATACCAGTGACGATAACGTTCTTGTAAGGAGCGGTTTTGAACAAGTGAGTACCCATAACGGTTAAAGTGTAGAACCAACCTCTGGTCTGATCCAACCCTTCAGAAATGAAATTGGCTGGGAAGGAGTTGGCAAAACGTTCTTGGTTTTCAAATGGATAATGCTTAGATGCAAAAGGCATAGAACCAGATTCTAACCAACAGTCAAACACTTCTTCCACTCTCTTCAATTGACCCTTGCCCTTCTTAGAAGGAATGGTAATATGATCAATGCTCTCACGGTGGAGATCGGAGACTTCAATGCCAGATAACTCCTTCAACTCAGCAATGGAACCAACACATACAATTTCTTCGTAGTCATCAGACACCCACAATGGAAGTGGAGTACCCCAGTATCTGTTTCTGGAAATGTTCCAGTCTCTGGCGTTGGCGATCCAGTTAGAGAAACGCTTGTCTTTGATATTGGAAGGCACCCAATTGGTCTTTTCCACATTTTCTAACATTTCTGGCACGATTTCTTCTATACGCACGAACCAAGCGGGCACAGTCTTGTACATCAAAGGAGTGTCTGATCTCCAACAGAATGGGTACGAGTGCTTAGCTTGCGAGTTTACCAACATTCTACCCTTTTCAATGATCTTCTTGATGATGACCTTATCAGCATCCTTGAAGTAAAGACCCTCGAACTCAGGAACCTTACTGTTCATCTTACCAGTGTCGTCCACCACTTCTGGAGGAGTTCTGGTTTCTGAGATTAAACCGTGATTCTTGGCAGCGTTGAAATCCTCTTCACCATAAGATGGAGCTTGATGGACAATACCTGTACCGGAGTCGTTGGTAACGTAATCAGCAGTGATAACTTTGAATGCTACCTCCTTGAACTCTTCGTAAAAGTAATCAAACAATGGAACATATTGAAGACCCTCTAAGGCCTTACCACTGATTTTTTCAACAACCTTGTACTTTGCTGCAGCTGGCTTCTTGTACAAAGTGGAAATTAAGGCTTCCAACAAGATAAAGTGCTTCTTTTGTTCTTCGTCGTAGATCTTGACGTACTCGAAGTTAGGATTCACAGCCAAAGCAATGTTAGCAGGCAAAGTCCAAGGAGTAGTGGTCCAGGCAACCAAAATGGTGTCTGGATCGTTCAATAATGGGAAGGCAATGGTGACAGCAGGATCGTTGACTTCCTTATAGTTTTGCTGGGCTTCGAAGTTAGACAAAGGAGTGGTACAGGCGGTGGAGTAAGGCATAACTCTTAAACCACGGTAAACAGAGTGTTTCTCAAAAAGCTGCTTGAAACCCCACCACACAGATTCCATAAATTCGGGGTATAAGGTCTTGTAATCATTGTCCATATCGATCCATCTACCGAGTCTTCTGATAGTCTTACGCCATTCGTCAGCATATCTCATGACAATACTACGACATTCATTGTTATAGTTTTCAATTCCCATGGCGTACACATCTTCCTTGGAGGTAATGCCCAACTTTTTGTCAATTTCGTGTTCAACTGGCAAACCATGGGTGTCCCAACCAAAACGTCTCTCAACATGGTGTCCGTTCATGGTAGCGTAACGGGGGATGATATCCTTGACGGTGGAGGCCAAAATGTGCCCGTAGTGGGGGGTACCAGTGGCGAATGGAGGACCATCAAAAAACGAGAAAGGAGGGAGACCTTCGGTCAATTCCAATGTTCTTTTGAATGCATCATACTCTTCCCACTGGGAGAGCACAGCGTCTTCCTCCCTGGGGAAGCTGAAAGGCTGGTTCACTTTTTCTTCAGACATTGGATGATATCTGCTAGTGGAGAATGTGAGCAAACACTAACAAAAGCAGGTATATATACACAAAGTGCTGGGAAATACGGTGTATGTTCTGTATACACGATTGGTAATTGCAAATATGACTAAATGTCCAAAAAAAATTTCCAGTCGGGACTTGGGCTGTGTGCAGGACACTAATCAAAAAAATTATATAAGCAACGATGAGTCAGGTCTCGTGACCTGCAATTTTCAGTACTGGAGAGGTGTACCACTGTTAGCACGGCTGCAAAACACGGTAAAAAGCGGTGGGCGTGCAGCTGGTTGGGTGCTAATGATACCGGATGACTCATTTAGACGCCTGTTGCTACGTTGCTGGGGTGGAAAGGTGCCGCAATCGGTGGTGGTAGCGCTTTCTGGTGGGGTCGATTCCATATGTCTCACATATCTCTTGAGTAGATACCGAGATAGGCATGCGCCGCAGTTACGGATCCATGCAGTGACCATAGATCACCAGTACAGGCCCGGGTCGTTTCAAGAAGCGCAAAAAGTGGGTAGTATCGTGGCAAAATGGGGCGTCACTCACCATGTGCGTTCTCTTACCTACGAGCAGGATATTCATAATCTTGCAAGCTTTGAGGAGGTTGCCCGGATGAAACGTTACAGGGTATTTGAAGATGTTTGTTTGGCATTTCAGTGTGATTTGTTCGTGGCGCATAATCTCAATGACCAGCTAGAAACATTTGTGCAGCGGTTGCAGGGCAATTCCACCATATTTGGTTTAGCGGGCTTGAAGACACGGTCAGCGCTACCAGTTCTGCAGAGTCTGCCGTATAACAAACACATCTCGGTGTATCGGCCCTTGCTTCTGTTTGACAAGAGCGATATCATTGCCACTTGTAAGCAGAATAATGTCAGCTGGTTTGAGGATGCGACCAATCAGGACATAGATCTTACGAGACGGAATTTTCTTCGGCATCTCATAAACGAGGTTATACCTGCGAAATACGCTGAGAACAGCGCTTACGAGTGCATCACAAAGCGGAACTTGATTGAAACACACGCAGATGTGAGTGAGGCTGTCACTATGCTATTGCAGAAAGTGGCACATCTCAAGGACTATTTCAACGGAAACCACAGGGTTACAGTGGATGACAAGAATGCCAAGTTGACTCTTTCTTTTCCCACCAAATTCCTCCAGGAGAGCGGGATAATGGTGATAAGCAAGTACTTGTATCTCATTTTATACCCGTTCTCCGCTTCGAAGCACTACCATTGGGCATATGCTAAGCTTGAACGGCTCCTCGTGCCGAGATTAGTGGCACATGTGAGCAAGGGCGACGAGACCGAACTAAAGGTGACATATCTCAACTTGACGTTTGAATTATCCTACAACGATGAAAACGCTCTTTTGAAAGTGTGTCGTCAACCAGTACAAAAGAATGATTTACCGGAGGTAATACAGAATATAGACATTTCGAAGCAGTGGGGAGAGTGGACATTGTTCGATAGGCGGTTCTGGCTACGATTCAGACTGGAAAGCGAGGTTGCTGTGAGTGTTGTGCCCTATCAGCACAAGAAACATAGAAAGAGAATACATCCTTCTCTAGCAGATAGTGATGTGTTTTTCTCAGGAATTGATAGCATACCTGTTTTGATGATTGAGGGCCACATAGTGGGTGTCCCCACACATAACTTGTACGCCACGGGTATAACAGGAGAATGGAAACTAAAGGGTAATATATACAGCGGTGAGTTGGAAGAGTTGGGGAATCCTGAGAATCTTCGCAGTCTACATGGCTAGCCACACTTCATTTCGCATTTTAAGGTCCCGAAGAGGATCTGCGCTTGTTAGTTCATTTGTATTATTTTCATGTAAATAGTAAGGTCCTGTAATGATACATTAATGCTACCTTAAACTGTAGTGTCGTTATAGTTATGAGTATGTGACATTAAATAAACTCAGTGATAATTTTGGTACAGAAACTGCAAAAAAAATTGCAACCACTTGGAACCTGATCTATCTGACAAGTACTAAAAAAATTAACACTAGTAACGACCTTAAACGACCATGCCAGAACCCCTCAAACAACCCAGAACCTTCTACTGCGACACACATGGCCATAATAGCCCAAGTGACACTGACACTGGCAGGCTGGCAAATAATGTCGCATGTCGCATGTCGCGACTATATGCAGTCCGTGCTGTTTGTGAACTCAGCAAATATCAAACGGCCTCTTTCACCATACAAATACACACCACCACCGCATACCACCATGCCCTCGTATGTGGACTTGAGCAAAGCATACCCCGTGGATACTCCGCGACTCATGGGGCCATTGCTGCAAACGCCGAGATCTTACCGCGCCGGTCACCGGAGTTCTCGGCCGGTGAATCACATGACCCAGCCGTTCAGAATCGGCCACCAGAGGGTCAACATCGATGTGGACATGGCCAATAAGAAAATAGAGGCATTCACAGAGATAACCGTGGTTCCGCTTTCTGATACACTCCGCAGCATCAAGCTTGATTGCCGAGAATTGACCATAAAAGACATATACATAAACGGATCCAGAAACACCAACTACATATACAACGACAAGCTCCACATAAATGACGCTGAGTTTCTCGACCAGCTACACAGTCAAACCGTGTACAACGTGTGCGACATTTATGCCGATGATGTCACCGTGCATCAGCATCACATGCTCCGGCAGAAGCTCAACGCCGTTTTCGGCGAAGCCAACTACGACCCAAGAATCACACCGGAACCGGCATCGCCCAACACACAGGAGTTGCACGTGATCTTCCCCGACACGCTCAAGCACGAGCTCACCGACGTCAATGCGCTAAATACGCCGGGATCGCACCCCGGAACTACAACTCCGATGCATCTCAAGCTGAAAAGCACCGCCAGCGAAGTATACACGCCAGTCACGATAAAAATCGAATACGAGATCGTGAATCCCCGCAACGGCATCAACTTTGTTACCAGCGCCTCCGACAGAACCGCCTGGCACGTATACACAACCAACGCGGACTTTAATGTCCTGACCTCGCTGTGGGTGCCCTGCGTAGATAACTTGTGGGACCGGTGCACATGGCTGGTGGAGGTGAATGTGCCGAGAACTGTGCGTGATATCGGCAACCCGCGTGTGATTGGTAGCACCCACACCCAGACCTTGCGCCATTTGCAGGACGAAGACAATGAGATGGAGGATGAGGACGTGGACTTGACTGTGTGTTCTGGGGACTTCAACAACGTCAAGGAAACGCCGCACCCGATAGATCTCAGCAAGAAGGTGGTGTCGTGGGCCATTTTCAACCCCGTGTGTGCCCATCACGTGGGCTGGGCTGTCGGCTGTTTCGACAGCTTTATAGTGTCTGATTTTGCCCAAACCGGCGAAAACGAGGGGATGACGTCAGACGACGTCGAGAAACAGGAGTCTTCGCCGGTAACGGTGTACTGCATGCCAGATCAGGTCGAAATGGCCCGCAATACGTGTGTGGTTGTGGCCAAAGCCATGGACTTCTACCTGCGCGAATTCGGCTCCTTCCCATTCAGCTCGTACTCCCTCGTTTTTGTCAAAGACAGTGTGGCGACGACCTGCAACTTTGCCGGACTTACCGTATTCAGCGAGGATCTCCTCTATCCCGCAGACTTAATGGAACCCATCTTCACCAGCACAGAAACCATCCTGGAAAGCATATCTGGCCAGTGGTCTGGAATCAACATAACGCCGCAGACATACAACGATCTCTGGTGTACTATTGGGATATCGCTTTTCATGTCGTTCCAGTTTATTCGCAGTCTCATGGGCAATAATCAGTACAAGTACAAGATAAAGCGGATGGTGGACGAAATTGTGGAGAGAGATGTCGGCAAAAAACCTATCGCCATGCAGTATTTTCGGTTCCCCGTGTCCGATCTTGATTTGGATTACATCCGCCTCAAGTCGCCTGTGGTGCTCTACATATTGGACAAGCGCATGACCAAAACCGATAAGCTGTTTGGGTTGTCGCGTGTATTGCCCAAACTCTTTTTGCAAGCCATGTCGGGTGATCTTCCCAATGGGACACTTTCAACGCAGCATTTCCAGTACACGTGTGAAAAAGTCAACAGAAATAGACTCGACAGCTTTTTCAAACAGTGGGTGTATGGGGCAGGCACTCCTACTTTCAGCATCTCGCAGAAGTTCAACAAGAAGCGGAATGTGATCGAAATGAGCATACGGCAGATCCAGCACACCGAGCAAAAATCAATGCATCCCCAACCTGAAACTTTCATTGCGGAATCGATATCCTATTTGGACGATGAGTTGACCTACCCCACCACTTCTGTTTTTACGGGACCCATGACGATCAGAGTTCACGAAGCAGATGGTACTCCCTACGAGCATATTGTAGATTTGAAGGAGGGTCACACCAAGTTGGACATTCACTACAACTCCAAAATGAGAAAGAAGAAGAAGGATGAGTCGGGCGAAAATAGTGTTGTTTTCAGCAAACTTGGTAATGTTCTAGAACGTGCCAGGAATGTGGAGGAATGGAACTTGGGCGACTGGGAGCGAAACGAAGAGGAAAGCGATGCATTTGAGTGGATCAGAGTAGACGTGGATTTTGAATGGATAGCCAGGTTTGTTATCAAGCAGCCTGATTACATGTATGGTTCGCAGTTGCAATACGACCGGGATGTGGAGGCTCAGTACGAGGCTACCAAATACTTTGGAAGTCTAGATAAACCTTCGGTGGTACACGCGACTGTGTTAACCAGAACTATCATGGACTCTCGCTACTTTTATGGTGTGCGTGTAGCAGCAGCCAAAGCGTTGGCTGATTTCTCCAACGAAAAGAACAACTATTTCGGGGTGGTCTATTTGATAAAGATCTTCAAGGAGCTATTCTGTTTCCCGTCTAGTTCGATTCCACTTAGTAACGATTTCAACGATTTTGGTCGAGCATTTCTTCAGAAGCTGATTCCGACCATCTTGAGCACTGTGCGCAACGAAGAAGGCGACGTACCAGGACAAATCAGAAACTTGCTCATCAACTTGTTGAAGTATAATGATAACTCCAACAACTCATTCCAAGACAGCTATTATATTTCTGATCTTTTGGTGGCTTTGACCAACAGCATCCTTAAGGACTCCAGTCCTCTGTTTTCACTAGCCCGGCCCGAGGTTTCTGATTTTGATAGAGATGTGATTCAGGAAATAGAGCGTATCCAGAAATTAGATGAATGGGTGCCTTCGTACCAATGGATTATCTATACCACGGCTATCAAACAGAAAATTAAACTAGCCTTGCACGGCAAGTTGGACTTGCAATTTGAGGATTTACTATACTTCACCAGGGCAAATTTTCCCTACAAGATACGATTAGAGGCATTCCGCGGCTTGTTTCTTTTGGGAGCCTTAAAAAATCAGAGTGTTCTCACCTATTTCCTACTGACTTGTTTGCTTGAACGAAGTTCTTCCAAGTTCAGATCCAATTTGATAGATGTTTTCATTGAGTCCATCAGTGTTTGTGCCATCCGTGGATCTCCAATAGCGTTGGACGATCCTGAGTTTAAGTCCTTTGAAAAGTTGAGCGGTGTACGTACAGTTAACGATACCAATATGGTAATCATTGAAGAGGCAACAACCTCTGAGATGGATACTATGAGAGACAACTTTGCTAGGGCCACCATCAAGGGTGCTATAGAGATATTGAGACGTGATTACGGAGTGGGTCAAGGGTTGAGGAAGGTCATGTGGGAACTCATCCATACTTCGCTCATAAGCATCTACGATAAACGAAATTTGTTTTTGATCTGCCAGGTGCTTTATAGTGAAGTTGACTCATTTTTCGTCAAAATATCCATTCCAAGCATGCCTGTCAGTGAATTCAATAAGAAAATTGTGGCCAAGAATCTTGGACATGGTAATGTGATGTTGAAGCGGGAAGGTCGCTTTAAGATTCAATTGACATCACGCAAAATAGCACCACCAGCACCAACACCACAAGCATCCCAGCCAGAGACTAAACATGTAGCGGTTGCTGAAGATGAAAGTAAACCGGAACCTAAGTTGAAGTTGAATTTCAGTTTGAAGGTGGCAGAAACTAAAAAGAAACAACAGCCTAAGGCCAAACAGCTTGTCACAGTAGATAAGTCAAAGGGATTAGTTGTTAAAATGAAGTTACCATCTGAAAAGTTATCTGCCATAAGATATGCACGCACCAGTCAGGCAAGAATCCAGAGCCGCAGACAACGACAATTAGAACCCATGCAGCAGCCACAACATACGGAGCAAATCAAACAGGAAAACAGCTCCGTGATTGTAGGTGAGAAGTTTGTCACTTTCTTGTTCAGTGAGCAACACAAGGCCAAGTTGGCAGAAATCGCAGCTCCACCACCTGTCGCACCATTACGTTATGTGAAGATTTTCACCAAAGAGAAGAAGGTTCAAGTTTCAGGTGAGCCTTTTCCTGTTGAGAAAGAGAAAGAGAAAGAGAAAGAGAAAGAGAAAGAGAAAGAGCCAGAGCCAGTTGTAGAAGAAAAACCAATAAAAGAAGAAGCTACCATGCCGACCTCAAGTGTTGTGAAAATCAAATCTGAGGAGCCTATAAGCAAACGATCCACATCATCAGTTTCTCGATCACCCAGTCCATTTTCTACTTCTCCCTCGCCGATGACAACCAAAAAGTCAAAGGCAAAGATATACATCCACGGGAGTACGGATGGAAAGGATAAGAATAACGGAAAAGAGAAAGAAACAGCCACAGACAGCAGCACTTCCGCAGAAAAAGAGGCTTCAGCTGAGGAAACAGCAAAACCAAACAGTTCAGCAACACCCCCTGTAGAGAAGAAACCGATTCTCAAGCTCAAACTCAGTTTGAAGCGATAAGTGTGTAGACACATGTATAGAACAGTAATTACAGGACATTATACAGCGACATTAGTTGTAGACGGTGCGACATTTGCTCAGTGTCGTTTCCTGCACACAGGCACCAGCACACATAGTTTAACCAGTACCTGATAACCTTTCAAGACTAGGATCCCATAGAAGCCCACATTTTACTATAGCCACCTCTGCTGCTGAATGCATATGCACATTGTCGCACCCTGAATACACCAGAAAATGTCGTTCAACACCAGTTTGGGCTTCAACATCTCCAAGTCCACCCCCACAACATCCGCTACCAACACAACCAGCGCCTCTGCAACGCCTGCTACGCCCGTGGAAACGCCCTCGAATTCATATGGAACTCCCAAATCGCCGTTTCTTCATAACATTTTGACCAAAACCACTCCATCACTTGAAAACTCTCCCAAAATCACCCCTAATTCCTTCATGGGAAGTGCCATCGCTCCCACTGTGGTTACGGTTGAGGACACTGTCAACCACACAATAACACACACTAATAACGATAATAATGCACACAGTTCCAGCGACTCGTATGCAGCGACTACGTTGGACACCAAATCCGATCTCATTGGTCTTTTTGACAAGTTTGATATCGGAACTAAAAGCCCCCAAGCAGAATCCACGGTTTCCTCCACCACAACCCATTTAGAAGAGACCAAAGACGAAAAGAAAGACACCAGCAGTGTAGAAGCCGAGGAAGCACCGGAGTCACAGAAAAAGGACACGATTGAGGTTAACAGAGTCAATTTGATGAGTATACAGCCTTACAATCCCGAAGAAGTAGTGGCTGTGGTCCCAGAACCCAGTTCCAGCACAGAAGAGTCCGTCGGAGAACAAGTGACAAATGAAAAGGCCGCAGTGGAAGAATCCAAGGACTTGTCGGATATAACCGGTGCAGAAGACATGGAAACGCTGGACATTGAGGAGTACGAGCTCAAACAGGAAGAAAGCTCCGAGACCCAACGCAGACCCACCATCTCCAGCATAAACTCGGAGCTGAAAGTGGCCCGGATTGCTCAGTCGCACGTGAATCCGGAGGAACAGTACCAGCAGTCACATAAGCCGTTCTATTTCCAGAACTTTCTCACCCAGTTGCGCAAGAAGTCAGCAGACCCAGTTGTGCGATACATCCGTTCTTTTCTAGTGTCTTTCTCCAGACAGGGTCACACGTTTACAGCCGAGCAGCGTATCAAGATTATCCGTGATTTCAAACAGTTTATGAACGACAAGTTTGCTTTGTATGAGCCATTCTCGCTGATGGACGATATTGATCTTGAGAATTCGCGAGAGGGATTGGAAAAACTAGTCATGAACCGGCTTTATGTGCACTGTTTTCCCCCGGAAGTGCAGAAACAGAGCCCTAATCAGATCCCTCTTTCCTTTCAGCAGGATTTGAAACAGGATGCGGAGTTTTCATTGCAGTTGGAGAAATTCAGCTGGGTCAATGGCTCGCATTTGGATGTAAATTTGGAGCAATTGACTAAAAAGACAAAAGACGATGATTTCGTTCAGTATTCCGTGTCAGAAATGAACAAGATCAACGTGTACCGGGCTCCCAGAGATAAGATCATCTGTATCTTGAACGCATGCAAAATCATATTTAGTTTCCTCAGAGCCAGCAAGCAGGAAACAAATGCGGATGCGTTTATCCCGTTATTGATATTGGTGTTAATCAAGGCTAAGACTGAACACTTGATCAGTAATATTGCCTACATTGAGAATTTCAGAGGAGAAGAGTGGCTTTTGCATGGTGAAACAAGCTACTACTTGTCTTCCATACAGGGTGCTATAGGGTTCATTCAGAACTTGTCATTTAAGGATTTGACGGTAGAAGAGACGGAGTACAATGCACATATGGAATCCTGGGAGGCGGACCAGGCCCGGTTGCAATCCACACGCAAAATAGTGCTGCCGGAACCGGTGCGTATCCCTGCTCCAAATGCAGCAAATCATCCCGGAGCACAGGGTTTATCGCCATCCAGTGTGTTATTATCCAGTGCCGAGATGTTTACAAAGTCGATTTCCAACTTTTTATCTCCCTCGCCCCAGGAAGATGTGCGACACGTGACACCAGCTCATATTCAGCCTGCAGAGCCAGCAGAAACCGAAGTGGATCCCGAGACACAGAAAGCGGCGTATGACAACTTGAGCGAAATCTTCCCCACCTTGGACAAGACGATTTTAAAGGATATAGTGTACATGAACAAAGCCGACATGGACAGGTGTATAGATACGTGCCTCCAGCTTGTGAACGATGTATAGCAATGTGATTGCAGGATGTATGTATGTATGTAATCAGTCCTATTATGCAATGGTAGATTATTTATTGTCATCTATAGTAATTTGTATATTTGTGCTGCATTAGTTGCACCCATTTAGTGGCCCAGTATCCGCTACACTGGTATCCAATGGATTTGCAATCAGTCGAGGGATCTTTTTCCTAATGCGGGGAATAGGTACGCCAGGACTCGTTTTCCTAATGCGGTAAACACAAACCGCAGCTGCGAAAATAGGCGGCTCGGTCCACGATTCATTATCTCTCATCAGATTAGAAATTAACTATAAATACGGAACGAATAGTTCTTCAACAGCTGGATATTTCTAGTATTCTGAATCATATTCACAGGACAGTGTTCAATTCTACATATTAAATAAAAAAATTTCCAGTTAAAAATGCCTATGCTTTACAAACCATCCGCTGAAGGTAAGGAAGTCAAGCCACCTGCCATCCCATCCCCAGGTAACAACTCCTTCTTAGGTGACATTTTCACTTCTGAAGCTCCAAAGGAAGAACAGATCTCCTGTGGTTTCTACAAGCAAGAAAAGGGTGAACCACTTGTCTACACCTACACCTACGACGAAATGAAGATCATTTTGGAAGTTGAAGGTGAGTACTGGATTTCTGACGAAACCGGCTACAAGGTCTCTGCTGCTCCAGGTGATGTCTTTTACTTCAAGAAAGGCACTACCATCACTTTCGAAACCACTGGTTATGGTTATGCTTTCTTCACTGGTTTGAGACCAAACGGTACCGCTTAGGTGTATAGTACATACGTTAAAAAGATAGATTTCATAGAATCCGATGTAGAGTACAATTTAGATCACACTGTCGTCTCAATTGACATTTCAGTTGTGGATCAATTGCAATTTCAGTACTATAAAGTTGTTTTACATAGATTGAGTAGACCGCTACACCGGAATAAATGCTTAAATCCTGCACATAGAAAAAGCACACTGGAAAATTCTCGAACTCAAACTGATCTAACACTATTCACCAACATAAACCACAGCATAACCCATCTGCCCAAAGCCAACATGCCCATCGATTACTCCAAATGGGATAAACTTGAGCTCTCAGATGATTCTGATATCGAGGTGCATCCAAATGTGGACAAAAAGTCCTTCATCAAGTGGAAACAGAGAGATATCCACGAAAAGCGCTACCAGAGAAACATAGAAATCAAGACCATTTTGGTGCAATTGACCATGTATGCTAAGTTGAACGAGAGAGTTGACTACTTGTTGACTTTGCCCAAGCAGTCGCTCATGGAAAATGCTACTGTGGTGCAGAACTTGGATGCTGTGTTTGATAAGACTGAGAAGTTCAACTACGAAAAGCTTATTGCCGACAAAGGGGACACGCTCAGAAAGGGGTTGAAAGACTTACAATTTGATCCGGAAGAAATCAATGAAACTTCGCCATATAATGAAATGGTCGAGGATTTGTTTATCCAAATTAAGGATGAACATCCGGATGCGGCTACCGATGCAGACAAGCTTGTGGAGTACTTGAAGGAGCACAGAAACAGGATCGACGACGTGCTACTGAAGCAGACCATACATCTCGACGACTTGTTGTACCAGAAGTCGTTATTGATTAGCAGTGATGATTACCACACCGGATTTGACCGTTCTTTCTTGAACCCCGACAAAAAGGAAGAAGAAGCTCCTAGAACGGAAAAGAAATCCGTAACCACCATCGAAACCATCCATGATCCTGCTGCCACTTCGCAGTCAGCCCCATCCAAGTCAGATAAAGATATCCTTAATGAGTTGGAGGTTTTGCCGGCCACTGAACAATTTGCTAAGATAACTGACCTCGAGGAAAGCAGTCTTTTCCTTGTCAAAAACACCCATATCTGCACAGAACAGCAGAAGGACGCGTTAATCATGACGGCCTTTGATTTACAGCTTGAAAACGACACCGCTGGTGCTAGACAGGTGATTCATCAATCGTTATTGCTCCAGTATGTAGCGCAGTTAGCCGGCCCTCACCCCAACAAAGACCAGACCATCAGAGGCATTAAGTTGTTCATGTCCAAATTGCAGGACCAGTCGCTGCCTGCCAGAGCTGCCTTTTTGCAGGATGTTGATAGCACTTTGAGCCACATAAAAAACAGATGTGAGGTCATTAGATCAGAATACAATGAGAACAACGGAGATGAGGAAGAGGCGCTTATACAGTTGAAGGCGTTGGATGACGATACACAGCTCAGCGTCAATATTCCAAAGGAAGGCACTGCGGAGTATGAGATATTCAGCACTCAGTTATCGCCAGAATTGCAGGCAGCCGTGAAAACAGAGTCTTTGGACGAAGTCAACAAGGTTTTTGCGCAAATGAAAGTGGAAGATGCAGAAAAGGTGTTGGAAATCTTCAATGAGTGTGGAGTTATTGGTATTTCTGGTTATTTGGAAAATGAAAATGAATTTGAGGAGCTTCAGAAAAAGTACCAGGAGCAGCCTGATGCAGTGGAGGAGTTGCCTATTGAAGATACGGTGGATTAGGTGGTAGTAGGAAGTAAGTAGAGGTGTTTGCTATTATGGCTATTTAAACTCTATACTCTGCTGCAAATATACGGATTCCCTGCAGATTATGGTGCAAAGCTACTGCGCGTGCCCATACATCATTCGTTGCAACAGTGAATGTCTCTGTACTTCACTCTAGTTGGTGATACTAAGCACAGCTGCGCTCTACATGCCAATACATGTCATAAATACATATTAATACTCTGTACAATGTCATCTATCAAGATCACTCCGTATGCTACAGGACGGTCACAAAACAATACTGTCACTCTACATATATCAGATGAAACGGTCATTAAGTCACACTGCACACTCATTTCTTGGTCAACTTGGCCAACGTGTCTAAAAGTGACTGGTTACTGTTACTGTTACTGTAAGGAGGCTGCTGTTGATTCTGAGGCGGTTGCGCGGGGGCATTCAGATATCCGCCCGTACCAGACTGGATACGCGATAATAGAGCTTCCACTTGTCCATTGGGGTTCGGGGCAGAATTCAGGTTTCCGTATTGGGACTGCTGCCTGTAGCCTCCATAATTGTCATTTGTTGCCGGTGGTCCGTAACTCTGCTGCTGGTACTGCTGCGGAGGAGATTGACGCTGCAAGTTGCTGACCAACTGCTGGATATCGGCTGGGTTCATGCCCTGGATCTGCTGCATCAAGGCATTGGGATCCGCACCTCCGGATCCGCCGTACCGCTGGTTATATGGCTGGCCGTACTGCGAAGAGGGTGGCGCAGACGAGGGATTGTAGAAGGCCTGTCTGTCACCGTAGCTGGAGGGCGCACTGCTGGGGGCATTGGCGTCATAGTACCTGTTTTGGGGGTTCTGAGATGCGCCCCAGCTCTGGTCCTGGTTCTGGTTATAGGATTGGTTATAGTTCTGGTTCTGGTTCTGGTTAAAGTTCGGGTTATAGTTCTGGCTCTGGCTCTGGTTCTGGTTATAGCCTTGGCTCTGGTTATAACCTTGGCTCTGGCCATAGTTGGGGCCCTGGCCATAGTTTTGGCCCTGGCCGTAGTTCTGGTTATATGTCTGGTTGCGACCACCACCACGGCCGCTGCGCTTACCACCGTAACCGCCCTGCTGGCCCCCACGGTCCCGGTGGCCGCCGTATCCCCCACGGCCGGATCCGGACTCCACCGCCGAGTACGGCCGTTTCCGCAGGTCGGCGTAAGGCTGCGGGTCACGTGCTGCCGCCTGCTGCTCGCCATAGTACGCTGGTGCGTTGCCGCCGTACTTGTTGGCCTTCGCTTTGGCGAGAATGTCTGCCGCGACTTCGGGGTCTATGTCGGCGTACTCGTCGAACTTGATGCCGCCGTCGGCCGTGCTTTCAAACGTCTGCACGTCTACTTTCATTTCCTTAACAACACAGGCGCCGATAACTCCGGAGTAGGCCGCCTCGCTGATGACATCATTGATGTTGCGGTGAGTCACGTCCTCGGAGTCGACCGTGATCTGCGCCGTGGCAAACGCCTTCTTCACCTTGCGGATGTAGAACACAGACGACTTGCCGGTGATATAGATCCGGCAGTCGGGCACGTGACCGTGTTTCTCGGCCGGTCTTTCGCGGGCCGTGTCCGCGTACGCACCGGGGGCCTCGCGGCCCGATTTGCGCGACTTTTGCGGCTTGGAAGCGTCCAAGCGCATGATCTTGTTGTGGAGCGGCACGTCTGTCTCGCCGCGGATGCACAGCAAGCACGCGTCGGCGGTCCGGAACTGGGCAAAGCCGTAGCCGGCCTTGATGGCAATCTGTACCACCTCGCCGTACTGGCTGAAGATGCGGAAAAGATCCTGCTTGGAGATGGTGTTGGCGGGTAAGTTGCCGATGAAGAGCCGCAGCTTGTCGCGGAACTCGTCCCAGTTCTGGGTGTCCATGTAGAAGGCCTCGGTCTTGATAAAGTCATCGTACGCCTGCTGTTCCTGCGGGGTCATGGGAGCCGTGATGTTGGGTCTGCGGCAGTATGCGTTTACGGGAATAAGCGGGATGGGGTCCTTGAGGTTCTTGAATGGCTTATTGTACGAGTACACCTGGTCGTAGTTGAGGTCAGAGTCGCCGTCGATTTCCGCCATTTGCCGCTGCAACTCGTCCACAATTATCTTGGTCTGCTCCGGCTGCAGAAGCGCGGCGAAACCGGGGTTGTTTACGAGCTCCAGCAGCATGATGTCATTGTACACCTCGGTGATCTGCGGCGACAACTCCTGCGACACGGGAGACGCCGGGATGATCGTCGGAGACGCGGCCACTTTGGCCACCACGGGCGGCTTGGGGGGAAGCCCGGCCGGGGGCAACCGGCCCTTGAGAATGGTGTCGGTCGTTTTCCGGGCCGGTTCCGGGCCGGACTCAGACTCCGGGCCGCTTGCGGCGAGCGCCGCTTCGGGGTCGTACTCCGATTCGGCCGGTTCCGGGCTGGCGGCGGCCTCGGGCACCTCGGCCCGGTTCTGGAGCGCCATTTCCGGGTCATAGTCGTCGTCGTCTTCCGCCTCGTCTTGCGCGCCGGATTCGGGGGACTTGCGGTCACGGGCCGGCTCGTCCGTCGTGTGCTGCACATCGACAGACACCTCGACCTCGGAGTCGGATTCGGTTACAGGGGGAATTTCCAGTGCTGGCGGGTCTACTGGTGCCGGAGTGCTGAGGGTGTGGCTGGGGGTTTCAGAGCCGGGACTAGCCGAGTTCTCGGCCGATTCTTCCGCTTTCAACGGGATCGGGTTCACTTCCATGCTGCGGGGCTGCTGGACACACGGTTAGTCAGAAGTTTGCGGGTGTAGGCGCTGAAGAATGGGGTGCTCGGTAGCAGAAAAGGTGCTGGTGGGAACGTTGGCCCAGTTTTTCGGGAAACACGTCGGTACGGTCACGTGCGCGGCACCTGACAAAGTTGTTAAGAAATAAGACCGATTAGGTATATTGATATTACCCGGAAATAATACAGACGATGAAATTTTGCAGTCTATTATTATTGTGATTATTATCGTCACTATATAATGAGGGTTCTACGCCCAACAATTTATATAATTTTTATA